>AP025371.1:13335000-13678000 GCA_030295005.1 Cephonodes hylas
CTAAGTCCTAATTCATCCCAATGTTAGAGGAGGGCCGTGCCCAGCTGTGGGACGTATATTGGTTGATGATGATGCCTATTCGAAGAATCACACAGACAGATAAAACCATTTATATCTTTGTCATATCATCATCAATCATTGTTTGATAAAATAAAAATTCCAAATTTTCACTCAATCGGTCAAGTAGATTTAGTGGAAAAAGGCTGTCACCAACGGACAGACAGATGAACGTTTGAATATTATGCAATTTCATATATGAATCAGTATTTCGTTTTAGATAAGGTAACCCAAAACATTATAATCCTACCCGTATTTCTTAGATATGTTTTATTCTGAAATTACCTAGTACTGATCGAAGGCAAATATAATTGTTATCATATGATTTACTTCTGGTAATGTGTGGGCGATGTGGCCTAAAGGAATACTTCAATATTCAGAAAGGTCACCGCTTATTAGTTCTATGTGGAAGTCGGCAGCCAATTATTTTACTTGTTTTTCCTTTGACAACTACAGTTTTATTTATTCTTTTCTAATTGGCTTGAAATTGGTAAAACTATTGTCGTTTAAAATTTATTTGATTGATTTTTATTGGCCTTACAATAAATGAGAATGTGTACGCGTATTGTTAAATTAGCGTCTTCTAATTGATTCTGAAAAAAAAAAAAAATAGCAGTGATGGCCTCGAGGTTTAGGCGCGCGGTCGAGAATCTCGGCGGTCGCGGGTTCGAACCCCAGGCACACACCTCTGACTTTTCAAAGTTATGTGTGTATTCAAATTGAATTATCACTTGCATTAACGGTGAAGGAAAACATCGTGATGAAACCTGCACACCTAAAAGTTCTTAGGAATTTCTTAGATGTGTAGTCCGCCAACCCGCACTAGGCCAGCGTGGTGGACTATGGCCTAAACCCTCTCAATGGCAGAGGAGACCGTGCTCAGCAGTGGGCGTATATGGGTTGATGAAGGAAGGAAGGAAGGAATTGATTCTATGAAGTCGGTAATAAATGTTTATAAATACACAATTTTTAGAATTACATAGGTACGGGATATTGTTTTTTGACTCATATACTTATTCTGTCACTGGATAGGTTTTTAAATAAGTATTCACAAACACTGCAAAGTTCAAAATACTCTACCGGAATTCTCGACGATATAACGTTATCTAGGTTTCTTCTCTTTATTTTTATAGTTTTAAACTGTGAATTACAAGTTTACGTGTTTATGATTGGTTTCAAACAAGTATATAAAGAGTAGTTAGTTTGATCGTGTGTCGTACATATGAGTGTGTGAATGACGCCACAGAGTAGTATGGGACGAGGAGTATGTGTCGGCGACAAATGTGATTCCAGTCGTGTTTGTGATGTTGCGGCGAGCTCTCGTTATTAATAGTTGTTCACTGCAGATGGACATACGTAGAGAACATTTAGGTTTTATTTGTAAGCAGTCGCATTTGTATCGTTATTCTATACACGCAAGACTACATTTAGATATAGATAGACGTATATTTTGGGTCTTAATTGTATGTTCCTTGAAAATTGTATACATGAAGTTATTATCAGGTTTTTATGCTATGTTCGCCGGTAATTTTCTTTATTTTCAATTTCCAAAAAGAAAGAGACGAATGAAATATTCTATAATTAATAGTTTACATAAAAATATACCGTGCATTTATGCTGGCAAATCAACTTAAGACCTCAAAGTAGTAAAAAGGTTACCTTACCTATAGCTATACAAAATGTTACTCCAAACTTTATGTTACAAAAATACTTGCAAGCGAGTAACGCGACAAAAACATATTTGTCTAAAAGCGTTCCTGTTAGTGTTTAAATGTTTTTTCCGCAAAATCCCAACAGGTTTAGTGGCGCGACTTGAAAGTTTTAAGAGCAACGCTCCACTTTGTTCCTCTAAAGCAGATTTGCGTTGCACTAGTTGTTTTTCAACAACCAGTAGTTAGATGTTGGAGCAGAGTTCAAATGGAAATTAACTGTCTTTTTATACGGCGCAAAGTCGGCGCTATCCGGGGAAAATCTCCCGCTTTTAGGGAAAAAGTAGCGGAGCGGGATTAACTCTGGCCGAATGCGATGCCTACACGAGAGATACCAACGTTGGCGAGCAGCCGCACACCCGCAGGGATTACGTGTGCTTGGCAATAATTGTGTTTAAACTTTGTAATTAGACTTTAGTATTTAACTATAAGGGGTGTATGCAGACAGTGATCAAAAACTTAGGCAGGCCATAAATAAGATCATTATAAACCCCCTGGCATTAAGATAGCCCCGCCAAAAAATAAAAAAAAAATACGTTTACGATACAAATCACGTACATTTAATGCCGATGGTCGTATAGAAAACGTCAATGTTTTTATTTTTATCGAGATTTTCTTTAATGCTAGGAATACAAACCACGCAGTGGCGGTACTTCCATAGAAGCCCGAAAGTCCGACTTGCCTTACATAGTTCCGAATAACGAACTTAACGATTGTTTATTTATAAAATAACGCTATAAACGTGAATGTGAGTACTAACCGGTAGGTATTCATTAGTCCTACGTACCAAAAAAAAATATGTTGCTACTAAATAAACATTTGGGCTTGCCTTAGTTTGACACCCTAGGCACGCCACTGAAACCACGCTATATAAATTAATCTTTCAGTTGCCTGTTCAATGTTCATGTTACCTGACTCCTAGCCTATAACAGCGAGATTCGGCTTAGCGGGGATTTGAGAGCTTCGTTTTTAGATACACGCGGCAACACCGACGTTTTTCTATCAGCTCCCAAAGTAAACATTACTCCACTGGATGCCGAATAGTTTTTTGGCCATCCATCTTTTCTATGGCAGGATTTTTTCGCGAAATTCTTAGTACGCGGGCTTGTAACTTTATCACTAGAGTTTATCTGTCGTAGTTATTTTAATGTTTTTGTACATTGACTGTTAAAACTGGCTGTATTAAAGGTAACATAAGTCAATTCTTTTATAATTCTTACTAAATTTCGTCAACATTTTTTCGCGAAAATATAGTAGATCCCTAGACTAATAAATTGAATCTGCGGCAATGATACATAAGAGAAGACGCAACATAGTAATTTTTTTACGAATATTATGATGTAAACCAATTGTATTTCCTCAATCGAACCAGCTTCTTCATACCGCTACCTAATTTGCTACAGCATTCTCCTACCTTTAAAAATGTATCCTTGGGTTAAAAATATGTCTCCCACCGTTGATAAAGATCTTCTTTTAACTCAATTCAGTCGCCGTCACAGACCGTCTCACGAAGCTAACAGGGTAATGAAAACAGCAATTACTTGTATCTGTAAGTGCAGGCGGAATTACATCGTATCTACGTAGTCAAAGAGTAAGGGGCGAGTAATTGTGGCATAAAGCCCGGCGGCGCCGCGCCTCCAAGAGACACTTTATTTTGGACTTTGCAAGAATTACGACCCCTTAACAAGTTAACGCCCCGCTGTGCCGTATTTCACGAGGAGCGCCAAACACGCCAAATTTATGTGCATTTGTTTACGTCAAATTATTTTGGGGGGTAAAGTAAGACGGGATTCGATGGACGATGTAGGCATTAGGTGTTTGAACATATGATTCTTAAAAATTGAATCGGCATGGATGAGGAGGGAATAAAAATCGAAAATTTGTTAAAAAAGGAGGTATATCCATTCCAAGAATTCATTTGTTTCTTGAAAGAATATTAAAAAGGTGATTCTTACACATAATCTACAATCCATATTCAAGTTGGAGGTACTAATAGACCAAACAATAAAACTCATCTAATCAATTTCCATTAAGTTTTACCGTTGCAGTTACTTTGAATAGTCTCAAGGGTAGTGTAAGGGAAGTTAATGCTCCCCTTCATCACGGGGTATCGCGGGGTAACACACCCCGGTTACATGTCTAATACTGCTTGAGGCACCAAATTAAACGTTGCCCTTCGTAAAACTGCCTGCAAGCTATTTTCTTTTGGGAATAATTCAATAATAAATACACCCAACAGTCACATACATAGCTCTGACCCCACACTAGGTTACAAGACCTGTGTCGTGGGTATCAGGCACTGCGAGAGACTTTTTCGGTCTCACAAACACCCAGACCCGAAACAAATATTTGTGGTTCACACAAACATTTGTCTCGGTGCGGGGATCGAACCCGCGGCCGCTCGTTTCGCAAGCTGGTGTCTAGCCAACTGCGCCACGGGGGCTGTCAATTACTCTTATATCATATATTAATAATTTGTTTTTTTTTTCGCTGTGGGTTTTAAATCAAATACACAATAGTTACAAAGACGGATGAAAGACGACTGCATGCAGCAGAAATGCGAATGTTGCGATGGATGTGTGGTATAACACGGAGTGACAGAGTGAGGAATGAATACGTTAGGGGAAGTCTGAAAGTAGCTCCTGTGATAGAAAAGATGAAAGGAAACCGTCTGTCGTGGTATGGGCACATTATGAGAAGGGACGAATCATATGTAGGAAAAAAGGTGATGAACATGAAAGTGGATGGATGGGCGGGCCGAGGAAGGCCAAAGAAGAGATGGATGGAGTGCGTGGCTGAAGATATGAAAAGGAAAGGGGTGAATGAAGACATGACGGCTGATAGGGATGTGTGGAAGGAAAAAACATACTGCGCCGACCCCAAATAAAAATTGGGAGCAGGGCAAGAGAATGATGATGACACAATAGTTACAAAGATAGTTCTCACCTCCACTAGAAGACAAGTCATGGGTATCAAAAACCACGAGAGACTTTAGTTCTTACAAATACGCACACCCGAAAAAAGAAAAAATGAACGATTATTGTTCATCAACAGACATAATACTTAAGATTTGCTGCCAGCTAAAGTTCTTTATTCAATTCATTCGCCGTTTATATCAGATCAGTTCGGTTATATATGGTCATCGATACATCATTTCCAATATTGTTGTTATAACTAAATACAGTTTATTAGTCATGTTATTCGAATATGGCGATGATTTTATGACATCTTTGCATAGAAATAGAAATGGTCCTTAATAAATATTAGCATTGTCCATTATTCCATAAGGTTCTATGAAACAAAACTAAAGCTAAAATTGCCTCATTGTGTGTAGCTTTTTGTCTTGTATAATTTGTTTAATTCACTTTTTTCTCAATTCTCATTTACGTCAACGACATTTCCAACTAAACGATAAAGGCAACATTTGCTTTTGTTTGTAGGCGCCTTTGTTTGAGTTGGAAAAAACCTCGCGGTAATCTAACGAAGCGAGTTTAACAAGGGTCTTTGTGTGATCCCGAGGGAATTACATCAATTAAGGATCTCATTATGTAATTGGATTTGAGTTTTCGGCTCTGAATCTTTAACGTTGCGCACAAAGCGTCGAGCACCTGTTATGAATGTTATAATTTATCACAATTCTCCCTTGAACGGTGTTTTGTTGTACAAAAGGCCGTCTGTGAAAGATTAAACGGGATCATGGGAATACGTTAATACTTTCCAAGTCCTTTGTTTGAGAGAAGTTCGCAATTTTAGGTTTGGAAAACGTCTTAGAGGTTTCAATTATTATATTCGAAGAATTGAAAATTATGCCGGTAAAGTAAAATATTATCGTTGAAACTGTTCTTAACCCGATTACGAGATAAGTCAAACATAAGAAACGGCTAAATATTTTTAGTACAATATTACCCATTCAATAAAAGTTATTTTAACAATACATTTATACGCTTCCATTATATATTATCAATAGACATTGTTTAAAATACTGTATGTAATATCGGTGTAGTGTAATTAACGGTAGGTCGGTCTGTTTGACCCGCGCCCGCTAGGTGGGGTCAATCGGGACACGTTGACGTGACCCGCCGTATTATTATGTCATTTAGTGTTATAGTGATTCTGTTACGTACGTATTCATTTAAAAATACGATAAACGAATAATCAATTTTGCTTTGTAATGTATTAGATATGATACGCTAGTGCTGTTCCATAATGTAAGAAAATTTGGGTCATGTATATCTTTTTATTAGAGAAAAGGTTTTGATATTCTGCGTAGATTATCTTGATAAAAACAGTAAGTAGATAGTAGCAAATATGCAAGCAAATTTGACTGTAGGAGTCCATATACTCTGTTTCCTGATTCAAAAACATTTTATAGTCTTTGATAAATGTATCACCATATTTGTTTAATTTATGAAATATATTCCTACGTTCTGTTACTTCTGAGGTATGTCCAAAGCTCTTCTAAGATGTTGAATATACATACATATATGCATTTTATACGTACTTATATTTTCTGAAATAAATTCAATATATATCTATTTCTCATTGATATAACAATTATCCCGTGTCCCCGCGGCCTGTTGTCCCGCACAACTTTCTTAGCCAACTTTCCTCCGCGGCTACTTTTAAAACTTAGTAAAACGTCCCTTTTGTCTTCTCACAGTTTTTCTGAGAACTTCAGCGGTTTGTCCTGCTTGGTTGGCCTGGGGCGAGATTTTACGACAAGGGATAACTGGATAATGGACACAAAAATCTGTTTTACTTCTAGGAAGAAATGTTTATATGTAGAGTGATAAATTCTCTGATGCGGTGTTCAGTAATAATGTTGTTAACTTTGGACTAATAAATTCCTCCATAGTATAGGTAGAATTGGTTAAAATATAACTTGTAAGTGATTGAGTAAGTAGAAAAGTGACGACTCAGTTTTGATGGAAGAAAACCTTGTATTTATGAATATAATTTTCGCCACATCTGTTCTTTCGTCCCGACATGATTGATTTACAAACCTCCATTCATCAAAACTTTCATAATATTAGTCAGATAATAACATTTTTCATTGTTTTTTCATCGAGTACAAAAGGTACATAATTTGTCCTGACAAAAACCCTTGAAACAGCATCCCCCTATTTGTCTGTATTCGAGTGCGTCGTAATTAATGTTAGGACAGAAAAAGATCCACAAGCGTCCCTGATTCATTATCTCGCTGGGTCCCACCGCTGGGACTAACCGCTGGTCTTGTTAAATTTTTTATCGGGTCCAAGGGTTGACGATTTGTCTTCGTAATCGCATTTTTCGGGAGCCTGATTGGGGTGTGTTCGAAATTTCGTGTGAATGTAATTAAGAACATGCCGAATGTTGGCAAGAAATATTTTATGTTTAAATTTATTTGCTGGAAACGGAATTACCCTGTTTGGCTGCCTTTGGGTACAATTATACAGATCGACGAAGCGGGCGATTAACTTGAGGATATTTGTTGTGGGTTGGTTCTAGAATAAGCAGCCACGGGTAACTATCTAATTATTACGCAAAGTATATTTTAAGTATCAAATAAAAATGGAGTGTAATATATACAATATCACCCTGATAACCTTTAGATAGACGGGAGTAAAAAGTATTCGTATGATCCAGCATCATTATCATCTTTAAATGCTTTTGAAGTTACTCATGGTATGCATATACTATCTGAATTTTAACCTGTAAGATTGGCAAGAACCGTGTTATTTGACTGTTTATTTAACAGATACTTGCAAATTCATAAGATTTTAAAAATGAGGTACAAAATAAAAGCATGAAAATCTCTCTCCACGGCGTTTCATAATCTCGCAAGCTTTTCTTGTGAATAAAATATCACAAAACAAACGGTGCATTCCCAGAACGATAAAAGTTGAAAAACATAGGATGCGTCGCCGAGCCCTGGTTGTATGCAGTCGAACGTTGTGCCCCCTTGTTTGTGAGGGGCGTGGTCTGTTTGAGATAGGTTTGCTCAATTAGTATTCGCGGCCACGGAACGCTGACACGTGCTGCATCCCACGTGGGGAATAATTGGCTTTTTTTGCTGGGTTTTGGATAAAGGTGCTTTTTGTGATATGGATTACGGTGTGCTAAAATTGCCTAGGTTTGTTGTATGGTGTTTGAAAAGTAAATTGTTTTAGAAATTTTGGTAATAAAATTAGTAATGCTGAAACCGTTCTTAATATTTTAAAAATAGCAAATGGAGTGCAAATTCAGTAATGGGGTCGTCCTTGCATTTGTTGCTCACTCTTAACACAACAAATAGCGACTAACTTATTAAGTTTTATAAACTAAGTAGCTTCTTTATTCTTAATCTTCTATGCTTACAATTTTTAAATCTATGATATCGTATTTTACTAGTAGAAACTTAAATGATGTAGGGAAAATGTATTCTATAACCACCCTCAGATTTCCTTTATCCATCGTCATACCATTCGTCAAACTGTTCCCACAATTTACTATTTGGAAGCATAAAAACCAACCTCATTTCCGCACGTATAATACCCGTTCATTTTTCGTTCCACAGTTAATGTAAGGTTACTTTTTGATAAAAAGTTTTGAGAGTCTGTTACGCTCTTGTGTTTGTAAAGTAGTTAAGTAACTTCGCCGGCGTATGAAGTAGTAAAAAACTTACTAATTCATACAAGTGTCAGTTGGCGAGTGTCATTAACATTATGAGACGAGTGAAACACATTTTACGCACAGAGCGTCGAACCGTGGACCACAGGCGGCAACTTTTCACTCACCCGCCTTGTTTTAATATACGATAACTTTGCAAAACTACTCAGAGTGAAGTTGAGGAATGTGAATTTGTTTTTTGGGGCTTATATTTTACAGCAGGTGTTCGCGAAGTGCTGCTTATTTACTTGTATATTTGTATTATACAGTGTTAGTGTAGTTGTTCTCAAGAAATAATAATTGTTAGGAAAATAATAGTTGAGTCTAATTCTATTTCCTTGTTGAGTAATACCTATTATTGAGCTTTCCATTAATGTTATCCAGAAATGTGCTCAAAAAATGTAAATGGGATCGCATAAATATTCCCTCATTAATCTTTTCTACATAATATGCAGAGTTTCTTAGAGGTACAAGCTTGAGAAACGGGTTTGGAATATAGTTTAAAAATATATAGTTAATCTTATAGTTGCATTATTAGCAATGACTATTACATCAATGTCATTATTCATAATATTACTTCGTAGCGTCATATTCTCATAGTCAAATTGACGCGAATATTCCTGTCCTATCAAAGTAGCTACCGTAGCGTTATCAACTCCCACAACTTCTAAGTAAGTCTGAGCTGTAGGCTTTTAACGAAGTTATTAAATATTAACAGGTCTGCGTTTAGAATAATGAACGCGGCGATTCGACCGTCTAGCGCTTCATGTGCCTGCACAATGGTCTCACTGTATCACTTGTTCATAATATATTAACGTGAACGAGCAGGTTGGGATACCTTGCAAGCCACTCTTGGCTTTTAGTCTTATGTCTGGTTTGTGTTAAAGATTTTTTACTTTTTGGTAAAAAGGGTACATCGATCTAGTATCTAATGGAAGAGACGTATAAGGTGAGGCAAATCAGGTTTTAATTGAGACCTAAATCGATTGACATCGAAAGTGTACTCATTTGTATAAACATTAAATCTGTGTTGTGGCAAGACGATTTTAATTTAAAAGTTAAAAAAGATTTTAATTTATAAGTTTAAATATTATAATATTTTCCTTGAAAAAGTCCATCAAAAATGCTTGCAAACATTTCACCGCAAAGTATGGTGAGATGGTGTTATTCAATAAACATTTGAGGCTAACTATTCGGCGCGCACGTCAACAAATTGCGCTGCCACGTCGAAATGTACGTGAGAAATTCATTTTATTAAAGTCGACAGCTATCTCGGGCGCGCATTAGTTTTTCAATCTCGCCGCGCCGCGCTCAGACTCACAACCAGGGGTTGCCAACCATTGGCAATTTGTCACTTGCCCTGGCACTCGCCTGGCACGCTTGGCACTTGTATAGCTTGCAGGCAAATGCGCTGGAACGTCACCTGCATGTGGCACTTGCTAAATTGCAGTTTTATTACTGAAACCTTTTTGCCACATTTGTCACCGAGAACTGCGACAAAACGATGCGGTTTCTTTACTCACGAGTGTTAGCAAGATTAAGGCTTCTAGGTATACTGAATATTTATGAGGAAAGATTGGAACAGGTTTGTGTTCTTCAACGTTTCAGCGGATACATTCGCCTGAGAATGAGATGGGACGCGTGTGATGCTAGTTGTATAAGATCCAAATTGATGTAAACTTATATATAGAATCATTATCAATCATTATATGTTATACAATAAAATCTTCATATTTAAAACAATATGGCAAATATTATTTTTATCAGTACATTTTTAATTTTGAAAAATGCGAAAATAACTGTGTCACGTTTAAACCGCTAAACTGATTTTTATTTTGCTATGGAGATACAACTTAAGAAAGAAAAAAGATACCTTTAATCCCAGAAAAATAAATTATAGAATTTGAAATTGCAGCCGGATGGAGCGGGACCCTACTGTCTTATATAATCGACATAAACAGTCTACACATGTGTCAACTACTATAGCGCGGTAAAGCTCGCTTTAGTGCAATGCAATAAAAGCGATCTGCACTTTAAATCACTTCGCTCCACCCAACTCGAATGCATAAATTCAAATCCCCTACTTAACCCGCCTACTTCCACGACAAACAGCTGCTTGGAAGAAAACTAGTCCAACCTAAACGATACTCACCAACACCAATAAAACGGGAATAAAAACAAACGAATTCAATGGTGCCTCGTATAGAGCTGCGTCGGCGAAGAGATAAGAGCGGTTTAAGTCGGAGGCGAGAAATACGAAATGTACATCCGAACACCGGGATTAATAGTTCCGCTGAGGGAAGACTTCATCCAGATCGGAGAATACGGGATTCCGGTTGCCGGTTCCGTGTCGGGATATAAAACCCGAAGAAATTCCGCCAAACTAGGTAATGTTCGTAGCGAAACCTCGTGGCATATTTCACAATTTTCATCGACGTCGTATTTCGTCTGCCTCGCGTTTGCAATCCTTTTGTGATGCAGGTCATGTAGTACGACGTGTATCGGATTTGAAACATTGAAATGAATCCAAGTAATATTTATTGCTTCTTTTCATGACATCTACAACAATAGCTTTCATGTCGTTGCGATATTCGAAGAACAAAATGTATAACTTTATGCAATAAATACGAAGTATAAATCCCATTATTGTCTTCACACTTCATAACATTTAAGCATACAATGTTTTGAGAACGCCTACGCAACATTGATTTCACAAAGACACAACGATAATAAAGATGAACTTCCTTGACACAACCCGATCACAATTCACAAAGCCTTTCGATACTTAGAATCATTAAATTGTCCCTCTCTTTCTAACAAACCTGGTGGTATATACAGCGGTCTCTCTCTGGCCTCGTTGGTATTCACCTCGTGAAGGGGACATTAATCTCTCGTTCGAACTAGATTTAATAAGAAGCAATGTTGGGCCGACAGTTGGCGGCAGCTGACAACATTTGCATGCGGCGCTGCAGAGTCGATGTTGTCCGGACACGTGCGGGATACGAGATCGGTGTTATCGCTATTATTAGGATATTTAAGCGAGTAAGTGTCATCACTTAAACAAGTGATGCTTCAATCGTGTATTTATATTAATTATGGGAATGTTCGGTCGTTTTCTCGAATTCAGCGTCGAAGTGTACGTAAAGACGTTAAAAGCTTTTTAGGCGAATTAATCATAATGCCTTCTTAGCTTATTTATAAAAACATCCTTGGTTAGAAATAATGACGTGTTTTTAGGACTTTTTTCTATGGAAAGAATGTCTGCATAAGTCTGCATCTGCATGATATACTGATATACTTTTAAAAAAATATTGTATGAATTTGGTTAAAATTTACAACACTTAAACATTTGGAATATTTTTCTATTCGATATCAAAAATTTTAACCGTAGCAATTTCATCGGTTTTTCACTAAAATATTTTTCATTTTTCCCCGGATCCAATTCTGAAAATGACGGATAAAGGATAGCAGTTGGTATGAAATAAAAATCGCTTACGCAAGTCCTTTAGCGCGACTCAATTCTAAAAGCCATTTCACGTTGAGTAAAGCGTATGATATTTCTTTAATTCCGCCGCGGAATAGAGTCATTATTTGTACGGGTGGTTCAAAGAGTCGTGCTAAGGGTGGCGGGGTGTAAGTGGAGTTAAATATTGTGTCCCCCGGTGTCTTAATGAAACCTTTTATCACGAAAGTTTCGTTATAAACCCTATCCTGAGACTTTTTCACGACATTCTTAGTTATAACTTTGTGACAAAGTTGGTTTCGGAAAATTCTGATTTTGCTCTAATATTTTTGTAAGGTTTTTACGTAATTATCATAAAAATTTAATTTATTGTTTAGAATGTAAACGGCAAAAAGACTTTTCACCCTGTCCCTTAACGGAAAATTGCAAAACTGGATACAAATAATTAGAACTGAAAAATATCGTAATACAATTTCTCTTTTCAATTTGAAAGAAACCTCTTCGTTCGCTAATGAAAATGTTGCAAGTTGAATCTTATATCGGCAGCGGAAATTAACTTGCTTGGCGTAATATTTTTTAATACGGCGGTGCAGCTGTCGCCCGGCATCGTGTCGCCTGCCAATGTCGCCCTGTCGCTCCGACACACGCGACACATTAAATTTTTTCAACTTTAAACTTTGGCTGCACATGTGTGTTGGAGATTTCGTGTCGCTTATGAAAGAAGACGTTTCGGGAATACAAATAGTTTTTAATAGGTATTTGTCGGTATTCTTGAATTAAATTGTTTTTGATATGCATTTTGATTTTGGAAGCATAACAGTATAATAAACGTTATATGAGGAAATAACTTGTTTATTACTTATTCATCTATACGAATGTGTTTCGTTAAGTTATTAAATTTAGGTAATAATTTATTTTGTTAGGAAATAAATCCATGACAAAATAACAAAAGAAGTTCTTTAAAAACCAAATACACTATATAAAAATATCCCTTATTCAGTAAGTTTCCAATTAAAACGTAACGTAAAACACTCCAACCCTTTATAATCCATTTGGATATATCCATTTGGAATGTGAGCGGTTGTCTCGTCAGCCGACATGCAACTACACGACTAGGCTGAGTACTGAGTAGGGCTGGTGTAACAGGTGGCCCGCGACTACCCTCCGCTAATTACCACGAACGGCACAACTCAATCACTCCACCAACATGCTTAATGGTTACCGAAAAGCTAGCTTCTGAGAGTTATGTTGTAGATGTATTGGATATACATATATTTACGTACATAAGAGCGATATATCTATATAAGGAAAGCCGTATTATATGTATTCTTATAATTATTGTAGATGAACCGATTGAACTTGTGACATTACTAATAGTACCAGTGTTATGTGTTAAACACACTCAAAAGGCGTTTTCATGTTAATAGAATTTAATTTATAACAAATGATTTCTGTTTAAAAACTTCTAAGTAGTCAGTTAAGTCGATTTAAATTGTTTATTAGCCTTATATAGGATAGCTTTTGCCCGCGACTCCGTCCGCGTAGACTCTAGGGTTAAGTGCAGAAAGATTTTTGCATTTATAACATGTTTATCCCACAGAAATACATTTTCCAGGATAAAATTATCCCATGTTAATTCTGTGAGCCCTACTTATCTCTATACCAAAAATCATTCAAATCGGTTTGGTAGATCCAGAAATACGCATTCCCACGGGAATACTTCATTTTCCGGGATAAAAACTATCCCATGTTAATTTTGTGAGCTCTGCCTCTCTCTATACCAAATTTCATTCGAATCGCTTTGGTAGATCTAGAAATACTTATTCCCACGGGAATACTACATTTTCCAGGATAAAAAGTATCCTATGTTTTATCCTGATGTATAAGCTATATTATTGTAAAGTTTCGTTAAAATCCATTCAGTAGTTTTTACGTGAAAGCGTAACAGACACACAGACAGACAGACAGACAGAGTTACTTTCGTATTTATAATATTAGTATGGATAGATCGTTATTGATTAAAAAATATAAATTGACTTACTAGATGATGCAATGAGCAATCTGACTAAGCGCCACGGTAGGTAAGCTATGTGTGTATAAAAATAACTAACTTTTCAACACCTCTATTCTATACATAAGGGTCTTCTATAAAGAAAATCTTAAAGGTGAAGTTTATTTATCTAGGTCACCATAGTGGAGAAAGGCCTAGACATTCTCACTAATATACAGAGACTGCAGATAAATAATGCTTTCCTAAAGCCTGTTAGTTATGTCGACAATGTTTTAAAATTTGGTGTTTTTAACATACTTAATATTTTTTCAATTTCGTATGCAAAATCTACCAATATGCTCTACGCCATAAAACAAGATCCGCTATAAATTTTCAACTAAAACTTTATTTTCCTTCAGGTCAATTGTATTAAAGTCATAAAGTGAGTTTGTCGCGTCGAGTCACGTACTCGTAAAACTTGGGGCTACATGACTCGGCACGCGCGAGTACTCGCCCGACAAAATCTTGCCGATTGTGACTGTGTCGCTACGTGGGGAATACGCAAACGAAGCTTTGTTCTCACTTCGGCACAGTTTGGTAGAAGTTCCGAGTTGTTGCTTCTACGTGTAGATTCTTGGCTTGTTACTTTACCTATATGGTAGTTTTATTCCAATGTATATTGGGTATTTATATACCCAATATGATTGGTTGTATGTTTGTTTGTTGTATGAATGTGAGTTCATACTCACGCCTGTCTCTTGTTGCGTTGGGCAGACATCCAAACATTTCTTTCATTTCCTCAACTGACATTATCCTCTTCATGCAAGCACGTCGGTTTCGCAAACTCTATATTTTAAGTAATATTTGATAAATCTATGTGTGTTTAAATAACCAATTTAGACTCATTTTAATTGCATAAATAAAGAAAAATATGTACCTAAAAGTTATTAAGTTTTTTTTATTATCATTGGGAAGCATACAATATGTTTTTCCTTCTAAACCAAGTATAAAAATAAATCACAAATCAAAACAGTTTCTACTTATTAAAAAATATATTTTTTAAAAGCCTTCAATAGTCTCCAAGGTCCCATTGGCGCATACACACGTCTAGAAACATATGTACACACCAAGAGTAAATCAAAGCTTATAACAATCGTGTTCACAATGAAACAGAACTGACACGGTTGAATAGACAGCCCTGTGTAGACCGGCAGCTCTCATCAGTTACAAATATCATATCTCGCGATAAATGAGTGCGGGGGTGTGCGCGGGGTGTGTACCGGGGTGCGGGGGGTGCTTTGTGAAACGAGCTCGTCTTTGACGTTGTCCCATTGTGTATAATGTTCAACCGAGTGGTTGTACAGCCTTCATCACAAGTAGTGTATTCTATTTGAGCTGTACGTCTGTCGCATTGTCGATACAAACTTTGTCGAGCGATGATAAGGGTTATTAATGTATTGGGTATGAAATGAATTGTAAAGGAGGGATGGAGTTAAATTAAATTGAGATGTCAATTGTGTCTACGTGTTTTTATGTACTCTGATATGAAAGTAAGGTTAAATTTGCTTACTTTAATATCAAGTAGTCCTACGCAATTTCCTAATCGTATAAATATATATAATATTCTTGCTGTAGTATTGGTATTTGGTAGTTGTACCTAAATAATTATTCTGAAACAGTGTTATAACAAAGGACATACATTTTATTAATAACAACCAAATTTTATGAAATATTTTCGCTTTCTCGCCTTTCTCGCCGAAAAGCGTCTAAATATAAAAGCGAACGTTCATGTTACAAGTTGCCGAAACTTTGTAAAGCGTAACACGATACCTTTGATGTCAACTTATGGGATTAAGTTCAGCGAAGCTTGAGTCGAAGTTACAGATTGAATAAGTTAGGTACGGCGTTTGACTGTAATGCTATTATGCCGCAGATAAGCGCACAGACGCTCCGTGACTTAAGAAAAGCTGATTTGCACATACTCGTGATCAGAGAATGCTACAAAGGGGCGCCATGCCATGGAAAACAAGCTCGGGCCTGTTATACATTATTGGTTATCTATACCCAAATTCATACAACATTAATAGAAATTTTATGCAATAGCAAATATAAATGCAATAGCCCTGGCCTGTAGGCCAATCATTATTTGATGTACGCAATTCTTATATCGCGGGAAAAAGATATTGAACAATTTTGATAGAGTAATTGCTTCTCTTTACGTAACTTTTCGATAAAATAGCGGATTCTTCTTACTTAACTCAAATATCGGCCCAACCATGAAGTGACGAATTCCGTTCCCATAATGTTCTAAAATATAACATAACGAAAATTCTTCCTCTGTATATAATTCCTGCATGCTAACTAGTTCAACGTTGGCGTAATAACGTTCCATTATACGCAACTTACAATAAACTCTGGTTAGAAAGTTGGAGCGGTTTATATCGCTTGCAGCCGCTGAAAGGGTTGTTGCGTTGACGCCCCCCCCCCGCACCTCGTTTTCCCGCTCTCCCCCCGGTCTAGTTTAGTTGTACTTTTGTTTGGAACTAGGTAATTAACTCTCATGGTGCCCTGGTATTGTTGGTGCACCTGAGTGTTGTTATTACTTTATACTCACTTACATATAGTGTTTGATTAGAAAATGGTAGGTGAATCACGATGATTACTTATTGAATCATCATTCATCATCATTCTCTTGCCCTGCTCCCAATTTTTTATTTGGGGTCGGCGCAGTATGTTTTCTCCTTCCACACTTCCCTATCAGCCGTCATGTCTTCATTCACCCCTTTCTTTTTCATATCTTCAGTCACGTACTCCATCCATCTCTTCTTTGGCCTTCCTCGGCCCGCCCATCCATCCACTTTCATATTCATCACCTTTTTTGATTACTTATTGAATAATCAATAAATTACATAAATGTGATGAGGTCCTAATTTGGGGTACAAGTAACTGGTAACAAGTATTACATGGGACTGATACATACCTGCCAAAATGTGGATGTCGAAATGAAACTTCTGCCTACAAGCGTGAGGTTAGGTATATTAAAGTATGCTTTTTTATTTGTATGCAACCAAAGTATGGGATTAAAATGAAATAGTTTTTAAGTATATGTTTACTATAGGCGCGAAATGTAATGAGTGATTTGCAGCAGTCCGCCATTAGCGTCAGTTTTTGTGAGTATTGTTCGCGGTAACGATTGCTCGTCGTCATTATTGTGCCGAGTGTTGGCCGCTTTGTTCCAGTAATTGCTTTGTTAATTGTCCATGTTAATGGCTGTTTTTTCTGGTCCCTGTTTTTGGTTGTAGGTGATTTTCATTAAGTAAATATATAGTACTAAGCCAGCTTTTGCTAGCTTTCAAACTAGTGTACAAAAGTTAGATATAGCGTAGGCAACTGCTCTGTAATTTATCTACTTCTTTAAAGTTGGGTATCTATTTCATTTTGATTCCCGACTTAGCCTGAATATTAAAGAAATTTTTGTGACCAATTTTTTTTATAACAGCTTCATTCATTGTGCGACTAAAAAACATCGTGATGTAGATGTAGAAATTCATTTCTGACTATCCCTTCGATATCTTGCGGAATAGTAAAATATACCTTTAAAACTGGCACGACAAAATTGAACATTAAAAAACTATTACAAAATCTATTTGTAATGTCTTTATTCTATTTGAAATTAGAACGTCAAAAAATATATTTCACAAATAAATCTGCGTAGGTTGACAAATAAATCATTGCAGACGAAAGATGTCAAGGTCGCACTAGTACCTCCTGATCCTTGTATAAAGGAACGTCTTAAGCAACTAAACATTTGCTGATACTTTGAAAGCCTCTTTAGTGCATCTCCGTCGCGTCTCAAGGCGTTCTTAACTTAGTTACAGGCACTTATGGACGTTCAGAGTGGTTGTTTACGCGTCGGGCGTCCAATGACGACCTCGTAAACATCTCGGCGACAATCACCGTAAAGTTTAAAAAACGCCCGTTTATCTTGTTTGCCCGCTAAGCGTTGTTTATGACTTGCAAGTCTCGGGTTTAACATTAATTCGCTTTAGAATAAATGACTTGCTTTTCACAACTTTTTAAATTTTTCATTAATATCTTTTCTCGGTTGGTGGTTTCGATGATGCGGGATTTATGCGCTTAGGTATGAAGGTATAAAGAGGGCTTGAAAATGTCTGTTTGGCTAACGCTAACGTGATCATCGTTTGATTGCCATTAAACTGCTTAGATTAAATATTTCTTTTTGTAATACCAATGTCCGCGATTGTAAAATAAAGCCTTTACTAAAGATGAACTGTTAATGTTAGAATTCTTATTAAAACAGCACATTTGAATGTGGATTATACAATGCTATTGAAGATTCACTATCCATCATTACAAAATCAATTATCGTCCTTCCCAACTCGCGCCTCGTAACGTCTTCTCTATGCCTCTTCTCGAGCTAATCTGCAGCCAACGTCGACTATTAATCGGATGAAGACGATCGCCCAGTCCGGACAATCCGCAGACTCCGAATATCTGCGAACTGGCCGGCACACTCCGCTTCCCCGGAGTGTCCGGACGATCTTAGTCTAATGATCTTCTTATCTTCATCAGCGGTAATAAATTGCATTTTGAGTGCTTTGTGGCTGGGTTTTGCGGGATTTATGGCTCCGGGAACTATTCTGTCGGGATATTTAGGGAGAAAGGGGTTGGAGGGGTGCTATAAGAGTAGGGGGGGGGGGGGGTTAAAGGGAGAATAGTCGCGGGGTAATTTGTAGTGGCGTTTATTCTGAGGCTTGAGGTTACTCGACGCTCATTTGTCTTGTTAAGATTAAGACTTCATTTGTGTCTATTAATGTATTTGGTGAGGTGTTTGGTAATGAACTGTATGGTTGAGCGTTGTATGAGAGATATTTTAAAGATCTTTTTATATAAACGTCGCTCCTGAAGTAAATTACTTATCGACTTTTAACACATTTTATAAAGGTTTTGTAATATGTTTGGGCAATTTACAAGTATTTTTTATGATCGTTAAGCCGAGAGAGTTAAACATTACCCTTTCTCACCATTTCAACATCATCGGCATCATCAGCAACAGCCTTTTTTACGTACACTGTTAGACTTTGGCCTCTCCTATGACACTTAACTCAATCTTCGGCCCTCATCCAACCGCTGCCACCTAAGCCGTCATCCTACCTAGCCACAAAGCATCTATTATTATTTTCTAAAAGTCCCACCCACCCGTATGAAATGCAATTAGAGTCTTGCAAAGCAATCACATAAAGCAGTGTTATCGTATCCATTCGGGGGTTAGTCTCGTATCAGCATTGTGCCCGCATGCAGCCCGCAATCACGTCGCGAAACAAAGCAACAATACCTGAGCGGTGACATTGAAACAAAGCGCACTTTACTTGCCATTGTAACTGCGCTTTATATTGCGCATTTCGATAATGTAACTGCAAGTAGGTGAAGGCTGATTTGTGGTATATGAGTCGTAGAATATCTGCATAAGATACACTTCAGTATGCATATATGGCATGCATAACATCGGAATAAGATTAGGAGTGTAATAGACAGTGTATGGAGACGATTCTTGCCACTTGTCTGTCTACTGTTCATTGTATTACGATTATACGACTCATAATAAAAATATCAAAAAAGAAGAACTGTTATTAATAGTCACATATTTATGAAAGGAGATCCCATATCCGTGCGAAATGAGGGTGCAGAAATGCAGCTCTGCTTACCCTTTGGGAAATATAAGCGTGAGGTATAGGAGGTTGTGTACATATGCATGTTAATAAGCGCCAATCGCCGTCTCAAAGGCGCAGTTAGTTTTTATATTAGTATGGATATAATTTTTAAAAAAGTATTACAGATTAAGGTAAAAAGTTTCCATCTTTCATAATCTGGATGAGTCGGACCGCAAAGGAGCCGGTCTTTCATCGGCTAATTGGACTTGAAAAGTTTGATTAAAACTCGGCAGGAAATTTCCTTTTTTACGATATTACCGAACGCTACGAGTTTATATGATCGTCTTTAAAAAAACCTTTTCGCTAGTCCACTAAGTAACTTTTCTTATATAGGGCACGACTTCAGGCTAAGGAATAGCCTATAGAGCCAAGAAGTATTTGAAAGAAGTTCGAGGATTTACTTTAATTTAAACTTTACCTAAATATAGAAATTTGGCGTACTTTAAGGAAAAATGGCATAGAAGGATGGGAATTATTTCAAGAAACTGGTTACAAAAAAATTTAAAATTTTTCAACCAACTTAAAAAGAGAGGCAGTTATCAATTCTACTGTATTTTTTGTCTTTGTTTCAAAACTTTTGACTAAGGGGACCAATTTTTTCTCACACTCATAATCTATCAAAACCTGATACAAGCGTTAGTTTTAATCAAGGCGATGGTGTATCCGAAGCATTAATTCACGGGAGGTATAAGAGTGATAAATTGCACGACTATGTTAATGTTAATGGTTGGGATTGTTTGTGCGCGTCAGTTACACACTCGCTGCGATCTGCAGCCGCGGGTAATGCGCACATAAATATAACTATTAACCACGTACAGACATGTGCTACATGCGATAGCACTGACCGGATTCGGTGGAGGAAAATTAATACTGCTATTAAATGTTTTTTATGCATTTAAGTAAGAGTGATAAAAGGTATCAAACACGGATGTCCATTGCAATTACTAAAAATATTGTAATGCATATAAAACTTATATTATTTGTATGGGTAGTGGGAAAAGAAGGCATGTCAAATTAGTCAAATTTCTTTATTATGGATAATCGTTGCAGTTAGTGTTCCTATTAAGAAAATATTTGGAAGTTATCAAATAATATTTACCTTTTTGGCAAAAGCACTTCATAACTCCCGCTAAATTGGCTGATAACAAACCGTTTCAATATGGATGTTATTCGACAACACAAAGTGCTTCTCAAACTTGTCGTCTCAATTATTGACGATGCTCGGGATAATAGCACTTATTAATAAACAATTTCAATCAGAGAACTTGTTGAGATGGTTCTCAAACTTGCTGAAACGTCCCCCCATTTTTAATTCCATTAAGAAGTTGCCGTCGACTTACGTCGCGCTCGCGATAAAATTAGCAAGTTGGTGTCGTGGGTTCGGGGGGCTTAGGGGTAAGGAAGGGGGCGTGGGGAGGGGGCTAGGTTCCCGTGGGACCCAGCGTCGTCGGGATGAGCTCAGTGACGTCACGGCCACTAACTCCAGCTCGAGTTTTAATGTGATTGTCTTGAGCTGCATTATTCATTAGTCCGAGTCAAAAGCGTACTGTGGCTAATGACGTCACTTCACTCGTTTTTAAATCTAATGAATATAGGCGTTCATTTTTGATGGTTATACATAAAATATAACACTAAAAAGCGTGATTTTTTCACAATTTATTAATTTGGGAATTGCAATGGAAGCGTCGTAAATAGGGTGAGAGGACGTGCTTAGGTAAGAAAGTTTAAACGCGATTATAAATTAGAGTATGTTTTTATGCTGTGCAAATAAACAGTGTCGAATATAGTCATTAACTGCTCAAGTCACAGTGTACTAATGTTAGAATTCCCTCAGCAACACAAAACACATTTGGCCATTTCCTCGATACAACTTGTATCTCCCAAACACGCCATTACGGAACCTATTCACATAAATTTTAATTAGTACGCACGCTTTAAATTGCTTCTCTAGTACAGTTTATAATTAATCCCAAATTATCCTTCGCTCGTTTCGCCTGCGCCATGGTAACGCCCCCGGGTCGTCACGGCTTTGAGAACTGCTGACTTGAAACTTAATTATCTCACTGTATTTATGTATTGTTGAATTTTTCGCGTTTCAATCTAAGATAAAAATGAAACTTTTCTCATCAAGTCTGTTTCTGGATAGTCCATTTTGTTATTTTAATTGACAGTCTCGTGCCGCAGCTGGCTAGACATTGTTAGTAGTTTCTCATACCTACGACACTGGATTTGTATCCTAGTTTAAGGTCTGAACTATGTATGTAACAATTAGGAGTATTTATTAATATGCTATGAAGCAGTGATGGCCTCGAGGTTTTAGCGCGCGGTCGAGAATCTCGACGGTCGCGGGTTCGAACCCCAGGCACACACCTCTGACTTTTCGAAGTTATGTGTGTATTCACATTGAATTATCACTTGCTTTAACGGTGAAGGAAAACATCGTGATGAAACCTGCACACCTAAGAGTTCTTAGGAATTTCTTAGGTGTGTAGTCCGCCAATCCGCACTAGGCCAGCGTGGTGGACTATGGCCTAAACCCTCTCAATGGTAGAGGAGACCCGTGCTCAGCAGTGGGCGTATATGGGTTGATGATGATGATGATGATTAATATTTTTAGCATAATTTTAGTCGTCGAATCGTTGTAGTTTTTTTTAACGATACGACGACGGACAATCTTTTAAAGTTAAGTGGATCTTTTAAAGTTAGTAGTGGTAGTATCTATGCTATATGTCATAATAGAACAAAACTGTATCATTCTAGATATATGATTGCAGATTCCTTAGAGCTTAAGCTCAATTCTCGGTCCAGCAATCTATTACGCGTTTTTCGAATCGAGAAAAATTGCTGTGATTTAGGTAATTTCCCTTAAGGCATGACGAAGGCGGGCGGTCGAAAAATCCTGAGCCAAATTTATCTAAAACCTTTATAGAATGCTTTAAGGGTATTAAATCTAGATATAAAGTTGTTTACTGTACTCCTTTATATCTTCTATGAATAAGTTGAATAAGTTATTCACACTGGCTGTAAAAAGTGATTAAATAATGATTTTTTATTTTTTTATTTTCTTATAAAACTTGTTGAATTTATTTGTATGTATTTTGGCTTATTCGTTGCGACCCAGTTGTAGAAGACTTATGTAACATTCGTTGCGGGCAAAGAATAATAGTAGAAAGCGTAATTGCATACTTTGTCTATGATTGTACAATGTTCTAAATATATCTTTACTTGTTACAGGTAAGACTGGAGTGTACCTAGGACCACATCCCCCCTCCGCCGGTAGATACCTGGTGATAACAAGTTTTACCGCGCAACGAGCATCAAAGGGGCGCGCTTTTAGTTGGAGAGTGAAAAACTTTCTCCCCTCGAGTAAATAACTGTGTAATTTTGTAGAGTCGTTAAGTTTACACGTTGGCGTTTTGTTTCGGCACGTTTGCGGTTTGTGAACGAACGGGACGAGTTCCAACGCTCTTAGTCTGGTCTTGTTTGATTACCGCCGTACTTTGTGTGTTGTTATGTTCGGAACGTCTCTTTGTAAGATTGTGACTTGAAGATTGTTGTACTTTTAATTTAATACGAGGATACGAAAACGTATGTTTGCGGAGAAGTTCATTTTCTGCGTGGCAAGATGATTTTTCACAAAAATAAATCACGTTGCTCTATTTGTTACCAAATTAAAATTTTAGGTAGAGGCTTAATTACGTGTAAGTTTTTGACAAATTAACATAGACCTTCACAAAACAATGGTAAAAATTCAAGAAACAAAGTCTTAGTGTACATTTTACCCAAGACTCCAATTTTTAATACATAATGATTTTTTTGTTAATTGGTGTCGTTTTGGCTGCGCGAGAGAAATATATAAAACAATATTAGTAGGTTTGCACTGCATTAATCGGTACTCTCGTCATCGGCATAATTTTAAGCTATTCCCATGTACATATAATTTAGAGGCAATGCGTAATGAGTCGCTCGGGGGCGCGTTGTTTACAGTGTAATCGCGAGCGGTTCCACTGAACGCTGCCAATTACCAACGGACAAACAAATCGATGTCAGTTGATAGGCACGACATAGACCCGCCGACTAGTCGCGGTAATTAGTAATATTTATTATAATTACTAAACTTATTTTTGTAAAATGCGTGTTGATACAGGTTTGATGTTGGCGGTAATGTATGGAATTACTCAAATAATTATGAAAATTATATGAATAATTTAAAGCAGGCGACGACTGGCACAGATACACCGTGCAAGGCCAAATCGAGAAAAAAGACTAGACTTCTATTACGAGGCATTTAATGAGTTTTAATCTAATCAATGGGCACTAGGCCAGGGAGTACCTAAACCCTCTCAGTTGTAGAGGAAGCCCGTGCCCAGCAGTAGCATGTACATATATGGGCCAATTATAGTATATGAGTGCGACAATTATAATTACTCCTATGGAAATGTAGTTGTGAATAAGTAATCATGTACATTTTACCCGATTGTAATACTTCTAATTTAATTGCTGCTTCAGCTTTTTAAACTTTCTCACTATTTTACTCATTTGTTAAATTATAATTTAATTGGTACTTCAGCGTTTTAAACTCTCTTATGTATAGCCTAGGTGCGTTTGCAGCAAAAGCATATGAAATTAGTATCAAAATGATTAGTCGTATAGTTACATGCTCGCGAGCCAATAGTTATAGAGTCGGGCGGTTTTGCCGACGTCGAAGCGCCATTTGAATATTCATTAGGCGTGTCGCTGGTTTCGAGCGTGCCGTGTACCATGCACCGCGAGCCCGCCCACCTTATACCAATGTTTGGGTTACACTGACGCTTTTGTTACAGGTCACTGTCAGTTGCTATGTAAATAGCGTGAAAGCTATGCTTAATTTTGTTTGTTGGTTTAAGCCATTTCGTCGTTTAGTGATTAGTTTTTAACCGACTTCAAAAAGGAGGAGGTCACTAATTCGTCTGTATTTTTTTCATGTCTTTTGGTTCGATAGATCGATGGTGCGTAAAACTTAAGGGCATGATTTGCTTTTTCTGCTTGGTACGGGCTTATTTGACGAATGAGAGGGTCGAAAATAAATGAGAACATTATTATGATCCATATGTGTAAGCTTTCCTGTACCTTTATCATTAAAACATAAATATAATAAAACACATATATGAGCCTGAGATACGAAACCTTATGTATTAGCACGCTATATTTTTTGAGTCTAACGATAACTGTATGTAAAACATCATTTATTTTGATTTAATAATTCAAAACACACATAATTAAAAATCGATTTACACATGCACCACATTAGCTCTATGACATAAACACCCTCCTAGCTCTCAACTCCGTTCGCAAAGAATTTAAAATTGTCTTGTTTGAAGGTAGCGTTATAGCTTTTGTTGAGCGCGAGGTGAATGCATCGTCGAGCCAATTCTGGTGGAACGAGCTGAAATTGGGAGTACATTACGTGGATATTGGGCCGCGATGGCGCTCAGGTGCATACTAATTCGCTTATCTCACATTTGGAGGCGAAGCACGAGTGCAATGCGCTGTATGTAATACTGGGAGCTTGCTTTGTTTTTATTAACGATATTTTATAGAGATATTGTATTGGTAAGTAATGCTATTGTTGTCTTTTTGTTCTAAAGTACCTACATGGGATGGAATTTAGAATTTGAACGGTGTAAAAATACCGTGATTGAAAACTATGACTATAATAACGTTTTCCTAATCACTATGAATATTACCTGTCTCAATGTCCGATTACGGGCTTAAACCCTGCGTTAAATCAAGTTTAAATTTACAATATCCTCATGTACTCAATGCATTTGAAGATTACTAAAATGCATTTAAAAATATCGCATTATTATAAATAAATCAAACCTACAAATGAAATAACGTCTTCAATAAACATGAGCTGAATGTTAGTTACTTCGTTAAAATGTTAATCAAAGCTGTATGTCGATTTAATTAATATTCAATCAGCTGGTTTGTATGTTACAGCTTCCTCCCTCCCCGCGCGTCCCCCTTACCCCGCGCACCTCCGTGCTCACCGCACCCCCATTACTATCATAGGTTCGACGTGCATCTACCTAGCATTTAATATTATAATCAAGATAACCACAGTATTATCGAAGTAAATTAAGTTGGTTGTTGGTAGGATTTAATTTGTTTGAAGATGGAATTTGGCCGTGGTTGCATTCCAGATTCTAGGCTTTGGCAGATAGTGATATTTTAGCCGGGATAGCGTATTGCCATCTACACTTTTACCGAAACTTAAGGTTGATTCAAACAAATCAGCAGTTTATATAAGAAAATATAGTTGAATATATAAATAAAGGCATTATAGCATACATCTTGAGGCATCGGTTCTATTCTCTGCTATTTTTTGACAAAAGTTTCTTGACATTGCTTTTTAAATTTTGTGTTCAGAGTTAATCGATAAATGAATCAAGTCAAACTTTTCATATTTGACTTGCTTCTTTTACTTGACTTTCCGAATGTTAACGTATAGTTGATTTAAAATGTGAGCTCATTCATTCCGGCGGGCCATAAATGATGTAGGGGAGAGCGAAGAACGAGTCTTCACGAATTTCCCTCAGGACGAGCCTCTGCGAAACGTTTAGTCAATGTACATAACTGAAATAGCCATCGGTCGTATTGATCTTATCACGAGAACGGTATTTTTTTTCGTACATTCACCTATTTAATATAGATATTCTAAGCCTTTCGCTGTCCACTTCTGAGCGCACGACTCCCTAAGAAAGCGCCAACGATTATCTGAACCCGAAAAAAATAACATTTTTGTTAGTAATATTTTCAACATTCATGGAATCAATATCGACTATGTTCCATTGGTAAATTATAAACTTTGATCTATTTAGGTACACTACATTTTTTATTTCTCTGTATATTGCAACTAGTACATAACACAAGCGACTAAACCCAGTTCTACTACAACAAATAAGTAACTGTACAAAAGACAAAAAGGCTATAATACAGAAACAATATTTATATAAAAGACTGTAAATCTTTTTACCTCAAAGATTTAGCAATATCTAACCTCTACTATCCGTCGCATTTATTCTCCACATCGTTTTCCCTAAGTATCCTATTACAGTATTTTCGACACAACGGTCTAGATTTCAAAACGGGACGGAGGTCGAGGCGCTTTTGAAATGCGATCGCGTAAGAAACGATAGTGCGTGTCCCGAACTAACTGGAGTTATGTTAATATTATTCATAGATATGTGGACGTGGGTGTGGTGTAGATAGACACGCTGGTTTAGTATTTTAAGGGAATTTTAAATGAAATTCTGGATATTATGTCTAAATAGGATATTATAATTATAATACTGAAATTAATATTATGAATCATTTGATCGTCCATCATCTGTTATACGTCCCACTAATACGAGCCTCCTTTACAGCTGAGAGGGTTTAGTCCTTAGTCCACCAGTCTGGCCTAACGTGGTTTGGCGGACAATCTTCGATTCTTTCCTTATTTTACTTAAATTTAGTATTAACGTAAGCTTTGCTAAGAGTTTGATGTTTTAAAATAAATAGCATACATTTCAATATCTATGCATATAAAATATGTCCAAAAAAATGTCGATAAGGTTAGGTTATCATTTTCACGTGTTCATTAGTTTAATTAAATTAATAATGCTTTCATAAACTTTTACAATATTCAATGTTAGATTAATTAAAATAGCGATAACGTTATCGGATTATATCGATTTTATTAATTATAGAAAATCACTGAACTGGATATTTTTAATAAATGAAATTTAGAACGATGGAAATTTTGTAGGCACATTTGACTATCTTCATATTTTATCATATTACAATAAATTTAAACACATTAGACACTCATGCCTGAATACCCGGAGTGTTAGGCAGAGATACACAAATTGTGTTTTCGTTCCACATTACAAGGATCGAATCTACCGCCGTTTTTGGGCACATTATTATCTAAATGTATAGAGATCTTTTTTAATGAAAACAAAAAGAATATCACATTCCCCGACCCAAAAACAACACCCAAACAACACACCAAAGTCTTGTACTATACGAGTCAGTCAGAGTTATAAAGTGTCGCAATTCTAAATATCCTCTATTCTCTATTGAGAGGAATTACTGATGAATAGGCGCTAACGAGAGGCGCCTTTCACAGCACCCCGTCCATAATTCGCGCCATTGTCGGAGATCCCGCCGACCGCGGCGTCCCGCAGGACGATTACGGCGTTTGGCTCCATTGTGACTTAGGTTTGTTTCGCCTGAGGGCGATTAAATTGAGTAAAGAGGTCAAGTTGACTGTCTAATAGTGTTATTTGTCTTTGTATTTGCGGTCGGAAGTTGTAGCCAGCTTTGTGGCGCAGGTGGATAGATATTGAATAGAAATGGGTCGACGTGGGTTCGATCCTCGCACTGAGAGAAAGGTTCTCGTGTTTTCTGATCTAAGACTTATGTAGTGTGTATCACGTAGTTGCAGAAAAACTACATAGAAAAAATATTTTCTAACTTATAAAAACGGAGATAAAATGGGTTATAAACTTTTGACCTTTAAGTACCATAAACAGTTTGGAGGAAAACGATAAACATAAATATATGGACTAAAACGTATTTTTTCAAATACCATAAAATCCTTACCAAGCCGCTTAACTAACGTTTGCTACGTGCCGTAGCAATTGGCTACGAAATTTGATATCTTGTAGCAAACGCTACGCGCGTAGCAAACACGTGCTACGAAAGTGTACCTAAAAGAGGCAAGTTTATATGCCTATAAAAGGATTTTTTTTATCATAATTTCAAGCTAGAATTTTTATTATCATAATTTTATATAAGCAAGTTTTTTTAATAGATTCAGATACAAAACACTTCTGAATTTGCGAAGTTCTGTGTCGTTTGTATCTGTCATTCTATCTATCATGAAAAATATCATGTATTTCCAAAATACCTGAGTTTACCCGACATGTTTCATGAATGATACGAGTAACTAACTAAAGCATTTGTATGCAATGTTTTATATTACAGACCTATAAGAACTACCTTATTTATCTACACAATGCCCATCTAAAAATATTTATGGTTTTAAGTTACTGGCATGCTAAACATTTTTATCATCACTTTTATCCTCATCATTAAAAAAAAAAAAAAAAAAAACGAAATAGTTTCTAATCACCACAGCGCTATACCGTATATCTGCTATCTCCCTCTTGCATAGTAATTAATATGCCGGTGGTGATATGGGTGCACTGGTCGCCATGCACTGTGTTAGTCGGTGGCTGAGGAGGGCGCGAGAGGCTTGCGTCGACAACGTACGGGGAGACAGCCCCACACACACTGCTCGGGGAGTTGTTTGTGAGGTAATTTTTGGTTTTTAATTTCTTGTAAGTGGACAGTTATTGCATGGGGTTTGTGGAGAATTTATGTAATTTAAATTAGGAATATTACTTTTTCTTTTTATTTAATATTTTTTAAATGTTTATTTGGATTTGTTTTTTTCATGTGTGGTAGTGGCGACTAAACTCGTGATTTTTTGGAGTTAAGAGATTTTTTGGATTGATTCGTTAAGAACTTTTTACTTTTTTGTGTATTCATATGATAAGTAGATTTATGGACTTTTGTTCTCTATTAATTATTAATGTCAGTGTTACCATAATAAGCCTCGTCCTTTTTATGTATCTATAGTATAGATTTGGATATAAAAGTTTTTTTTGCGTGAAGTTAATCGAAACTTTGTAGTACTGATGTTTGTGTTTAATTTATTTAACACGTTACATATGTGTAAAAATTAATACATAGTTACAACATTCTAGTGTCGCTACACGTATTTATTGTGTGCTCGTAGCAAATATTTCACTTTATACTAAATGTTTACCGAGCCAAATGTACTTATGTGCTTCTAACTCAAAGCTTACTTTGGTAATTAGACTGAAACCGTAATAGTATAAATATTTCTGAAAATTGTACTTGGAAGTACTGTTTGCAGAAATCATCTTTAATCATTTAAAAACAATAAAATCTCCGTGAGGCTAAATCTAGCTAAGGCACGCTATTCGAAATGACAAAAACTTCGAAAATTAACTTTCTCATACATATTTACGAAGCCTTTTTCTATTATATTTTCAGTATTAAAATCACACTAAAAAACGGCCAAACGAAAATAAAACTTTCACCAATATACTTCAATAATACATCTGTATATAAGCTAATCATTAATCCCGCGGTTTCTATATTAAACATATTCAGATATTCAATCAATAGGCAGGCATTCATTACGTGGCAGAGTCACTCGTTCACCGTCGACCGCACATCCAGCACTCAGCCACACCTCCGCTGAACTTTAATTAAAACTTCTATTGTGTTTATTTCGATTATGCTTGCCACCTGGACCGAAGCCCCCGCCCTCCGCCACCCACCCCCGCCATTCATCAGACCCGTTCAATTACATGAAAGTTCAGCATGAGAGCTGTTTACAGTTACGAGTTATAGAATTTAGTCAATAAGCGAAGTTCGGCCGTTCTGTAAATGTATTAGGCAGGTTTATAGAGGGGTATGGGCGGGCACAGGGCTTGTGTTGGGTACTGTTTGGGGTACAGGAGTTTATATTATATATTAAGGCTAGATTTTGAATGGAATATTTATTAGAAGTATGACGTATGACGATTACTTTGAATTTTTTATTTTTATAATGCGTAATAATGGATTAAAAAGGACATTAGTTATTTAAGTACAAATTTAAAATATTTAAGAAACTTTTTGTACATTCCAAAACATACATAAATTAGGTTTGCGTCCTATTTCAAATTTTATGAGGGCTTATACTACTGCAGTTTGGGGCTAGATTTTTCTTTGTTAACAAAATTCCGATCTTTCATTTAACACACACACACGTAAATATTTTAAACCGTAGGTGTGCTCCACATGACATATAAAAGAAAAACCTCGACCTCGTTGTTTTGTTGAGCAGACAACTTTTTGTATTTAGAAATTTCATCGTGTTTTTTGTCGGAAAAGTGGCGAGTTTTTAAAAGCGGGTAAAGTCCGTGGTCGCACAGGGATATCGGGTGGCCGGCCCAGTCGGGGCAGTATTGTGCCTAATACGGCCGTTCCGCTCGACCGCTCGGCCATATTTCACGCAAGTTTTTGTATTATGATAATATTTCAAAGGCGCGCCGTATCGAGGTCGCCTCTCCGCTTTCTTATTTGTTTGGAAATTAAACGCGACTTATTTATAACCGGCTTTCTGTTTCTTTATTCACTTTTAAAGGGTACTGTTCAGTTCGAAAACAACGGAGAATTAAACTTTGACGCAAAATATGTTTTTGTTACTGTTTTGTTTCTTTTACAAAATTTGTACTTTACTTTTTAGTGACGTGGTTTGTATGTTTGTAGAGTTTTGAGAAATTTATCGTTGAACTACATAAAATTTAACGTTTTAAATCTACTGCTTTTAATTATAGAAATATGTTAGATAACTGTTAGGTACTCGTAAAGGTCAATTTGTTTTACAGCATTAGAAAGAAAATGAATGCACACTTGATCACAGCCATAGACAAACGTTAGTATTATATTTTTAAAGCCACTTCATCACTGCGCTATGCCCAAAAGTTTAAATGCACAGTTTTGTCACAAAATATTCCATAACAATAAAATTGAGCAGCACAACATTCGTGCAGCGATGGCCAATGAAACATGACATTTTGTGAAGAGCTCTCGATGGATAGTCGTCGAAACGGCTATAAATTGGCGATCATGAATTAAATATCGAAATATTGGACGAGTGATCATTGAGCTCGGACATGAGAGCCGAGAGCGGGGACCGGCACGGCTGGCAAACGGCTGATGTTATGAGAGCATTCCAGTTTAAGTTACGGATGATTGCGTTGTTCGATTATTGTTTTAACAATTCGGTTTTGTATTTGGAAATATTTTTGCTTTTCTATTGGAGATGTAGTGATTGTGTTTTCTGTTGGTTTTAAGTACTCCAACAAAATTTATGCGTTACGGTATCCTTTGTTGTTCAGCATAACTTGTTATTTCGACGGAACTACATATTAACTTTGTTTAAAAAAAGAAAAAAAATTAAAACAACAAATACAAATGTGTGTACAAATGTGTACACAATCAGATGTGTAGATAACTTGTCTCTGAATTAGAATATTTTCTCAACATTAACACGATATGTTAACGGCATTAATATCAACCAACTGCGAGCGACAGTAATTCACAAATAACGACTGGATTTCCTTAGTTCTAATCCACATATTTTACTCAAAACAAACTCTTGACTACGTAAAATGTTGCCACGCGACGTCGCTTCTACCCCTGACTTGCGGCGCACATAAAAACACAACCAAACATGTATAGCGACGCGGGCTGCAAAGGACTCGGCTGAACAACTCGTTTGATGTGGACGAGTGTGCCGCGTACCCACATGTTTTATTAACACACCAAATTGTCCACTGCAATACCTTTTTTAACTTATTTCTCGTCCGATACCGAAGCTTTGATGTGGTTCGCTACGATATTCCACGTATGAAGCTAGTTTAAAAATTTACCTCCATCTGCTTTTTCACTTCATTGGGTATGCGGTTTTTTTGGTTTAACATTTTTAGAGGCGAGCGCATCTTATATTTTGAATATTATGCATGAGGCCAGCGGCGGGCGGTCGAGGTTTTGCTTCAATCTCGCCGCGGGATCATCGCGCAGTTTATGTCTTCTCAGTATACTGTAATCATTTATGATATACTGAGATTGCTTTGCTTATCTGTGCAATGTTAGAAGATTAAGGAGAAGGGCAGGTTATCCATTGAGATGGTTTAGTATATGAGAAAGGTAGCAATAATAATATGTTTGTTTTTGTATTAAAATTTCTCGGACATACAATGGTAGACTGTTATCATGAGAATAAAAAGGTTCTAAAAGTCTTTGTTTTCATGTTATTAGACAAAAATACTTTCCTACGTATTTTTTTAAGAACATTAATGATTCGCAATATAGCTAAGCGTTACGTCAATGCTTTCTTATAATTTTTTTTCTATCTTCTCATAATTCCCCTGCATTTGTTTATAATAAAGTGATAAAATGAAGTACATTTACATATTTATTCAAATATTAGTTGCGGAGTGCGGAGGCGTGTCGTTGTGTGGGCGTCCCGTTATCTCAACTCTGAATCTTTCCCGGGGAATTGTAAGAAATATTTTAGGTACACGCTTACCTTGTCACATAGTTGCGATATGTTTCCAGATGCTTAAGAATATATTACACATTCGCTTATTACGATCCTCTGTCTTGATATGCTTTGTTGAAGATATTACTTGGGCATTGTTTGTTAGAACTTTATTGTAGACCTATACTGTAATGTAAATATGATTTTTTTATTGTGTTGCGCTGGTAGTCTGCTTTATTCAGAAAAATACTTCAAGCTTTAGTTGTTTTTCAAAGGTTTCTATTAGCATTAAAAAAAACCTTTTTTTCTATAACTATTTTTTTTTATTGTGATATATCGTGACCTGGTTCACTAGATAATAGTCATTTAATTTCTCTTTCGGTACACAAAAACTTGTTTATTTCGCTAAATAACAGTATGTAATACGAGTACATATAAAAAACATTACGGAGACTCCGGTTGTAATCAATAAAGGTCGCTAATACATTTGGGACGTCGTTTGTCCATATTAGGACACTTTGGTCCTCCGCCTTTGAGGGTCTTTGTCGGCGGACCTCAGCTTAGTCCCTTATCTACCTCCTGTCAATACTATCTTACTGATAAGCTGTTGTTTGTTTTAGTACAAGTGTTGTGAATGTATCGATGTTTAGGAAAATGTGGAGTTATTTACATTTTTTTTTTCTCTTGCTATATATAATGTCTTGCGATTTTAGATTTAATTTTTTTTGAACTTTTTTTCTTCATGTCTATTAAGTCTTGTTATATATTTGAGGATCGTGTTGTCGAGAGATCCGGGATTGGAATATCAAGTTGAGCACAGTACAGCTGAGATTTTTCATTACGAACGTAAGATATTACATGTGTGTATGTGTGTGGGATTGTATGAGCAAAACAATCTATGTAGTTGTAAGAAATTGTAAGACTTATAGTAAAGAAATGTCTATAACCCGCAAAAAAATCTTCTTCATATCTCAATACCCTGCAAGTAATAAAGTTGCCTTCTACAACTCCAACTGGCCATTAATTCGAAACGGATGTAAAATAGTTAACGAAACTAATGAATTGAATTATTCAGGCCGTGTTCAACAAGTCAATAATTTAATGTGGGCCCGCGGTGCCGCCGCGCTGATTGCTAATGCAAATTTGATGGCGCCACTCATTTTATATTCTTATCCTGTTATTTGTATATATATATTTGTGTAAATAGTCGGATAGTTGTTTTTGATTTAGTGAGGTTATCATAGAAAATAAGCAATTATTGTAACATATGGATTGATCTGAGAATAAATATTAAAAAAATGTATATAAAAAATCTCGTAATTAGTCGAGAAACATACATATATACGCTGGTTAATAATAAATAAATAAATAATAAAAACTTTGTGAATGTGAACATTCATGTTTTTACATAGAAATCCACCAATAGATTATTTTCGAGATTCTCGTCTGATATTTTTTTTATTGTCAACTCATTATACAGTAATTTCTTCTCGCAACATAGGGCTCTTCAACGAATTATTTTTATACCAACATATCGATTACTATTAACTCCTTTATGTAAAATTTCTCCACACTAAATATTTACATTTATCGACATATACAGAGACTCCATTTTCCGTTCCCACATAAATATCTTCATTTCGAGTCCCACGTCGCCCCGGTACAAATAGGCCTCTGTCGGTGGACCCGCCCTGTGTCACGTATAATCCGGCCTCTTCTTATTGGAACGGATGCGATCAACGTTGCAATTTCGGAGTCCCTTTGCCTCTTGCTTCGACGGAATTTACTTAAGATCACAGATGGGCCTTCTAAATTAGGTTATGTGCTAACAATTTTATTAGGGGTTGACGTCTTGTATGTTGGAGTAAATTGTAGCTTAGCTGGGCGTTGGCCGGTCGAGAAATTAGATATATGTTCGAAAAAAGAAATTTATTTTTTTATTGTTTTGCTTGAGTGCCAGTATTTCTACGTTACAAATGACAAATGTTTGTGTGATCCACAAATATTGGTTCCGAGTCAAAGGGTGCCTGAGACTAAAAAGTCTCTCGTAGTTTCTGATACTCGTGAAATTACTTGTGTATTCGGTTGGTTCAAGAACTATGTATGTGACACTGTAAAGACGGATGCATATAAAATATGCTGCAGTTGGAATACACGGAGTTACAATTGCTCAATATTTTCCGTAAAGTGTTCAACCGTCTCCCGGGCTTACTTATAAGCGTAGTTAAAGTAATGTTGGTGCGGTGTACCCTGGCCGGCTGCCAGCGATGCTTTACAACCACCATTTGTTACCAGGATATAGTTGCTCAGCTTGCATACGTGCAAGAACACGGGTGGGTACTCTACTCTTCCAAAACTTTTAAGATTTTATTGTTCTGTATTCTACATTTATGAGCTTGAATATATTGCAGATGTCTTGCCCGTAGCTGCATTTGCGGATCATTAGAATTAAAAAATATATATTTTCCGTTCTACTTTGATGATTTGCCTCTCGATAAATAGATAATTCAATACAGAGAGAATTTTTCAATTAAGAATTTGTTCCTAAAATTTGCGCATTGAACTACCGAATTACAGAAACTATTTTTTTCTTTATGTTTCTACAGGTTTAATTTCAATGATTCCTATAGTAACTTCCACTTTCCTAAATTACGCGAAAAACGCGCAGATGCTACAAAAATATTTTACATTCCACAAGCTAAGCTTTATCATCAAATTCAATTTTCGTAATAAACAAAACCCACCCTAACCCTTTTGATTTACGCTTCACAGATACAATTGACAATATCGACTCTTGACTTGACTATCAACGCTTCTTATGTAGAACATGGCAGTTGTGATGATAACTATCAGCCAAGTTGGCCGCTAAGTGGCCCTCTTGTTGCAAGTTATCGTAATGTTCGAACAAACTTACATCTCGCCCGCGGCTGTGCGAACTTCCTTCTGTAAACTTGTTCCTCATTATAATAATGTATCTACATGTTTTTCTTCCGCAAAATGTAGTTACTTGGATAATTATGGCGTGTCTTTATGAATAAGATGACATGTTTTCGCGAAGAGGACATTATTCTTAATAATGAGATGTGTTTTATGCTACTTCGTTACTTTAAAAATAATTACACTTATAAATTGTACTATGTGCCTTGTACAAATTATATAAAACAAACCATCTTTAACAACAGTCCCGTCAGACAGTTAGTAAGACACCAGCTTGTGAAAAGAGAGACCGCGCGTTCGATCCCTGCACTAAAATGATTAGCTGATCTACAAATTGTTTCGGATTTATGTATTCGGTAGGCCAATAATCTCTCGTACTTTCTGATACCCACGGTACAAGCTTTGTATCGTAACTATGTATTTAACTGTTAGGAGCAGATGCAATAATGTTTTGTCAAGCATTTTTTTTATTTTTATATTTTGTCAGTACATTCCTATGTAACATTTATTTTGGTGTCACATTCACAGAACGACGTAAAAGGAACAGTTTATATTGGGAATCGGGGTTGATCCGTCTCGACGCTATTTCCATATTGCCTTTTTGATTCTGTATTTATACCCTTAAAAGGTAATCTAGATTTAGAGATTTTAGGGGCGTAGGAAATTACCAATTTTGATTTCACAGATTTACATCTATATATAATCTAAAAGTGAGCTTTCAGATAATATTTTGATTATACCCAGAGCTCGCTGTCCCTGTGATAATAATTTGTAGTCCTGAGTTTTGATTCTCGATTCAAGCAAAGTTTAAATAGGATTTTGCCTGGAAAAATGCCAAAAAGTTTTAAAACTCTCACATGCCGTTACATAGGACTTAACTTCCTATTTTCGTTAAAAGAAATGTCATGTGTCGTCTCGTGACATTCTCATTAAAATGGTAGTTGACTATTCATCTCACATAAAGGAAACACTTAAAATATGACTACGTTCGTTTGCCAAACCACATTGAACCAATTTGGTGAATAAAACCCTGTATTAGCATGTAAACTGTTGGCAACTCCACTATAATAATGCAATTTATTGGTGTTATCTATGAAATATATGTGTGTTTAAATTGAACTTTTAGACTATACATAAAAATTGAGGCTTAAAAATTTAAAGACCGTTACGCTGATCACACTAAGGGCAGACCGAAGAGTTTTTCTCAAGTTACGTATTGTAAATATACATATAAAGTCATGGCTGTGGTCCATTAAAGTAGGCAAGAACTGTAGAGCGCTGAACGCTACGGTCAAAACAGAAAAATATTTGTCTTGAGTCTGGGTGTTTGTTGAGGCGGAAAGGCTCTCGAAGTTTCTGATACCCAAGACACAAGACTTGCTTCTTAATGTCAAACTATGTACATACATATGTATGTGACTTTTAGGTAATTTATTTATTTATTATGATTATATCTTTACGCATGTCAATTTCCAAACCCCATTCTGCTGAGAATTTCCGATAGCAAAATGCCATGAAATCAGTAAAGTGCCTGGTAGTATGGTGTTCGCGACAGCAGTCAGTCGCTCCCATTGACACAGCGTCATGTTGTGTACGCCTCTCTTTGAATTATTTATGTGACTGTTGTCCCTTGTCCAGCTTAGTTTACAAACGTTGTCCGTTTTGTATACGTTGCGTGTAGTCATGACTTGTTAAACGATCTATTTGATCATAGTTAACTTTAAATCACTATTTGTGATTTCAAATGTATTGCCTTTTAACGATTTATATTAAACTGATGGTAATTTTAAGGTTCTATTTATAGTCGCATCAAAAATTATTAAAATGAGCTTAATAGTTTTTAAGCTAGTTCATCACAAAAATACATTTGAGTCGATTTTTACTCCATATCCATGGTGCTCGTTTTTCGGACTTAAACGAATATACTAGCAAATTGACAAAGCAAAAATGTCTATTTTTAGCAGTGAGATACGGCCAAACTGTGCCAATTCAGCATTCCGGCTACGTTGCTTTAATTGTTCAACGTTAAAAAAGCGCGCTAACAACGCACCGACCCTCTCGCTTCAGTGATTTAAACCGGCCTTTTTTGCCACCGATGACTATATTTCAACCTCGAAATTCTCTTGTTTTTTTTTCTGGAACTTTTAAATCGAAGAGGTGAAAATCGAGATACCTTTTTGAAGTAAATGTTTTTTTCAAGTTAGAGGATACGAATCTTTGCTTGTTTGAAAGTAGCTTCTATTTCTATTCTATCAAACCTATTTGCCTTTTTTATTTCAATGTATCATTTCAAAGATTCCTTTTCGAAAACTGGAAATAATTTTGCTATTATAAACTTTATGTTAAGAACAAATAAAACGCGATTTTCGTCTACATACGAGTATCTCTAAGCTTATATTTCCATGACTCCACTAAATTGAGGAGCGCAGTTGGCATAATATTGTTGAGTTATGTTCACACACCAACTGTGCAATAAGATAAAACCAAGGGAATGCAATTACGTGAAGTGTGTGCTGTTTCCATACAGCTTCAACTGAACAATTAACTGACATTTGCATATTATTCTACGTTGTACTGTTCATTTCCATTGGCGGTTCGTACATCTGAGCTACAGCTGTTAGTTAACAAACATTAGAACAATTTAAATGCAGACAAAAGAAAGCATTAGCTTAATTGCAGTTGTAATGTGTAGCTGGCAGGGTGTGGGCGGGCGGCGCACCGCGAGGTCCCGGGTTCGAGTGCCAAACGATGTTGACGCTAATTTGTTTGCTGGCACTTAGCCACACTTTTGCCATGTGTACAGCTGTTCACACTTAAAAACCATTGTTCTGCTAGATTACTTCAATTGTGAGGTGGAGACAAGTGACTAGCGCCATGTGCTGCACCAGAGTTTATGCATTTAACTTAATAGGTCTACGGTTGTGCAACGCTCTGTTTGTGCTGGTAATCTATGTTCAGTGTTTACTAACTTCTTTGATATTTCGTGTCATCTTTGAATAACTCTTATTATAACAATATTTCTTTAAATAAAAAAGGTTAGAAATAAAATAGACTTCGTTAAATAAAATACATTTCTTTCGAAAACTGAAGATTTCGTTCTTTTGAAACGCAATCATACGTGAATTAAATTCGTTTTTCAAACGCATCGTACACTTCCAACCAAAAAAAAATAAACCGTTCAAAAAAGCTTCCCTCTTCAGCCGACAGTATTTACCGCGTGTATAACTCAATATACATTGCTGCCTTTGATCCTCTCCCTCGTCAATGGGGCTATGCATTGAGCGACGTGTAAACAGTGGCCGGCGGAGTCTCGCGAGAGACGGGGGTAGAGGCGATCTATCACCGGCCATATCCATCAAACAAGGCGCTTTGACGCGTCTGTGAAAGCAGTGTTGGACACTGGGGCGGTTATATAGTCGGGAATATTTGGTGTTTTGTATGGAAGAATGTGGCGGTCGTATGGCTGATGTGGGGGTGTGTTAGTGGTTATTATTAGTAAGGCAATAGATACTAATGTTGATAAAATGCTAATATGTCATTGTGCTATAAATGAATTTATGTGCTCGGGAAACGTTTGCATTGCGCATACAATTTTTAATCTGCTATAGCACATATTTAATACATATTTCAATTTATAATTATTATCTTTAAAAGTTACAGTTAAGCGCAATAGACGCAATTTCATATGAATTCTATATCCAACATATTACTAGCCCAATATAAAATTCGAGCCTCAAATAAATACAAAAAGGTTGGCTTTAAGAGTGGGAGTGATGAGCACTCTCGAGGCACCGTCGTCAGCCCCCCCTACCCTACTGCTTCACCGGCGCTGTGCGTGGCGGCTGATTGAAATATCGCTTTATTATGCAGGACTTTGGGACCCGAGATCATACGCCTATATATACATACTATTATGTCAAGTGGCATTTTATTTATTCCATGGTTACGGTAACAGAACAGCTGAATAAGATTAGGAGGGAGATGAGCAGTTTTTTGTATGGAGAAGAGTTTAGAACATAAATGAAGGGTTGCTATTGGCTGTCACAAATTTACAAGTTTTGATATTAGAAGCACCCGAATAACTAAGCGGCCTAAACAGACATACTATAGTTTAATTGAGGCCTATAAAATCAAAGGCAGCTAAATCCAAGTGAGTCAAATATTCAGTAATCTATAAAAATCGATAACTTTGTTTAGGTGGCTATGATATTTTATATTTTAAAAGAGATTTATAAAGAATGTGAATACCACTAAAAATCAGAATTTTAAATTATAAAAATACCACAATATTTGAGTACAGACTGAATAAATTTGTATTTAACTGTCTTTGATTCCAACTGGCGTTTAGCTGGTTTTGATTTTATAGGCCTCAATTGTAGGTTCGGCACGCTAGGCATGCTGACATTTCCTTTCTGAGTTTTAACTGTTCTGTGGTTACGATAGCTGTTTCCTCGGGTCATTCATCTTTAGTACGTATTCCCCATAGACATTGTTCTACTCTAACATATTGTACTCTACATAAAAAGTTTTTGAAAAAAAAATATCTCAACTGCACCTATCTGATATACTATGCTCGCGCCTCGCCAAACATTTGTAATGGGTATATAAATTGTTGCATCACAACTCGCGCAACATAATAAAAGCGAACGGCAATAAAATCCAGCTGACATGCGAGCCGCGTATTGTCACTAAACTCATTGAATTAAATACGTTGGCATGTTTTAAATGTGGGCTCACCGCACTCGGCAAACATCTATATCACAAAAGCGGGTAGAATGCAGGAAACGCTTTGGTACGCTTCCGAAGCGGATACATAACCTCCCCCGTCTCCTCCTGTTCCCCTCCCCACTCCCCCGCACATCCCATACCGCGCGGGACGCCATTAAATGTATGAATCGTGTATTAACTGAATGTTGCTTTACTGTTTCCCCGCGTCGGAATAGCGGCGCGGTTTCAGTTTTTTATGGTGACAGATGGATGTGATTTTTGTTGGTTGCATTTTGAAATGAGTATAGAAGGTTCAACGCATGAAATTCGTGATGTATTGCAATTTTATTGTTGCTTACATTTAAGCAAAGTAACCATACTGCCGCTGGATGCAGGCCGCTTCCAATAAAGCGCTTTGGAAGTCTCTGGGGGAGGCCTATGTCCAGCAGTGGACGTCCTTTGGCTGATGATGATTATGATGATGAACCATACTGTAACTCGCTCTAAGCGCAGAGTAGTTCAAGCTACGAATCAATCTCAAATGTGATTGTATTAAGTAAAGTCAAAAGTCTTGGAGCATTAGTAGGACAAACACTCACTCATGTATCTCTAAAAGGTATATTTCTACACCCACGAATCCCATAGCATGTATCCTCTCACATTTTGCATCCTTCGCGGTAAAAATAACGATCTCCACATTAACTAACAAAGTAATAATACAACGCCCAACGATTCTAAATAAGATTAGATGGTTAAACAATCTCTGGGCGTCCAGAATTCAATTTGTAAAGCAAACTTGCATTAGAGGCCCGCGTCGGGTCCGCTCGCCAATTTTTGCACCGAATCGTAAAGGGTGGATGTAAATGTGTAAGACTTTTCGCTAAACTGTTTGCCGACCGAGTTTCGTTTGTTTAAAACTCATTTCGCCACGTTTTACAGGGATTTTTGCCGTGTTTATCTCATGTTTTATGCTTTTTACCGTTTTGGGATTTAGCGTAAATGGATATGTGATTGGCCGTCTGGTATTTTTTTAGAGCAGCATCATAGGTTTTTATTTGGTAATTGATAGATGAATTGAAATGGAATTGAAATTGGATTAAATATTGATTACGTCTGGGTTAGTTCTCGTAATGTGAAAGATTACGTAAGTGTGTAAGAAGACACGACATAATGAAAAAAGATATAGAGTTAATTTTTAAAAGTGAGTTGTGTATAATAAGATTCGAAAATAAATGAATTAAAGAAACGAAGAGTATTACCCGCGATTACTTTAAGAACACCTTCAGCTCATTGCGTAATAACTTGCGTACTAAATCGCGAGTGTTAAAGTACACCATAACCCCAAGTACACGTGCTCATTACCTAAAGAGCAATGTGTACGTGATTCGTTTGTTAGTTGCGTGAGTACTTGTCTTGATACATGTGTCGCGCTACCGACTGTTCATCACAACCTTTATGTTATAAATCTACATCTTAAAATGATTTATTTAAGGATATGAAGCGGTGATTGAATGTGGTGGCAGTATATGTACTTCGGACTGAAGCCTGGATAATGTGGTCATACTGTTTTTAGCTTAGTCTTTTAGTAATATGTTATACAATGCCGAATATTATAGTCCGTCTACATTCTCTCCATCTTCAGCCAATGTACGTTCCACTTCTGAGCACAGGCCTCCTCTACCGTTGAGAGGGATGAGGTTCCACTACGTTTTTTTATTGTCTTCTTTTTAGTTTGGACACTCACTTGGCAACACGCTCCAAAGTGATTCATAACGAACCCATTATAACACACAATACGATTACTATATCGATAGACACGAAAATTCTGCTGCAATTATTACTGTAATATTTTATATTTTTCGTATAATTAGTACATATTATTACACCTTGTTCACGGTAATGATGGCAATCCTATAATTGTCTTGAACCTTGGCCCCAGACGAAACATTTGCGGTTGCATCCAATTCTACTAATCTAGGTGCACCAATGCTTCCAACTTCATAACATTAAGTTTCATTGTCCGAATTCATTTGAAGTTAGTTTAACTATGTAAGTTGGGGGCATCTGGGGGTTCGTACTGCGCCACCGACACTGCAGTGTGACCAACATAGATACAACTATCTCCTGAGTCCTAAACATTGTTCTTTAAACTCCTTAAAGGATCGCTTTATCTAGATAAATATTTATATACATAACGCATGTACAAAATCATGGAATGCAATTCCTCAACTCTAGGAGTTAATTTATGCCTCAGGAGCAAAACAATAGATTGTGTAACATGTGCTTAATGGTTCACATTACTTGTTCTAATAAAAACACTCCTTTTAACAACATTCGCCAAGACACGTTGGAATAATCGCATTTCCCGTCGATTCAAAAGATCTTTTAAAAGACTTTTGAATAATAAAATGGTTTTGTTTTTAACTCTACACTTCGCGCGCTTGTTAGCACCTTCAGAAAACCTTTGAACATTAATACGTTTGTGGAAAATATTTTACAGAAAATTCTTTGATTTCTGCCTGATATTCTATCTGCGCTTTGGCTTTATAACGACATTGTTTGAGAGAGCTCTCGCTTGTAAAACATTCGCTGTGAAAATAAGTTGGAATATCACGAAATCAATACTTGAGAGCACGAAATCTCCAAACGATTATATGATTATATAGGCTAGATATAACTTTGATTAATACATCTATTTTAGAAGTCCACAACTCCTCTTCAACTGAATAAATATTACATCTATTTGAAAAACGTAATTCTAAAGAAAGGCACCTTTAAAATTCGGTGGCGTCTGGAATCCATCGCAACAGTAATTTGTTTTCTAAATAAGGTTTTCTCTCATTAATATATTTTATTTTCTTTTTATAAAACTCGCCTCCTTTTCTAATAAACTTTTTGAAAGCAAATCCCTCGTGTTTAATAAACTCAGTTACAGAGTTGTATATTTTAAACGAGAATTAAGTCTTACAGAAATCCTCTTGTGATTGATGAACTGTGTATAAATAAAGAATAATAAAGAATTCGTACGGAGGCTTATTTGCGTGGAGGCGGCATCGTCGCGCCGCTCACAAAACGTTCCCTCACTTTGATTACAAACGCGAAACGAGACTAATGCTTCACGTAAAAATATTTGATACGCTTCAGAGGGAAATCTCTCAGAATTTTGCGGTAATATAATAAATAATTTCGGTGTATTTTCTTCATGAAAAAAACTCAGATTTCGGAGCCGCGGCGTGCGGTGGGGCTGTTAAATTAAATGTTCATTCAAATACTTCACAGAAATATCTGTGATTTATTTTTTACGTATACGTTTTTATGTTGATGCGGTAGAGAATTCGCACTCACAACTGATAGTAATTACCAAACGGGACAAATAGTAAGACACAGATTAAAAGGAATGGTAAATATCATTAATTATTGAAAAATTACATTCTAGCTACATATGTATCATTCACATATATATTCACGTGGAAGCTGTGTGTGTGTGTGTGAGCTGTGTGTGTGGGCGAGAGACGTGGGTAATTAATTCTAAGCGCGCCTACACCGTCAAAACAAACGCACGCCGGCGTAATGAAGGCCCTTTGACCTCCGACGGAGGCCTGCACATCCCTCCACCGCAAGCGCCGCAATCCTCTTCAAATACCCGCCTTGCCTCTCTTAACCTTTCGTATATCTTGTATATAATTCAGTTTAAATGTTTTCATAGGTTGTAATGTGTGTTCGTTTGACGACTTCATTCGGTAAGTTGAGTATTTCGTTCTTTCTATATCATAATGTTTCAGGAAGAAGTTATTAATTATTTTGCAAATGTTATGTTCTTGTTTAAATGTTTTTCATATTCATCTTAATAATTGAAGCGATTCCTTAATCGTGCCCTTGCATTTTAAGTCTCTTGTACGTTATCACTAAAGAAAATAATTCCGCTCTTTATTTTCTAAATACCGAACCTCAATACAGTTTGAATCGCGTTGTTATTTTATGTGTTTACCATTCATAAATAAATATCCCTGTAAACAAGTCAAATAAGAATAATATTACAGCATCGCCCCGGGAACTAATTGGTAGGACACGTGCTTTGACTACGCGTGACGTAATATTAATCCCACTCTTGCATTGTCGCCTAGGCACCAAATCCAGTGTAGCGCTTTTCGCTTCCGGCCTCCGAATGTGGTCGAGGGGGCGGAATGGGCGAAAGGGGCGAAGGGGCGAACAAGCCCCTCGGTTCGCGTTTCATCTCCATTTAATTGGTCATAATGAAATGTTTCGGACATATTTCGCTTCGCAATTAATTATTGATAGTGAAATGACGTGTGTATTGCAAAGCGCTAAAGGGTGATACAGACATATTATACATCGGGGGTAATACTGCGTGGATTTAAAAGTGCCTATGTTTGTTGAGATCTTTTAAACTGTCTAATATAATATGCCTATGGGACTCAAAAGCCTTGAAATCATTTACAATATTTCGTTATAAGAAGTTTTAATCAAATATTATGCTTTCTGGACACCTCATTATATCGTATTGATCAGGATATAATAACAATTACCTCCCTCTATTAAGAGCGTATATACAAATTTAGCGTCATTTGGGCAAAAAGAGTACTTTTCGAACCCCTTAAAGTTGATGAAAGACCCATTGTAGAAATATGTAAATTACCAATTATTGTAGGGAATATTGTCATCTAAAAAGTTAGTTAAGAACATTTCAAGATTTTTTCGTAAATTTTGGTAAATAACAAGATAACTGAGCTAAGGTTGTCAAAATTCACTTTTAGAGTCATTTTCGAGGCTCAAAATTTTGTTAAATTCATAATATATGTAATGAAAATAAAATGTTATTAAATAGACAATATCCCCGAGTAAAAAGTTAGTTACGAACATTTTAAGATTTAGCTCCAGTTTTCGAGTAATAAAATATCTAAAGCGTTCGAAATAATTGAGAAATTACTGTCTCTAAATATTTTTTTTAAACCTTATATGGTACGTTATTTAACAGAGCAAAATGTTTTTATGACAGAAGAACATATACTTGAAAACGTACAATTTTTATTTTGAAGAAATTACACTTATTGCTTTTTTAATAAATTTTATAAAATGGGCTATAAAACGCTGCGCGCAGACCTGAGCAAATCAGTCCGCCGCATGGCCTTTCAGAGAGAGGACGTATCGCTCTGGGCTCCGTCTTTGTATCGATGTTTTTAAGGTTATTACTCAAAGTTATAACTGACACTAACGTGCTCAAGGTTGAGTGCATTCTTGGTGGGAAATTTTGATAACATTAGATGTAATTTGAAATTGACGTAAAACAAAAATGTAAACACGGATTTTACAAGGAGAAGGCACGGTGTGATAAATTCACTTTGGGACTAGATTGCGTATTTCGACATTGTTACCAACGGTAAAATGGCCTCGTTAGCAGTGTATCCGCCTCCCACGCGGACACTCACGGTTCGAATTCCGCATCTGTTTTTTTTGTTACTTTTTTTTTTTAATTAACCATTTTGATAATTAAATGATTTCTTCACCCATTAACATTGCTTCATAAGAAATAGAACTCGAATATTGTGACATTGTTTAATTATTTTTTGGAGCATAGTTTTAAAATGCTCAACTGGCACTGTTAATTTTATTTTCGAACTTTAACTATATATAGAATCATCAGGAACTTGTTCTTCAGCTGTTTGTGCACTAGTAATATTTTGATTCACAGACATTTTTATTAAAAACTCTTTAAACAATTTATTTTGAATTTGATATAATTTCGAAATAGTAAGTCACAGAAAGCTACGAGCACTGTGAAGCCTTCAAATAGACTGCCAAGTTGGCCCAGACCAGAGGTTATACTCTAATAAGAAGGGTAACGACAATAAATTCAACTTTGGAGAACATACACTACCTACATGTAATAGAAGAAAAATTGCTTTCTAATATTGGGGGTGAGGCTTGAGCGAAACCGGTTTGGTGAATACCCAAATAATATTTTATGTTATTCATATATAATATATAATTGAAAAATTTGTTAAATAATTAATGATAGATATAAATGTGGTTATTATTTATGAATACCATAATTATTAGCTGCTTTATAATTTAGAAAGTATAATAGTTAATGTAAATTAAAATTAATTTAATACTTAACAATGTTTTTCTCGATTGAATTTATTTAACTATTAAAATAGTTAATTTAAAAAGAAGTAAATAAGTAATAAAAAACAAAACAGTCAAAAGCGGGATACGAACCCTGAGCGTCCGCGTGGGAGGCGGAGTCGCTGCTGACTAGGCCATTTCGCAGTTAGAGCCCATGTCGAAAATAAATAAGTAAACTTACACGTAAAGATTCAAAGAACAAAACAAAATATTTCGTGGACGCCATGTTGCGTCATTGGTCATTTGCTTATCTCTGTAGGTAGTAATATTATAGTAGGAGAGCTAGCATACATTTTTGGGTTGGTATTTGAGGCAAACTGAAAACTTGTTATAGCTCTCCTATTATTTCCCAACACGGAACTGCAGACTGCCTCGTGGTCTCGCGGTATAAGTATGCGCCGGGGGGTATTATTGTAATTAGCAAATTTTCAGTAGCAGTACGGAGTCTGGAAATGTGACCGAAAAACGGCAATAGGCTCGGCCCCTATTACGTGGGACTGGTACATACTTGGCGAAATGTGGTTGCAGAAATGCAGTTCTGCCTACCCCTATGGAGGATAGATCAGGGCTGCCAGATTGTATAATTGGATACAAATCTTGTATAATCGGATGGGGTATTGTATCCATGACCACTTTGTATAATACGATACAAAGGCATATGTTCACATTTTATCGATAATTTGTGCATTTATCATCCTAAAAAAAACAAGAACTATTTTGAAGGGCCCATTTTCCGACCATTTGATTAACTGTTATCCTAAAAAAAAAAAAAACAAGAGCTGCATAATATGGTTATGTATAATGCGATCTAATTTTGTATAATTGCAAATACTAAACCGTATAGCTGCGATTTATTTGCTGGCAGCCCTGGGATAGATACAGACGTGAGGTTATGTATGTTTATGTGGAGCTGCAGACCTGTCTAACTTTTACCTTTTAACGTTTAACTACAACATACATACATAAATATATTGCAACATAATATATTGAATTAAATTTATTTTTAGATTTTTTTTTAATTTAGTGATTAATTTAGCCCCGCTACTTTGCAGCCAGGTCTGCAGTTCCGTGTTGGGATATGATATATATGACAAGTTTTCAACTTGCTTCCAATACCTACCCAAAAATACGTGCCAGCTCTTGGACTATTAGCTCAATGCGACGAACTAATAAAATTGAACAAGCGAACGCCACCGCGGCCGGCGATGCGCGGCGGCACCTTTGAAGCCGCGGCACCTTTGACAATTCGCCGACGCAACGAACGAAATAGATAAAATAAAAAATCAAAGGACTATGGCCTGAGTCCTGTCGACGGTAGAGGAAGCCCGTGCCCAGCCGTGGGACGTATAAGGGTTGATGAGAGAATCAAAATAAATAACAGTACTTTCCATATCGTAATTAAATGTACTTTTTTGGGTAATTTCTCACTTCATTTTATAATTTAAATTTTATATAACAGTAGCTGTTGTCCGCGACTTCGTCGCGTGAGTTCAGAAAGAAAATCTATTTTACTCCTCAGAGTCCTATTTATGCCCATACCAAAAATCATACGAATCGGTCAAATTACGTGAAACCGTAACGCGCCGGCCGGCGCCTGGTACATAAAGAATCATTATTTTGAAACTGCGATATCTTCTTAGATACTCATTGTAATCAAATCATGTAAAAGGCAAATTTCTTTAAAATTAAATACTTATACTAAATAAAGCATTTATTTGGATAAGGATTAATAGAATCTTTATAAAACCACCTTCACAAACAATGCTTTATTTTATAACAAATTTAGTTAGCATAAAAGAGGTTATAGTGAACCAACCCTAAAAGTTAGACATATGCTACCGCTGACTTTTTTATAGACATTATCAAGCTCTACAACTTTTTTCTAGGACTCAACTATATATCTCCCATAGGTAAGACAGCGTTTGCAAAAAACGGTTTCGTTCGCCCGTTTTTTCTCCGACTTACTTCGCAAATCCTGCTACAACAAAAAACTCTTATCATTTTTCGGACTAATATATAGCCTATGAGACTCACAAAGAACGTAGCTTTCGATTGGTAAAAGAATTTTCAAAATCGATTCAGTATATCTCTCTACAACTTCACAAATTCACAAACTCAATAACGTTACCACATTATAATATTAGTATAGATAATGTATGTAAAAGATTAGAACAATCACAATTTTATATGTGATATTTTCATTTTATTATCCATTTATGAAATTCGAATTTATCGCTAAGGATCTCGGTCACTGACCACTGTTGTGTTATACACGGCGAGCGCCCGCCCCCCGCACGTCGATGTGTGCCGGCATTTACGTTGGTGTGAGTTGAAATTCGGCGAGCGGCGATTTGTTTATACGCTCTTAAACTAACAACTATTCTTCATCAACCCATATACCGCCCACTGCTGAGCACGGGTCTCCTCTAGCATTGAGAGGGTTTTAGGCCATAGTCCACCACGCTGGCCTAGTGCGGGTTGGCGGACTACACACCCAAGAAATTCCTAAGAACTCTTAGGTGTGCAGGTTTCATCACGATGTTTTCCTTCACCGTTAAAGCAAGTGATAATTCAATGTGAATACACACATAACTTCGAAAAGTCAGAGGTGTGTGCCTGGGGTTCGAACCCGCGACCGGCGAGATTCTCGACCGCGTGCCCAAACCTCGAGGCCATCACTGCTTTTTAACAACTATTATTTTATCTTATCTAAATCAGTTTCGATGAGCAAGGTTTTATTTATACAAAGTATAGACATCGGAATGTTTACTTACTTTAAAGTATGCGAGAATTTCTAGTATCTTACTCTATACCAGTGTTCACGGTTGCACAGAGCTCGGACCAGGGGATTTTAATGAACGTTCAGCGTTTGACGTTGCTATTTGTGTTGCAGTCGATAAGTACCGAGCTTAATAACTGCTCCCCTCGCGTGTTTACATTTTTTCCGCTTTTTTCTGTGACGTATGCTCGGGTTTTAAGAGGAGATATTTTATGAACATAAGCGAAAAATATCATATAATGGTGTTCCACTGTGACATATTATACCTTCTGGAAGTGAAATGCCCTGTTATGAAAAAAATCTATAGGACAGTCATGAACAAATGAAGATTATCACTTCGAAATTATTTAGGAGTCAGTGTATGTCTTAAATGATAAACCTATGTCATTTCATAAATTAGTGTTATGAAGTTACACACTAAGCCCAAATTGGGCTAAGGGCTTCTGAAAGATAACGTACCCAAACTAATTTATATGCGTGTAGACATTGTTTACGGGTAGTGTTGTAATATGTCTTACGCTTAATTCGAACTTGAGCTTAATTCAGCTATAGACGAAAAATGCATTGACCTGTATGCCTAAACAGAATTAAACCATTTCTATAAAGGCTTAAACCCAATTCCTTTTAACAATGAAATGACATTATATCGCGAAATATATGGATACAAATTTATAAAGATAAAAACAACGAAAATGACCACAGTGTTTTCATTTACAGTCGCGCGCACTTTTTGACTGATTTATAACTCAAATTAAAATTTTAACCCTTGCCGCAAATTCTCTTGCATAATTTTTCATGGCTGCATCCCGCCACAATAAAGTATGATTAATTTCACGCTCGAGCGGCCAGTGGCGCCGCAGACCGCACGCCCGCGGTGGACGCCCGCGACCGTCCAATTAGCGCACATTAGCCACCACTACCGCGATGGACGTCCACGTGCGCATATTTCCCAGTAACTAGACATTGTCGAATTGATTAATGTGCACTAATGGACGCCGATCCGAGGTAATTACTGCGATTTGTTGATTCCGACCTAATGGATTTGTTTCGCAGACGTTCAGGGCGACAACTATTATTTAGGCTTCAGTTTGCTTTGTAATCGCTTTGTTGAAATTGTTAATGGCGTGCCGGTGTCAGGTACAACGACTGAACGTAATTACAGTGTTTACGTCAATTACAGGTTATTTACTAGAGTCATTTATTTGCGAATAAAACAGCGACAATATCTTCTTGTAGATTTTTATTTTAAATATGATTTTTAAAAAGATTTTTATGAGCGCTTCAAAATTTGCTGACTCACAGTCTTGTATATAAAAATGAGCTATCAAGTAGGCAAATAATTATTATCATTATCAATAATTATTATCATTCGTAATTATTTGAGAGACTAATCTTAGTTTCACATAGAAAAACGACCATTAATAAACCTAACTCATTTAGATAGTTCAAATATTCCGCCCACTTACATCTCTAGATAATTTCTCAATTAAGCACCGCTTCATCTGAAGCCTGACTGATTGTGGTAAAACGTAATGTTTATTCATTATTAATGGACGTCCACAATGGCGCACGGGCCTGAGCCGCTGTCGCCGGCAGAAAGAATGGCTGCAATTAATCTTGCGTCGCTTCTATTTAATACAACTCTATTTTGGTCTCTTGGTTTTTAATTCACATTTTTCAACGTAATTTTTATTATGCGATTAATATCTGTATCTTTTATAACCCAAGGGACTCTTTTCTACGTGAAGAGAGAGTATTTCTTAGTCTGATTCTTTAAGTAACCATACAGTCTTAATAGCCAAAATCAAAATAGCTATACAGCCCCATGGCGCAGTTGTAAAGTATGTACTAGTTTACAATGCGAGACTCCGTGAGATTTTGAGAGCGAAATGCCTCAAGTAGTTTCTGATACCCACGCCACAGGTCTTATATCTTAGTGTGGGATCGTAGCTATGTATGTCACTATTGGTAGTATTTATTTATTTTTAGTTCAAAGCATCAATATTTTCACAACAAACCACTGCAGTATTCCACCAACATAACAACTAGACTTGAACATATAAATTCGCCCGATAAGTATAGTGCAACTGTTGTAACCGCGAGTTGAAGAAGTAGTTAGTGCGCGGTATCGGCCCGCCCACACTCGGACACTTCGCCAAACAACTTTATTGCAAGTTGCGCGGCTGCACTCGACGCTGCCATTACAACTTCCCTCCGTTTCTAACACAACTAAAAGAGCTAGACTTTATAAAATTTTCCCGATGGCCGCACTGCTGCATCGCTGCATTGTCGGCCAAGTGTCACTAGTGTTATTGTTTTGTTGTGGGTTAAATTTGTTGTGTCTTTGTTGTGAGTATTACTTTATTTCCTATAGGTTGGTAGATCAGAGACTAATGTGTTGCTGAAAATTCTTACTAAATTATTTAAAACCTCAGACAATAAACCTTGTTTTCTCTTTGTTTTATTTTCTGATACTTTTTTGTTCCAAACACAATAATGGAGGATAACTAAAATTATCAGATTAAATTCATCATCAGCTGATAGATGTCTACTGTTGGATTTCGATCTCCCTAAAGGTCATCGACTTCGCCAACCCGTCTGCCAAGCGTCGCGAGTATTGAGATCTTGTCAAAAAATCTCATAAACTTTTCGGGAAAGTTCCAATAATCAAACAGCCAATCACAAAAATTTCGCAATAGAATTTGTCACGGTGTAAATTCCCCTTAGTGTCCAATATACAGTGTCCTCCCCACACGTACGCCGTGCGGTGCGTGCCCGCCCGTGACCGGAATAAGCTCGCCGTCCATTACCGCAGGTCTTGTCGCCATGTCTCTCACTACATGCGCCCATTAGACCTACGATTGGCGATTGAAATACGGCTTTCAAACTATCACATACATATTTTTTTACAGTTTACAAATACAAATACACCCACAGTCACATTCATACACTGCAGGCCAAAAGTTTAAGATCACCTTAATTAAAATAGGAAAATGAAATAAAATAAATATATTAATTGTTTGACAAATAATATAAATTGAATGTACATATGTCTTTTTTTTAGATAATACACTGTATTTAAACATAATTGCAGAATTATGTATGACATAATGTATTAATAAGTAAATACCCTCGACAGTGACATACATGGTTCTGACACCATACTAGAATACAAGTCTTGTGTGGTGAGTAACAGAAACTATTAGACTTCAATCATAAATATCTGTCTCAATGCGGGGATCGAACCCGCGGCCTCTTTTTGCAGGCTGGTATGTAGTCAACTGCACTGTGGGGCTGTCAGAGGTGTGGGATCTGTGTTTGTTAAAGCTTGATACTAACAAAGTTCGATTTTTCAATTGTAGTCATATTTTCTCTGATTTGACGTCAATCAAAGTAATGTTGTCTGAGCTAGATGAAATCAGTAAAAATTGTTCATGTTAGGATTAAATAAATTAAAGATGCTTTTTTCGATCATTATCATCGTGAGACAAAAGTCCTTTAATATTCGATGTAAGCTTAATTTCATGATCCTATTAGAAGCGACTTGCATCCAGCAATTTCTCACAGACTATTAAGTTATTCTTGCGGTGTTGAGTAATTAATTACTCTAAATACATAATTAATATTGCAAATTGATGAGACACAAATGATTTGATAGATATAATTCATTAACCGCTGTGCGCGGCTGCAACACGTTTAAGTTCAGATAGATTGATGATACATAATGATCGTATTATTATTATTAATGGCTGCGGTTTCATTCATTATTCACGAGCGAATGGCGCTAAATATTAATAATAAGGTAAAATGCAGCTATTAAAATACGCCCATATGTATGTAGGTACATATGTACTATAGTATATATCTCAGGCATTTATGTTTGTTTATGTGTTTTCTATCCTATGAAATGGAAGGCGACACTATCGCAGCATACTAGTCTTCGTGCTGTTTCGTAAAAGTTTCTTATGGATATTAAACTCTGGATTTCAAGATTACACACTTATGCTGAGAGACCAACCAAATAAAACGACCATATACATCTACTATTGGACTATAAATTAACAAATTATAATTAATTTGTCAATCGTCCTATCAGACATCATCAGCAGACTATATACGTCCCACTGCTAGGCACGGGGTACCCTACTATTGAAACTGTTTAGGCATTTATGGTTTAATATCATACAAGTCAACATAAAGTTTACCAGTCGCATTTCGGCCTGAATGTTAGTTCAATATCTGTGTAAATGGCCGAGGTTGGTGGGTAATAAATTGTTTGGTTGTCGATTTTCGCGGCGACCGCCGGGGCGCTCGGCCCGTCGTAAGCAATATACATGAAGATAACCCGCCTAGCAGTAACTCACGTTTCTACTCGAATTTTTGGAAGGTTGTGACTTGTGTTACATTTTTAGGTGAATATTTTTTTTTGGCACCTGTGAAGTTTTATCGATGGGATTTGAAAATGAAAGTGAAAAAAGAAAAGTGTAGAATGTACATAAATATGTAGTTCTGACCCCATATTAACATATGTATATGTTTCATTTCCCATACTTTACTACTAGAATCAAAGCGAATTTTTCCTTGTTGGCATCGGATTCCTTGTAAATATTCCAATTTTTCCTCCCATATAACAGAAGTACTAAAAATCGTACCAACTCCAAAGTCGCCACAAACGAAGTCACGGCAACAAACCAGTCCATAAATAAAGTATGAATAATCAGGTGAGCGTTATTGGAAGGTAGATTGCACGCGTGTCGTTTCCTCCTTAGCGGCGCGCAACAGTTCCGATACGTGTCTCGGATGTGGCTTTGTGTCGGGGGAAATGGCACCGCCTCCGCCTCCGCTGCCGCCTGTCGCTTGACCTACTTACAGTCACGAGAGTATTACAATAGCGGTATCTCCTGCGATAAGCTGCGGGCCTTTTGTTCTTTCGGCATTTGTGGTGAGTTGTTGTACCTTATTGTCTGCTAGTCTTTTGCTGACGGTTCCGCAGTTTCCGCCTGAATAATAATGACGTATCTCGGGAATGGCGGATTGCAAGTAGGTTATGTCTTATCGTCAAGTTATTGTCTGCAGCCCGATAAGTAATCTGGATGAGATACCTGAATGGATATAATAATAAAATAGGAAATGAATTGTCTGATGCTTTTTCAAACAAGGAATTTAACAGATCATTGTTATCTTTTTTTTTTCAAAAAATTTACTTGGTAGTCCGATAAACTAACTAGGCCCGCTGTGTATGTATGTATAGCTCACGGATCGAAGAGTGTTATTGGGTGTTTTATATGCATTTGAAATTCAAAATAAAGGTAGAAAAATGTGGGTTTAAAAATCAAAGTTTTAGGCATATTGATGTGATTGGATGCATCCAAAAACAATGCTGAATCTTTTATAACGCTCTAAAAACAAACACAGGCATATACTATACAATTCCACGCAGTCCCCGCGAAATGAAAAACTATTCTCAGCGGTGATTCCACCCGGAATCAATTCCATTACTCCCGCAATAAAATCCGCGCACATCTTGTGTACCAGACAAAGGTTTAAAAAAACCGCTATCAGTATTCAGCGGAAATAAAACCGCTTACCATTGAAGGCGGCCGCGTCTTTCTACCGATAGACGAGAGGAGTGGAGAGGGGAAAGGGGTGAGGGGTAGTCCTCCCTCATGCAAATGTCTCTCGGACCGGACGGTCTTGTGAATGAAGAATGGACGCGGTGTGATCAATGGAGGGGAAATGGAGCGTGGTCAAATGCATCGTTTGATATCATTCTCATGTCGACATCGTGGAGTTGAGGCTTCAGGAACAGTGTTATGCTAGTATTGGTTTATATTGATATCTTTACTTTTTGTTTTTAAATAAAATTAGCTATCACACCAATTTCATGTATAAGAGGTACATTTTGAAAAAAATATTTTATAATCCTTTAGACCAGTGGCGTGCCTAGGGTGTCAAACTAAGGCAAGCCCAAATGTTTATTTAGTAGCAGCATATTTTTTTTGGTACGTAGGACTAATAAATACCTACCGGTTAGTACTCACATTCACGTTTATAGCGTTATTTTATAAATAAACAATCGTTAAGTTCGTTATTCGGAACTATGTAAGGCAAGTCGGGCTTTCGGGCTTCTATGGAAGTACCGCCACTGCTTTAGACGTGTTCTCTAATGATCCAACATCTGATTTTATTGTTGATTTAATGAATATTTTGTGTTGAATAGTAGACATTAATGACACAAGACTAATCTGAAATGACAAGTACTAATCCTTTTTGTTACAGAAATCCGATTAAGAAAGTACTTTAGTACCTCAAGCAAATCTTAAAACAACTTTTTTTCTTTGTATGCGGCGTAACTATGTTTCCACTTAGTATTACGACTGTTTTTTCTATTTTAATCCGCCTTATTATTTAAATAAATAAGAAAATTTGTGCTCAAATGATAATTTCTAAAACGGTGTATGAATTGGGATTATAAAATAATAAAACCTTTTTTAGTCTTTGTTAGGTAATCTCTTTACATTGTTTGTAATTATACAAGTACAATATCCTGTACCTAAACTACGTTCCTTAAAAAGCTGCTATGTTAATACATAAAACTTAATACAATATTGTAGTATTGATTTGTAATCTTGCGTCAGTCTGGGTAAAACAATGTTGTTTGTGCTTTTCGAACATTACAATCAATGTAAATCATTTTACCAAAATGTAACCACTTACAAAAATGGCTTTGATACTGCAACCAAAGCAATAGTTTTTTAAAACATTATAATAAGTTAGGTGCGTTTGTTTTAATCGCTTTTAGGAAAATTTAGGCATCAACACTGTAGATCCATCTCGATTCATTAAAACAAACTTTCCAATCCATAAATTGTTTTATCAAAGATAAAACGCGAAGTGAAAGTGGGATAATTGACGCTGTGTCCCCCCGAGTAGCGGGGCCTCCTCAAGCCACTTATAGCCATTTATACTTTGTACATTATTAAAACGATCCATTCACAAGTTGTGATAGAAGCCATTAAGAGAACTCGATGCTTGTTTGTGTCGAATACAAATGGAAATATGCTAGGAGCGTGGAATGCGGAATTTTTACGATTAATTTTAGGGTTTGTAACTTTATTTTATTTTTGTAACCGTATCGCTTCTCCAATAAGTCTCTTGTAGTTTATATATTTAATGTTATATTATTCGAAAGGGTGTGTATATACCACGTCCATATAATCTGGCACAGTTATAATTCTTTTTATAAATTTTGGAAACATATTTTGAGTATTTATCGGTTTCTATTAAATTTGAAAGTCTCGTCAAATTGCAGAATGTTAACTTTCATAAAAGTCCAAAAGCTTTACATGTTTATTGTGTAACGTTTAGTTTATAATTGGGTATTGGCTTAGGATATTCTCACATGTGAAATAGCTTCTGTCAAATTAAGATTTAAAGCTAGTATTCGAAATTTTGTAAGACAAACTGGGCTTCTAAGGAAGTAGCGCCAATGTTACGTAGATCACTATGTGTGGTATTGACAGTTACCGCAATGTTTCCAGTTTTGATTGTTATGTGCGTGTTCTCTATTAATGTGTTATGTTTGTTTGTTCACAGGTAAGGGAGAATAATCCATTTGACACAGTGACTGTGGGGTAGTGCTCGTATTAGTGAGTATGGAAATGGTTTAACAAATTCGTCTAGATACCTAATGTTATTCATCCGTTTTTAATGTGTAAGGATCATCCCATTATAGAATCTTCTGAGCCTCATTACTGATAACAGGTTTTAAGAAAAGCTTAAAGGAAAATAATACGGAGGCAACAATACAGGGTTTTCATATAAAGATGACATAACTCATAAATTCTTATTATAAAATAATTGTAAGAGAAAACGCCTACATTAATAAATTATGAATATCTCAACACTTCAGCCCGGAGCGTTAGATATACACAAATATTATTTATTATTCTTACAAAACACGCTACTTTTTTGTTATGTAAAAGGTGAATGAATATACCTGCAAATATAGTTATATAAAAATACTTATCATCATATAAAAATAAAACATTTTTTTAACCGTCACTGGGTTTTTAGTCACCGCAACTATTACGTGTTCACTGTGTACTTGAAAATTATACAATTTAAACATAAGTAAACCACACTCAATCAGTATTATTATGACCAATTAACTAAGTAAATAAGCTAATAAATAGAATCAGTAATATTTTCCCCAAAAGCGAGAGAAATCAATTAATCATCGGCCACATTGTACATGCTCAGTGAAGCGGCATTAACACAGGGATATTAATGAGGATATAATAATTAACGGGAATAGGAGAATGTGAGGTATTTCTTGTGAGCTGTTGCTTTGACAGGAGACGGCGTGAGGTCAACGCAGATTATTATTTAGGAGCAATACTTACAAGGTTATGATTGCTTTATATGTGCTTATTAGGAGAGAGTTTAGGTTGTTAAAAAAATATTTGACGTAATTATTCTCTTTGTTTATTACAAATTGATGTCTGCTTTCTTTATTAAAATGTTTTTTTTTACTCACAGATCAATGATGTAATCTTATTAGTACATCTTGAAATTAAGAGTCATCATTCTTTAATGAAACGTATTTGTTTCTATTACCTAGACGTATTATATTAAAGATCTCCAACAATGAATCTTAATTCAAAAGGCTCACGTCGCTTACGTAGACGCCAGGCGTAGCACTCCATAGCACGTAGCCTACGTCATAGTAAGGTATTGATTTTATCAAATAAATAAATATGGTTCAACTTATTGGATTATAAAATGATATAGTTTAAATTTGTTAACAAACTATCTTTAAAAAATATAATTTACACTATGAGCAATATATTTCACATTTTTTCAATATGCATAAAAAATATAAGTATCATTTATTTATTATAAAAGTTTCAAGAAAATGCAGATATAAAACTTGAGTAAAAGTCATTAGCTTTTTACGGCCCCCGGGGTGTGTGTTTGTGAGCGTGGAATCGGTTTTTGAAATCCCTGTGGGAATGTGCCAAATTCGCTCTAATGGAATGGATGATTTAGTCGTCTCCAAGGGTACCGGCTTTCTGCTTGCTATTTATTAAAATATTACTCGATGGGTAGCCGTTTTAATATTGCCGTAATTGGCGTGTTTACCTTTACTTTTGTCAGAGGATTTCGCTCGTGGTTTTTGTTAAATATTACAAAGATTGTTTAAATTTTTGCTAAATACCCACCGGGACTGGAGCAAGATCTCTCATCTTGTAATTCTATTTTAAGAATGTAAAAAATAGCGGGTACATTTTATTTTATAAAGTCTTTCATTCAACATCTGTGTCCAATGCTTTTCATTTTATGAGTTAAAAAATATTAAATTCTATCTCATTGGACACCTTTTCACAGCTAGCCTTATCTATTTACTTGCTTCTAATTAATTGCGTTGCGGGAAAAAATATATAGTCAATGTTCTAATAGACACTCTAGTGAGTTTCTCTACTACTTGTCATTTCTGTGCGGGCTAATATCCACCGTGGAGTACAGAAGTGGCTATTAAAGGATAGTGTATATCACTTTTATGTATTTATTAATTCAAATTATTCATCATCAACCCATATACGCCCACTGCTGAGCACGGGTCTCCTCTACCATTGAGAGGGTTTAGGCCATAGTCCACCACGCTGGCCTAGTGTGGTTTGGCGGACTACATACCTAAGAAATTCCTATGAACTTTTAGGTGTGCAGGTTTTATCACGATGTTTTCCTTCACCGTTAAAGCAAGTGATAATTCTTTGTGAATTACACACATAACTTCGAAAAGTCAGAGGTGTGTGCCTGGGGTTCGAACCCGCGACCGCCGAGATTCTCGACCGTGCGCCCAAACCTCGAGGCCATCACTGCAATCATTGTGAATACATACATATATAACTTCGAAAATTTAAAGGGACCTGGGGTTTGAAACTGCGACCGCCAAGATTCTCGACCACACGCCTAAACCTCGACGCCAATACAGATTAAAAATAATTCCATTTATCGCTCCATTCAGTTTAAAATAAAAGAGAATAACAAGATATATGAGACCCGCTGACGTAGTGAATGGAACGAAACATTTTATGAAAGGTGACGTGAATGGAGGAAAATGTTGGAAATATACCAAGTTAACTCTCAATCGCGCGCCCGATCTCCGCCCAATAAAATAACATTCAATGCCTATTCATGCTTTTGTGTATGAAGTTTAGTATCGCTTTCATGTGTGCGCGCTTGTTGGAGATATTGCTTTTAAACTATGGATTTATTTGAAATAATCGGAGGATTCAATTCTATTTAAATTATAGTAAAATGTGACTAAGTAGATATAAAAAAACTAAATTAATTAATAGAATGCAAACAAAACATTTGAGGTTGATAGCCGGTCTTATCTCTAAGAATATTACAATTTATATATTCGAAAATAAGTTTCTTGTGTGTGTATCGGTTATACACTTGCAGGCTTATCAAATACATTACTATGGAAAAACATGTATAAATAGAAAATTCATTCATAATATTACTAGTATCTACTACATACATACATGAAGTAAATACTTCACTGCTGGATAAAGACCATCCGTTTACTTAAAACGCTGCCTTAAAAATTAGGCAGCCAAACCAACCGAAATCGATTTTAAAAAGAAACCTATCCAAAATATTCAAGCGTTTCATCCATTGGTACAAGGTCGTAAATCTCGGGAGTTGGCGTCCGCCGGCCCGCCTCGCCGCCAAATAATCGCGCCGCTTGTTACGTCATCATGGTGAAGATATTACCAAGACGCCTAACCAATCCTTTTGTGGATACATTACATACGCACTCGTGAGTAAGTCAGATCTCGGTGTATATCCCTGTTTATTATTGTAAATCCGTGCCAACATAAACGACGTATGGGATGGTTGAATATGTTTAAATGTTGCTTGGTGTACGGAATAAGCTTCTCTGCCATTAGAGAATATTTTTTCTGTCATTGCCTTTATTGTATCAGAATATTAAGAATAGATAACAAATAAACTTTTAATTACAATCATATTTAATAGTACCATTCTTACTCTCAATATCAGTACGAACATTTATTGGTCGCGTAGTCTTTACTGAATAACATTTGGGACACTGCACAATTACGTCACGACACATAAATCTCCGCAGTACCGCAGATGTGTCGCGATGCTGTGCGGACACATCGGCCGCGCGGACAGTTCCCTCGCTGTCCGCGCCAATCACAAACTTGCCGACCATTTATCCGATGTTCCACCATCCGCACCGCACCTCATTTAATTAACTCCCGCGGAGAATTCTTCGAGCGTGTTTTTTCCCATGAATTTTTATTCAAACCGTTACGTGATAGGTATTTTAAATGTAAATGTTGATTGTTTTTCATTTACGTTCTAATTTGCAGTTTACGGGAGTTTTTTTCCGAGCGATAGGGGACCCGGCGCCCTCCGGTACGGCTCCTTGTTTTTGCATTAAATTACTGGCTTTTTAACTTTAAGTGGGTTTTGGTTTGAATATTTATTACGTTTCTCCGGGACACAGTTGGGTTGTCAACTAGCAGTAAGTTCTCTCGTGGAGTTTTTCCTGGACCGGGACAAATGCGTTTGACATTCACATAATTGTTCCTGATCTTGGTGATTGTATGAACGAATAATAATCAGTCGGTTCATTATTTCTAAAACCCATTGATTAGATTTGTGTTTTGGATCAAGACTAATCTAATCTAAATCTAAGAAATCTGTGACTGATGTATTAGATTAAAATGATTCTCACAACGTCCGTGCACGATAAGCTGGACACCTGCTTGCGAAGAGCGAGGCTAGGGTTTCGATTTCGAGACAAATGTTTGCGAGATCCGTAAAACTTTGTTGCGAGTGCGTTTGTGGGAGTGAAAAGTGTCTCCCAGTATCGTTAAACCCGTTGTGGATTTCTATCTAAGTTTGAACCATGTATCATTATTTGTGTTTCATTCATACCTAACAAATTATTCTACTCTAGTACTTAAGTAAAAGAACATTATGGTGACCAACCATCACTGTAGGTACTTACGAGTTACATCTCCAGAAACTTGCAATAACTGTTAATACTAAAAAAAATGTCATCATACATAACATTTTGTAAATTAGGTATAAGCTCGGGCGTAAAATAAGGCGCTAAAATCTGCGCGATGTCGCGGTAATAACTTGTAATGTGTACCCCAGACACCGATATTAGCCGTGTGTCTTGCGCCTCGGTTATTACACGCACCTCAAATTGTTACAGCATACACGTTATTACATTTTTTGTACAACAATATCAACCTTATGTACGTTGACGTTATTGGAAGTTTAATGGTTTAGGCGGGTCTCTTTTTTGTTGGTTTTTTTTGCTGGAAAGGCTATATTGACTTGGTCATAAGACTAAAGGTGTGTCAGCATGCCGGTGGCATACATACACTTAACTGTTCCACTATCACCTTCCTTCTTTCTTCTTCCATAACCAACGGTATTAAATGTGGTTTGTATGGAAAAGTATTTTTATTTTTTGTCGGGATTTTCTTTAATGCCACGGGTTTTATAATTACTTTAGCTATTACCTGCCTTGGTTTCCGCTCACGGTCTAAATACACCCTGTATATCTATCTAATTAAATATTTTTATTGGACACCGTGCCACCTATTTCGCTGCATAATTCCCGTACCCTGATTCAAGTTTTAATAATACGCCTATATTTTATTATTTATCAATACATAAATAAGTGGAGCGTCGCTGGCTGCGAAGTCATCCGTTGTTATAGCCGTCGAGAGGCCGAGAGGCGAGAGGCCGGCCTCTAAATCACGCCGCGTGCCGGGGGGCCTATCGCATCGGCTTGTTTCGATATCACCCGGACCCTAATATTTATGCCGGTGACAAAATACTTTTTTTTTTTTCAGGTAAGAATTTGATTTGCTACAATGTCTAGTGTGTGCTGGAGTTATTACCTAAGAATGTGTTTGTCGTAATATTTGCTATTTTCTTTTATGTCCATGTTTTATTACCTGGGTTCGGGTGTAGGCGTGTAATACCGAATACACATTTACTTGTATCATTGTAAATTGTTGTAATGAAATAAAAACAAACACGCATTTAAAATTGTTATATAATACCAGTTCACTCTAGTTGATTAGCGGCAAAGAAATAAAGAAGCGATTCAAATCCACAAAGAACAGGTTTCATCACGATGCTTTCAGCACATAACTTCGAAAAGTTAGTGGTGTGTGCCTGGGGTTTGCACCCGCGACCGCCGAGATTCTCGACTGCGCGCCTAAATCTCGAAGGCCATGACTTTCTTTATAATTGTCATTTAATAGGGAATGTTAGACAGTGTAAGCTATAAGGTGTGTGGGCGTAACAGTTGCGCTTTTACTGTCGTCACGTTCTTTACTCCACAGTATTTTTACTGCCCAGACTCGTGTCGGACAATGCTGGGTCTGCTTTTAATGTCTCTTTTTATTAGCACCCAAATTTGGACATAATATTTTGAGGACATTCACCTAACGTCAAATTTTACAACCTAGCGTCTGTTTGAAGTAATTTTTGCAAGGATATCTTATTGTTTTATGTCTAAGGGTGGGTGATGTTGATTAGTATAAATTTTAATAATAAAATAAATTGCCCCCTAAAATCCAACCACACGTCCGAATCCGAACACCTGATCACGTGGGGGGCGGGCAACACTACCTGAAACTACTGGAGTGGCTAACGTGGCAATGGTAACCCATTTAACATGGAGACCCGTTTGAAAAAGAAACTGAGAGGGCCGCTTCCCGGGGGCGATCGCCGGGGCACACCTGGAGCTGACGCTGGGTGTTACAGCATGCAAACCGTCAGTGGTGAGGAGTTGAGCAGGCGGGCTCCCACCGGGTCACCCGAATCGATTACAGCCGCCAATTACGTTGACCGACAGACAGACAGTAGAAGTAACAGTCCATCAGAACCCTATAGTCCGAGTACAAAGTCATATACCCCGTCAAGATGTTCATCATCCTCAGTATCACCACCTTCAGTAACAAGTAAAATTAGAGAACCGTCGATACCAGCTATAGATGCTGCACGGGAGGTCAATAGACCTTTTCTACCCGTGTCCACTAAGGCTGGTAAACCTAGGGTGCGCATGTCATGGAGTAGAGATGTAAACCTGTTTATTATGCGCACCTACTACTACATCACAAAATTAGAGACCGATATGACCATATACAGAAAAAAGTTACATGAGCATTTTTCGCAGCGGTACCCAGATGTTATAGTTTCAGAACAAAGACTATCAGACCAAAGAAGAGCAATAGTACGAAACAACCTTATCCCCCTAGATTTATTGGATCAACTTAAAACAGACGTTAGAAAACAATTAGAAGAAGAATCGATGATATATGATGATACAAAGGTTATATGCCGTAACCAAAGCCCGTTGCTACACCCCCACACATCTCATTCTAATACACCAAACTTACCACTTGTTCAGACACAGCCAATAGCCCAAGAAAGACAAAACCAATATAGTCAAATTACAAACACGTCTACTCACACTGAAACCGTACTAACGATAGAAAACGATACAGATAATATGCCAGAACCAAATATACCAATCGATATACATATACAAGCTATTCAGGATAAATTCACAGCGACTCTTACATTATATTCCGGTTTGGACCCGACATTACGACCTAAATTACCAAAATTAAAATACAGCCCTAAATTAACCACACTAATTAAAATGTTTAATCAAAGTATATTAAATAACTTTATATCTGAAACTACTGAATTATTAGACATTCACACAATCATTTATTGTACGGCTTATGTTATAGCGGAAGAACTAGATTTTAAGATAAATGAGCAAAGGGTAGGACGTATTAAATCTAGAAAAAACAATAAACCTCCGTGGCAATATAGATTAGAAAGGGATATAGAAAAACTAAGAGCAGATTGTGGAAGACTCACCCAATACATAAATAATAATAGATCCAAGAAAGTAATAAATAAAGTTGAAGAAATATTTAAAAAATATACAACCCACACAAGACATGAAAACAGCAATAGAAAACCAGAAGAATTCTTAGACACACTCAAACAGAAACTTGCAGTAAAAGCCCAAAGACTTAAGCGCTATAAAAAAGCTCAAGAAAGGAGAAAAGATAACGTGCTCTTTGCTAAAAATGAAAAAATGTTTTATAGACAACTCCGTAACCCACATACAAGTACTAATATTAATATACATAGTGAAAGTAACTTCAGTACACCAAAAAAAGAAGAGTTGGAGGCCTATTGGGCAAAAATATGGGAGGAACAGATTCAGCATAATGAAGAAGCAAATTGGATAAAGGAAGAAGAAAACATGTGGAGTACGGTGGATGAAATGGAGTTTACAGAAGTGACAGAAGCCGATATAAAAGTCATAACAAATAGGTTACATAATTGGAAATCACCCGGGATTGATAGAATACATAACTTCTGGTATAAGAAATTAACGACATTACATAAAGCTATAGCACAGAATTTAACAGATATTATATTGCGTAAACAGGCCTGCCCACATTTTTTCGCCACCGGAATCACATATATGCTTCCTAAGGACAAATCTTCGTCTGACCCCTCTAATTATCGACCTATCACATGCCTGCCCACGATATACAAAATTCTTACGTCGGTTATCACATCTAAAATTAATACACATGTAGAAAATCACAATATAATAGCAGAGGAACAAAAAGGGTGTAGGCGGGGCCACATGGGATGCAAGGAACAGTTAGTTATAGACTCCACCATACACAAGCATGCATCCACAAAATCCAGAAACCTACACTGTACTTATATAGATTACAAAAAAGCATTCGATAGTATTCCGCACTCTTGGCTGATTCAAATCCTTAAAATATACAAAGTAAATAATATTATAACAGAATTTCTCCAAAATTTAATGGTACACTGGAAAACCACATTACATCTATATAACGAAATTGAGCCAATTATAACACGACAGATTAGTATCAGGAAGGGAATATTCCAGGGTGATTCCCTAAGTCCTTTGTGGTTTTGCCTAGCCCTAAATCCTCTGTCCCATATACTACAGCGAAGTCGAGCCGGATACCAGTTAAAGAATAATTCAGAAGAAACCAATATATCTCATCTTATTTATATGGACGACGTTAAATTATATTCCAGAAACGAAAAAGACATGAACACATTAATAGAAGCGACATTGACTTTTAGTAAAGACATAAACATGCGTTTTGGTCTCGATAAATGTAAAACCGTACATATTATAAGGGGCAAGATAAGACCAGGTGACTATACGCTAAATAATTCCGAGGTGATAACTGCAATGGAACCAACCGATCTGTATAAATACCTAGGTTACAAACAGCTTAAAGGAATTGATCACAAAAATATTAAAAACATATTATCCGGTGAATATCGTAGGAGGGTTAATGCCATCTGCAAAACTCAACTGTCTGCCAAAAACTTAATTAAAGCTCTGAATACCTATGCCATACCAATATTAACATACTCATTCGGCGTAATTAAATGGTCAAAAAGTAATATAGAACAAATAGAACGACTTACAAGAACTACACTAACAAAACATAAATATCACCATCCGAAATCAGCTGTAGAAAGACTTATAATAAAAAGAGAAGCAGGAGGCAGGGGCCTAATAGACATTAGTAACCTTTGGCAAAAGCAAATATCAAATCTGAAATTATTCTTTCGTGAAAAATCGCACACCAGTGACATACATAAAGCAATATCCCAAAATGACAATAATTTTACTCCATTAAATCTTTGTGAATTAACTAGTCCCCTAAACCATAATAATGTAGATAGGACACAACAAAAAATAGAAGATTGGAAGAAAAAAGTATTACACGGTCGACATCCACACGACTTAGAGCAGTCTCATATAGATAAAATAGGATCGAACAAATGGCTCAAAATTGGAGGTCTATTCCCAGAAACAGAAGGATTTTTAATAGCGATACAGGACCAGGTCATAAATACTAAAAATTACAGGAAATTTATTATTAAAGACTCAACTATTATAAATGATAAATGCCGAAGATGTCATGCACAACCAGAGACTATTCAGCATATAACCGGTGCTTGCATTTGCCTGACACAAACAGATTATACTCATCGCCACAATCAAGTCACTAATATCATCCACCAAACATTAGCCCTAAAATATAGCCTAATACAAAGCCCAAAAACACCTTACTATAAGTACACACCGGAAACCGTTTTGGAAAACGCCTCATATAAGCTTTATTACGACCGCGCCATACTTACAGACAGAACCATACATTACAATAGACCTGATATTACATTACAAGATAAAAGAAATAAAACGACATATCTGATTGATATTGCCGTCCCAAATACTCACAATATCCAAAAAACAATAGCCGAAAAAAACAATAAATACACAGACTTAAAAAACGAGGTAATTAAAATCTGGAAACAAGAAAAAGTGTATGTAGTCCCCATCGTTCTCTCTACTACCGGAGTTATCCCAAAACACCTACACCATAGCCTGAAACTATTAAACCTAAATAAATCCCTATACATTACCCTACAGAAAGCTGCCATCTTGAATACTTGCCGAATTGTGAGGAAGTTCATGGAAATAGACGAGACCGCTGCGAACTCATGATCTCATATACTCGTACTCATTTAGTTACAAAACATAACTTTCCTATATAGACTGAAAATTGTGATTGCTTGGCTTCGGCCCGCAACCATAATAAACACCAACCTTTAGGTTGAGAAGAAATAAATATGAAGATAAAAATAAATTATATAGGAGTTTCACTATCCATATATTTAAAACATAAAATTGTTATATTTAGTATAAATCATTAAATAATTTAAGAATGAAATAATATTTTATGTCTATTGCACCATTATAATTTTACCTCAAAACCCTGGGAAACCGGTTACAATATAATTTTCGCGTAAAAAACTTTTTATATCACCATAAAATTAAATAAACCTTACCAGTACAAATGAAACGTCATCACTGCCTTAAAAAAAAATCTGATTTACCCGAAACCTCCACATAGGTTTAACAAAGTACCGGACAAGGCTTATTTCGTCTCGTTAGCCGCGCAAATCTGGCACGTGACGGGGGACGTGGCGGTTGCCCTGTACCCCCCCCCCCACTTGTCCTACCCCTCCCCCGGTGCCGAGTCAGCGAATGTCGGACCCTAGTCCCGACACGGTCCGGGCGTGGGCGAGAAACCTACTGACGTGTCGAGGCGCTGTACTCGATGTAATGAGGGTCCTGTGTCTTAGAATTGGCTGACAGTTTTTGATAATGGCTGGGGTGTAGTAAATTTATATTTTTGTTTAAGATCGATTTTTAAACAAATTTTCTGATAATTTTACAAATTATATGATGCTTTGTCAGTAAAAAAATTAATTAAATGTTTACATGAAAAAAAATGTAAAAGCGGACTTAGTGCCTGAGGCATTAACTATTCAGTGGCACCTTAGGTGGTGCAAAGATGAAAAGCGTAGGAGTCCGAATAAACTTATGAATACATATACAATGTTTATTACGTAAATGAACTATATAACAAATTCGATCGCGCTTTATGTCTTATCATTGGATAAATTTTAAATTGATCATCCACAAACACGATTTTTCAATACCTATTATAAATTAAAACATGTTTCATATTTTCTCCACAACAAAATTTCACATTGTAGCGATCATACAGTCTCATAAAAAACCCTATATTATACCTGTAAGCAAGACAAAGGTAACATCTATTTTCCGGTGAGTGCGCGCGACGCCAACCGTGAGAAATTAGGTGGCGTTTCGGATACGTCACAATCCGGCCCTTATAATACTTTGATCTCGATGCGTGTTCCTCAACTTGGCGTAATCCGCGACAACTTTAGCTCCGATACGTTCCAATGTGATTTGAAGAATGGATCCCCGAGTTTCTGTTACGAAGTTATAATGAGAGATACGTTTTGTGTGTAGATGTGTAAGATCAAATGTCTTTGTCTAAGTGAACGGTTCTAGAAAGTTATTATGTGATTTATTCGGTAGGTGCGCACTGAAAGGGTATACTTTAAAAAGTTAAGCTTGTCTACTTTCGGAGTATACATGCATCATACACTACTTCACGACCAACCTCAACCTTGCAGATATTGAACTTGCATTTTACTGATCATAAAATCATCGTAATATAATCATGTTTATACCCTGTATTTTATGTGTTGTTAGTTATTTTTAATCCATTAACTTGTACAACAAATATCATTTACCTCATTGTAACATTGACACAGATCCATACCAAGAGTTTCTCTTTTCTCTGAGAGAGAATGAGGAAGAGATAATACTTCCGCCCGGGTGCATCCGCTTATGTATGCCATTTTTATTAAATCATAAATTATGAAAAGCTGCGCGACCGGCGCTCTCGTCAAGTTAAATTTGAGCAAGGAATTAACCCACACGATCTCCGCACTCCTCCCACACCCCGCGCTCCCTTGTGAATAATGAATAAACTATGAATAATTCATAAATGTGTCTTTTTACCGTCGCGAGTGTTGGCGCGAGTCGCTCGACCATGAAAATTTGACTGGCGATGTGTTTAGACATAAATTACTACAAGTCAATGTTGTGGGTTCCGCTCTTGCCGTTTTTCCGCTTGGTAAACAGATGAGACAATATTTTCCGCTACTGTTGGCAGCGATGTTGATTTTCCTCGTATCGTCGAGTGAATTGAACATACCTGGATGTTCTTATTTCGTTTGAGGAAAACTATCGTATTGAATTTCGTGGTTTCTTTTGTAGTATAGGTAACCGCACTTACATAAATAATTATTTGACATTACCTCTGTACTTCATCAATGTTTATGTAACATAGGCGTGAGTAATAAACAACTCCGTGTTTAACTCATGTTGATAGATTTATTAACAGCCAGGCGCATGTGGCGGGGACGTATGAATATGTATGAGTGTGTGTGTATGTATGTATGTGTGTGTGTGTGTTTGTGTTTCGTGCTCTCGCAACTGCCGCCATTAGCACGTGACAACAGAGATTGACGCACGGACATGACACAACGTTTAGATACCGATTGGATGGTATTGACAGTGTGACATTATTAGCCCCTGGTGGTTCATCAGTATCATTGTTCATATTGATTTATTGTTGCAATTTAAAGAAGCAATAAAGCTGTGGTTGAAGATAATTCTGAGCATAAAAATACCAAAATATCGAAACGACGATAACTCGGGAAGAATATGTTTCGTTATGAGCAAAGAAATACAAAATATATAAAACCTTTCTGTTTCTTATACCAGCTTATGTGACAACAATAAAATTGCAAAATGTGCATAAATTTTCGGGGAGCATGAGCTTTGAGTTGTGTTTTTTTTTTTTTTTTTATCACCCCAATACAACATACCGCCATGTGACGGCGTAGCGGATCGTAGCACCGTAGCCCGGCGTAGGCTGTCGTAGCGCGGCGTATCGCGGCGTAGCAGCCCGTAGCAATAAATGTGTTGTATGCGACCGCGGCGCGATACCAACTTATGTGCCATGAAACGATTATTTATTTGGCCATTCGAATAAACATCCACCGCACCGAATGTTTAAATTGTATGAAAAACTCATTCAAATGAATTCGCTTGAGTGCTCCGCTTTCACTTAAACTTTATAATTTATGCAATAGCACTGAAATTATATTTTCGTTTTTGTTTTCCGTCATCGCTGTTATAAGTGTGGTTATGGTGTTTCACCTTCTTTCTTCTTCTTCATCAACCCATATACGCCCACTGCTGAGCACGGGTCTCCTCTACCATTGAGAGCGTTTAGGCCATAGTCCACCCCGCCGGCCTAGTGCGGGTTGGCAGACTACACACCTAAGAAATTCCTAAGAACTTTTAGGTGTGCAGGTTTTATCACGATGTTTTCCTTCACCGTCAAAGGAAGTGATAATTTAATTTGAATACACACATAACTTTCGAAAAGTCAGAGGTGTGTGCCTGGGGTTTGAACCCGCGACCGCCGAGATTCTCGACCGCGCGCCTAAGCCTCGAGGCCATCACTACTGTTTAACCTTATTATTCATAGTTTTTATTGTTTTTAACTAACTGTTGGAACCTTCCACTACTTCTACATTATCTTAGACGTCATAATTGCATCTGAGTAAAAGATTATACCAGAACATCTATCTATATCTTACCAGAATCTTAGAAAGTATTCAATTAAAAATAAAAACAGTTGGCAAAGGCTATTGAAAGGCGAAATTCCGTAGACATTAACGCAGGTATTTCTCCGTGTCGCTACATCGGATCGTCCCTCGTCACTTTGTCGACACTAAATCGGATTTATGGCGATCTGCAGTCAGATTTGTCCACTGGACTGATTCAGCTGATCTTACGTGAGCCGTCAGCGTCAGCGTCTTACTCTACCAATTATAATTAAGCTGACGTAAGTAAAATTATCTTGGAAAAATTTGTTCGTGATAATGCAAGTAGTGGCTTAATCAGACTCAATATTTTTTGGAGTTCTTTGTTTACAAATATCACTGTAATAATTAATCTGAATTTTGTTGGATACCCAGGAGATATGAAAACGTAACTTTCAGTAGCATGTCAATTAGATTTATTAAATGACATGCACTTTTTATGGTTAATTTTTCGGGTCAACTTAATTTAGACAATATAAATGATTTCCTCATAAGAAGAGAAGAGTAGAAGACGAAGAAGTTGCCATGTGCGACACCAGACAGAGCCTTGCGTGTGTTCTTATTGGTAGTGTGGCTGGTAATCTATCATAAGACACACGCGGCTCTATCTGTGTCGCCCACACTACTCTACCACCGCAGAAGATACAACAGAAAGAAGATTTACTAGTTTAATTTGTTGGCTCTGGTAAAACAGTTTGTTTAACAGTTCAACAAGTTAATACTATTGTGATGTGATAAATATTGCTGTTTATAAATATGTATTCTTAATGTTTATGTTTAAGTGAAAATGATGGAGCCAAAAAAAACGAAAGAAAATATGCGCTCGCAATGTCCTCTTTATTATATACATATGTAAAGACTACCAATATTCGCATACGTGGTTCTGAACCCACGCTACCATGCAAGTCTTGTGGCGTGGGAAAATCAAACTATGAGAACTATTTAATACTCAGCTTATCGCCATCTACTGAACATTGGCCTCCAATAAAAAGCGCCAACCATCACAGTCGTCAGCAGTCCTCATCCATCCGCTAACCGCCGCCACACGCACGACGTCGGACCGTACTGCTGCTGGACGTCAAATATGTACATACCTAATTTAGAACCAATTTGATCCACTCATAATACACGCATTTAATAATGCTTTTTGTGAGCGTGCGGCAGAATTCTGAGCGCGGGCCTTTTGAGTTCAGCGCGTCGCATGCCGGTGCTTCGGAAGCATTCGGCACACATCGGCAACCCTCGGCAACTGTCGGTAACAACAAAGTTAAGCACGTAAGAGGATTACAGGTGAAATGAAAACGTTCCCTAACGAACTCCACACTCGCAGTATTCACTCGGCGTTCACGAGCTATTGAATCCAATCGCGGTTAAATGTGTGCGCCTCGATGCACTACAGCTTATGAATGATTTTTTATTTTTATAGATATTTAAAAGCAGAAAGTAATTATACAATAACCAACACAGTAACCCACGTAACATAGCAAGGAATTCACTTCGACGCATCAAAAAAAAATTTTGACTCTGTTTCGACCGTTTTATGAGAATTACGTAGTAACAAAACCAAACCTGATGCTGACTACAATAATGTCCCAACTGAGGATCAAGTGGAAGGACATCCATTTTTAGTCACTTGACTCCCTCAGCATATTAACTCAAATTTTCTCAAGGATTCGTCTGAGATATTAGAAGGCTACCAATGCGATGTTATGGCGATTTCGCACACAATAACTATTAAGTTAAAGTGGCCAAATTCTCCTGTCTTAGATTTAGGATATGGGTATGTATGGGTTCAGAATCCATACCACCTTTTTAGGGATCGGGGTTAGTCGCGTGTGGGTTAAAGTGCTACAATAAACATAAGTGCTGCGATTAAAATTAGTCTAAGATCGTGCTAACTGATTACTTAGAAGGTATTTTTAAAAATTATTTCATTACTTTTTACCTTTCCCTTTCTTATGTTTTAAAACTTAGTAACATATTTAGGTTTCAACAATTGTTTCGTCACAATTGATGCGTGCGAATTAAATTTTATTAGGAAGAAAGCATTACAAAATTGGAAATTACAACAATACATGGTCAACTCAAACACGTACCACTGCTTGACAAGAGCCTCTACAATCGAAGAAGTTTTAAAGTCTTATTCCATCGTGCTAATAGCAATCATTGCAAAATAGCATTCATTAAGGAGATATATATGAAAACCACCAACAAGCTAAACAATTTTGAGATTATTCGAAGCCAATAAGTATAAAGTTGTCACCTAAAATAAGCCGGATATTCCAATGACAATATGATGTGTCCTCATAGGATTGTGCAATAAAGCACAGTTTTACGCCACGTCGTAAATAACATATAAAGTAGATGGAATACATCACGACGTCTCGTAAACCAGTGGAATATTCCCATGGCACAGGCCCCACGAATAATACGGGCTTTAGATCCTAGATCTGGAAATAGTCTCGAACCTATACCTAGGGTATCGCACTTCGATCCTTTATCGTATAAAAAATGATTGCAGGGGATAGAGGCGCATGACTTGTAAAAAAATACCTGCATTGTTCTTTCAACATGGAATATCGAATATCGGTGTGCAAATCGATCTTGAGTGTTAAAGAAAATTTATGAAATAAGCATTTAATGAGAATAATTTATGAATTAATTATTCACCATCTTCAGCCATATGCTTTTCAATGTTTAGGGCTTAGTCCAAATATTTAATTTATGTGGTAAAAATGATAACATTAAAAAGTTATACACGTAGTCATTAACTCATACTAGGACACAAGTGTTGTATTGTACGCAAATTAATTTCCTAATTGTTAAAAAAAACCTCCAATGCGCTATTAACATTTATGGATAAAATATAAATTACTTCAATGAAGGGATAGTTAAAACTCCTCTCTTAGTCTTCTTTCAAAGAAACTCCAATAAAAAGTTAATCCAATAAAAACAACAAGTAAATAAATAAAATTAACATAAACACTAACTGCGATACTTCCAACGATACGTTTATTCAAAGTGGCGGCCCATTAACTCCATCTACGAGGGAATAAACTCTGCTCGGATTAACAACACGATAATAAAGGCTCACTTCATTATATCGTAAATATTGTTAAGTACTACACAACGTTAGAAGTATGCAAATAAAAGCAATGCAATAACGCCACGGTACACTCGAGACGAGATACTCGTAGCCGATTGAAAAACTTGAGATTTATTGGAGATATCGACGCATTTGATAGCTCTTTGAATTTATTTTAGTTTCAATATAAATTTGTTTTATAAATTAATGACATTTAAATTTGTTCTAATTTTAAAATAGTGTTTGCCCCAATATTGATTGATTTAGTTAATATTTTTGATAAAAACAGTAAATACTTGTACATATATTTCTATTGCAAAAAATCTATTTTTCACATTTAGTTTCGTATTTTAATGTGTAGCTCCACTTTAAAGGAATGTCTCAGTGTTTTCATTTTATACATACCCACCTCCCACTAAAGCTCTTATGAATCCGATCGCATAATTTAATTAAGTACATAAGTCAGCACTCGGCAGGTAAGTTTGTTTTATTAATATCATTTAAGCGCGTTATTGGATGTAGCTTGAAATTTGGCAGACACCCCGCGCACCCCAGCCCTCACCCCTCTGAGACCTGACTATTATTTATTCGTTACGTAAAGTCGAACCCCAGGCTCCACATGCTTATAATTGGATCAAAAAGTTATACGCATTATAATAACATCAGAAACTCGATGTTCTAGTTAATTTCTTCTATGTGGTTGTAATGATACGTGTAACCCGAAAGATAGGCCCACATTTTGACTGATTAAATTGTACTTTGTAACTTCTCCAATGCGTAGATATTATTATTTTTCATTCTCCAAGGTCGATTTGGCGTTGTTGACTGATGGCGGATTCTTCATTTCAAATTTTCCTAGTCGGCAAATGCTATGCAAAACACGAACTGTATAATGAAAATTGTTTTGTTATACTGTAGTCTGATTGGCCACGACAGTGAAAAAAGTAGTCAGAAGGCACAGTTTCTGTGGTTATTATTAAAAATCTTTAATATTGCTTTCACAGTTATGATAATTGGTAAATATTTTTTTCATTATTGTGCTATCTAAAAATCACCCAACAAAAATTTGTAGTAATAACAATGCGTACTCCCGAAAAATATTTTATCCGAGAGAGTGTTTAGGTTCACCCATGCGTCCCCTACGCTATTTCCGACATAAATGTATGTATGTACAAGAGCAATTACAGAACATTACATTAGCCAAATAAGATAAATCTGTATGTATTTAAATCCCATTCATTGCGTATTCAACGCGCTGAAATGTAAATGAATTGCGCAAATACACGGAGCAGCATTTAAATTCCTTTTTCAATATCCTTAATAAAATTGGGAGAAATATTGAAAGGGCCTTAAAGGAAAATATTATTCGGCCGTAATTAGAAAAGTTTGGCGCACTCGATCGCCTGGTTACCTGCGAAAAATATAAATTGCTTTATTGGAGACATCCAATTGGCTTGTACAATTTCCATTGTAAACGAGATGCGTCCCTAGTGGGCGATTTATTTGCGCCGATTTGTACGAATTCGTAAAGGCCGCGGCTAAACGACGCGCTGTTACAAACGCGGACGGGACCAACATTTTAATTTAATGTTGGGGCTTGTTTCGCCTTATCCTAATAACAATAAATTTATTAACATTTTACAGTACATTTGAGACATATTAAATATGTACTTGTATCTACTAGCTTGGAGCTAATACTCAATTTTGATAGTTTAAATTGTTTAGCTCTACATCAGTCCATATACTCACTGCTTGCTATCCACGAACTTCTATTATTGAATGAAAACTCGCTTTTTCAAATGATATTAAGTTGACCATATTTTTGTTCAGAAACATTCAGTATTAAGTCAAGATTAGATACACAACCCAATCATAAAAGTCTAACAACAAAACTGTTTCATATTTCTGCTATATATATTTATATTTTATGTACATACATTATCTTCCAAAGACAACGAACTGTATCCTACAACTAACAGTATTAAAGATAAACTAAAATATAATTATTTTCTAGTCGTATATTTCACTGTTGTATAAAATAGCAACAATATTTTCGCTGAGCTCATGTTATCCTTCTACCAAGAACAAGTAAACCGCTACGGTATAAACTGCGAAAATATCTCTAGTCTTCTTTATAAAGATAATGTTTGGTTTTACCTCCGAGATGTTGACAGATGATAATGTTTATCGCGATTGATTAACTCCTTGTACTAACAGTTATTCGTAGACTTTTCGCCTTAACATGATATTATGGGCCTTACATAATAAATTTGGACAATAATTTTCTCGTCTGAGAAATTTTGGGTGTTACTAGAGATAAAGAATGTTAGGAAAAATTAGACTTGAATATTTGGCAGCTCCGTGAGGCTACCTGACACCACTGTGCGTGAGACTGCAAGTTCGATCCCGCACCAGGACAAATACGATATATTTGAGTGATCCACAAATATTTGTTTCGGGTCTGGGTGTTTGTGAGATCGAAAAAGTCTCTCGTAGTGTCTGATACCCAAAATACTTGTATCTTAGTGTGGGATTAAAACTATCTATGTGACAGTTGGTTGTATTTTTTCTTTTATTTAGGTATATGTATTCTAACGTAAGGATATTTTAAGGTCCACCCCGTTGTCAATTTTGTCGTGAACCAATGTATTATAGAAACCGGCGGCCACATGTGATTACGTGATACACATATTGACTTTTTTAAATATCATAACAGGCCGTAAATATAATGTCAGCTAGCAGTTGTATGTGATGTAGACTAGAGCAAACAACAGGTGCCTGTGCGGTCATTCGCTAAATGAAAAAAGTCACGTCATGCATGAATTAATTGTTCAATCAGCATATGTATGGAATGCGCGGGAGGTTTGAATATATGGGAGGTTCGCGTGGCGGATACATTTACAACACATAACAATATGTTTCGTTTGAAATTTAACATCAGATATGGTTTGTTAAATAAACAGTTACTGTTACATCCGCCGTAGTATGTAACATCCTCCGTGTGCCGTAGTTTTGCAGTCGGTGGAATTATGGTGATATTTCTACTCCTAACGCCTACAATTAAAAGTCATTCCAACTGACTGAAATGCAACATTGACTGTTGATGACTTTACATAAATATTCAAATATTCGTTTATTTAAGCTCGTAAAAGCAATCAAATTTGCATCAGCGCATTGGGCGACAAATGGCTGAAACAAATGACTGTAGCGCACACCGCACAACTAATTACACACAGCTATTGTGTGTGTGTGTGTGTGTCCATGCCGGGACTCAGTTCGTTATCACAGGACAGTGGACACCAGTAGGCCTATTGTGTTGCCTAAATTTTTGCCCACATATCTTCCGCGCACTGTAAGTGGAGTTAATTAAAATGTGCAAACATTACGTACTATAGAGGCCTTTTGTTGGTGGCGAGTGCGTGCGGATAATGAGTTTTCCACTCGGGATTATGTGGATGTTTGCGGCTGGCAGTGACGTTTCAAATACATTTGTATGTAATCGAAATATTCTCTGTGTATCATGTGGCTTTAATTGCGGACAAAATTATACTGGCTTCATTTTGAGGTAAAATTATTATAATTATTTTTTATTATAATTATTTATGATAGGAATATCATAGGTATTTTTTATGAATATCATTTTGTCATGTCTGCTTTGAAACATTATACTCGCCTATAAACAATGGGCTTTGACTGGCGTGTGAAGTAGGTTTATGCAAAAGCCTCTACCTATTCCCTAGGGAATAAAGGTGAGCGTGCATGCATTTCTACTGAATAAACTTCCATTAACAATGTAAAAACCTATGAAAAACAATTATTAACTTATGATAACTATTATATTCAAATTTAGTTTTACTTTGCCGCGGTGAATAAACAAATAGAATGCAGCCCTTATTTTAAGAAACAACTTTTACAATAACATTAACAAACAACATATTTCTACAATACACATAAAATTAGTGCTGTACAAATCTCAGTGCGCAATTTTAGGTCTCACCGACTGTCTCATTGATTCTCTGTAATCGGAATTTTACAGAACCTTCCTATGGAACTCGTTACGTCAGCCCGATGTGACCGGCTGTGTTTTGTATCAACATCCGACAGCAGTTAAAATATTTTTAATCACGTAGTTAGTAGAATGTGTCGCCAGTTTGTTCGTTCGTGCCACTCTCGCGCCGCCGACGCTGCGGAAACAATCACCATATTTTTTTCCATTTTTATCTACAACGACTACACGTTGTTTTACAGAATTTACAAAGGACAGTTTTTGTACGACCGTGTTGTTTTATTCGAGAACACGCTTTACGTGTGTACGCGTCGGATGCCATTCGTGTTTCGTTTTGAATTACAAATTGTCAAAAATATTGACATTCCCCGTAGCGCATCTAGTTGAAGAATAAGCACTAAATAAATTCAAATACATGGTCTAAAAATAGAGGTGAGTGAGTGCAGGGATAAAATTCTTGACTGTAAATGAATATTGTCGTGAAAAGTTATAAACAGTACATTAAATGTGATGATGCACATAGTATGAACATAAAAGCTCAGTTACCACATAATTTTATTGACAATATACAGCTGTTTCTCATTGGCTATACTTCCGAATGAGTCTAGTTAATATTTGCATGTTTATTCTGGAATCAGAATATTCTCATATACGAGTACATATGTATAAGTCAAATTGCTTTTGTTGTACGATTTAAAGATTTATTGTTCGGAAATTTATAGGACAAGCTGTGCCTTTTGGGCTTCTATGGAAGTACCCCCTACTTCTGTCAATCAAGCAATAATAATTAATTGGTGTAGCCTAAAGTCGTGTCCACAGTGTGGTGTGCGTAGCGGCGCGTTCCGTGGCCCGCCTCTCCGCTCGTCCCCTTTGTCTCCCATTTATTTACAGTGCAACACCATGACAAAGCCTCCCCGCGTTATTCCAAGCCCATACAAGCCGTATTCGCTTTGTGGAATTGTGTTTAAAGCCGGGATTACATTCGCTCCGTGCGTCATTTGGTAATTTCCATCTACATTGTACCAGCGATTTGCGCGATGTGAATTCAATTATGAACTGTAATTACACATTTATTAAGATATTGAAATTTAATATTATGTATTCTCTCTTTGTGAGATGATTCTAGTGTAATGAATAAATACATATTAAAACAGTGTCACAATAACTAAAGTAATAATGTTATTTATTTTTTGGTTTAAGTATGCGTAATATTCACATCATTTTATATTTTCTCTCACATGTTTGAATTAATCTATCGGTAGATTAATCCAGCTATTGTCCATTTACCAAGAATACTTCATTCAATGTACACGATTAACAATAACACTATAACATAATATTACTTCACATACAATACACACATACAGCTCGAGTCATACTTCATCAATAATTAATTCCTGCACAAGGCACCTTCGTCGCAACGTACGTACATATAATCACGTTGCACAGAGAATTGCTACCTGAAGCATGATTTGGGCATATTATTAACGCTGAGAATTAATTAACGTCCAGCGCGTCTGTGCATGGGCTCGTATTGTTGCTCGGACGGCGTACTGTCCGGCGCGGCGGGATGGAAGGGTAAAGGGGTAAGGGAAGGGACATAGCCGAGTCCCAATTAGCATGCCTGCTGGTGCGGTAATTTTAATTGGCAAGCGTTTTGAAACACGCGCGGTTTTTTCAACGCTGACACGTGTGTGGTCGCAGCTTTATCCTACGTATAAAAACATGAGGAATAAATGAGAAACAATAAAATGTTGCAATGGTGTCGCACACTTCTATACTGCCTTTTTCTTAGCACCATTTTTCTTAGCAAAGTCCTCTATAAACAGCAATATCTACAAAACGAGGATGCTGAAATACTATTTTACATACCCCTTAAGGTATACAGACATGAGTATATACTGTATATAGATACTTCTACCGTTTAAGTATAGAATGGTGTCTAAAATAACTTAATGTGTATCGATAAGCAACATTACCCGGTGTCACGTACACACATCGGCTACGTCACGCACACGTCACGTACACGTCACGCGTCATGTTCGGCAAACACGCTGCGCACATATTCTACTTTATCTCTGCACCATTCTTTTCAACCCGCTGCAGTATACGTTCGGTGTAGATTTTTACCTTTATTTTCCTTCCCCCTTTGATACTGCCAGTGTGTTTTCAATCGAATCTGTTATTTTGGAACGGCTGTTTTTGTTACTCTGCGTCCAATTTGAATATCTACGCTACTTTGTTTTTTTTCTTTAGACATCTATAGTTTTTACGGTCATATTTAAAATCGTCTGTTATTTTTTTATATAACAATGTTCTATATTTTTCTTTTTTTAGTTGTCGCACACCTTCTACTAATTTAGACATTTTATTTAATTAAAGAAGAATGCCTCGACTGCCTTTCATAGTTCCCAGTTCGGGCATAGTTGTTAAATTTACGATTAAATAATTCTGAATACCTTACACCCTATTCCGTCGGACGGTAGCTATTAAACCGAAGTACTTATTGCTAAAATTATTTTACAAAACAAAATACCAAACCAAGCCTAGAAACATTCTCAATACAAGTCACGTACAGGTGACGTAATCAAGTGTGACGTCAGCGCCACACGGCGGCCATTGTGTGGCGTGTGGCGACATGGCGGCGGCCACACGTGCGCCCTTTATGTGCACAATTGCATCAGCCCGGCCACACGGAACGACCGCGACCACTCTGATAGCTTCTATTGTTGTTGACAAACTGGTGATTGGAGCGGGGGTAGGGATGGGGTAGTGTAATTACTCAAGTAATTATGTCACATCCAGCTATGCATCAAGTATTTGATGTATGTGGCTTTGGCTTTGTCTGTAATGAATTAAGGGGTAGAAATTTTGATTAATTTTTAATTCATTAAGCAAATTAATGGCTCTTATAAAAACAACGTGACGCCGTACTCTTTCGTTTTATTTTTGAGCAGGATCCTGAAAGCCTTATTTATTGGGGATAAGACACACGCATAATTCTGGGGTCAACCTTCGACCTTACATTGAGCATGCATAATTATTTAAACTTCTTATAGATGAATATAATCGCTTCTTACCAGTGAACTCCGACCCAGACCATAACTTTAAACACTACGTTAATATACCAAATAAAACCATTGAAGACGTTCACAAGCTGACACACTGCAAATTGTTCTGCCTACATTTATTTGGCAACAATCTTCAAGTTATGGAAATAACCATATCCTCTCAGTACAATTCACTTGTATCGTGTTTCTCACGTTTAGAAGCCCGGGAACTGTACTATGTCGGCAGTACCCGTACCCGGGCCGTAATAGATTCTCGCGGGCCGCTGATTTCCCCCGGGAATATTCGGGAAGCGCCACGATTTTTGTTTCGCACTTACTGAAGAACTTTGTATGCAGTCCCTCACAAAGTTTGAGAGTAATATGGTTAGTATCTTTCATACACGCGTTTACGTTTGGAAATTGTCTGAGACGAATTCTTTGCTGATTTTTAAAATACGCTTAAAAGACTTAGGATAGAAGGAAGTAATCACTAGGTAGGCAGGCACAATTCTACTGCTACATCCTCATGTAACCCTGGGATATTTTAGACAATTTTCTATTCTATTTCGTGACAGTTGGCGCTTTATTTGGGATTTCTATGTTGATCAGTGGACTGTGGTGGGCTGAGTATATTAAGCTATGTGTACGCATCATTTACTTAGTTTTCAAAGCCTGAAGGCTATGTAAAATCTACTTTATATAATACGGAAAAAATCTCCAATGAGCATTAAAAATCTCTATGCGTCATTATTGGTTAAAGTTTCTACTAAGAAAAGACAAGGCTATGCGCTATAAAGTTCGTCTTTGCATTGTATACTCAGTATTCACTTAAATTTGCTCCATTTTGTCTGAATTTCGGCGATTGCTAGTTGTTATTGTAGAGAAGATATTTTAAGTTTACGACCGCCGTAACTTCCGCGTGGGTTGAATGTTACAACTTTTGAATACACAAGTTTGTACCGAATCTTAAAATTCACTAGAATATTCAAATATTTTAAAGTGTTTTAGTTAGTGACAATATTTAATGTTATTCTTCATATTATTATCTTTTTCTAAAAAGTTAAATTAATACCTAAGGCAAATAAAAAAACACACATCCATCTTAATTTTTTTGTATGAAATCTCAACGATGTTTAAAAACAAAAAAGTTGCATACAACCATTTCAACTGTCTCATCCATCTATGTATCAGAATTTACAGCAATCAAGTCAATTAGTTTACTGATAATATAATTTATATCTTATCAAAATGTTACAATAAAACAAAGTGAAGAACAAACTATTTACAAACGTGTTTACAAGTGACCTTCAGGCTTTGTTTTATTCAAAAACTATATTTTTGCTCGCTAAAAATGTGGCTTCTTACGAGGATATTGTACAGCTTCGCGGAAAAGCTTCATAAATAATATAGTACAAGTGAGGGATAACGCAATTATACGAGAATAAGATGAGTAGTGGTCCTAACACCAATGTCTGTGGTAACTTTGCACTAGCAGAGAAATGAAGATCTCAAACGAACCGTATTTGTTTTGACGAGAACGAGATCTATGATTCTGTGAATAATATACGTATTTTTATAGATGGATTACTTTAGTAAGGTAAAAGTAAAGGCGGGGATTCAAATTACAAAGTTAGTAAAAACTAAGGCACAGATTCCAGCAACTACTGTAATATTCCCAATACCTATCTATGTCAAGTTAAGAAGTAGCTATAGTTATAGATACTTTTATAACAGTATTTCGAGCGTGATCTAAATTAGTATAAAATGATGTCTGGCGAGGATATCGTGGTAAGTTTACAAATTGATTGTCGCTTGTGACGAGGGTCGTCTCTCTGTCCCCTCCCCCCGCCCCGCGCCCACTGCCGACTCACTCACCCCTCACCTACTAGCAATAAATCCATCAATTATCTGGGCTGGTTATTGAAAAATTACCTAGCAATTTCTGCCTATATTTTCCTAGTAGGAGGCTATTTTGGGGAAAATATTTGGAAAAAATTATGAATGAAAATTTTGAATTTTTTAAATGGAATTGATTGATAGTTTTCGTATAGGATTAAATAGAGCAGCGTTTTGTAGAAATATAAAACTGACTAGTTGATTCACTATTCGTTGCATAAGCTAAGTTAAATGAAGGAAACATTTGTCCTAAGCAAACTGAGACATTATGATTGTAATTGTTATCTTTTTAAACGGCACAAAAATACTAAAGAAATTATTTATTTCTAGCTTTTTCTTTGTACCATTTATATTGTAGTCCAATGACTACCATACCCTACATTTGTCATATGTTAGTTTTAAAACAGCTCAACATTCAGATAAACCCAACTGCAATAAAATTTCCTCACCCAATTCGACAACATACGGGGTATACTGTCGCTCGTGGCGTACAAGCAGTAACATTTTATTTGATTCGACGGCAACTAATAAAATTCAATGTGACACGCCATAACAGTCAATTCATAATGATACTAATGTGGCAGTAAACGTGTGCCGCGCCGTTACGTGGCGAACGTCTGTCATAAACCGACGTGGCGTGGCGTCGGGTGTGTGCGAAGCGACGAGGCTACTTTGTCATGGTTTTATACACACGTTTAAATTTGGTTATCAACTTTAGAAATATGAGCTAAAAGATTTTAAAGCAACTTTGATTTTAATACATTTCGTCAATTTGTCATTAAAACATTAGTCTACCTTGTAATTGGTATATAAAAAGTTCAAAAGTTGCGACGTAAAACTCACAACTTTCAATTACTTCACAAATAACAGCTTTACTTTACTTTTTTCGTCACGTTATAACAATCGATTGTGACCTCTTAAGTAAGTGTAGTCGCCACTTATAGCTAAGTTGCGTGTAAATCAACTACTCCACATTTAAATTACCGCAAATAATCCAGCGCCACGTGGTGTGGCGTTGCGTGCGTCGTGTGTGCCGTGTCGGCGACTCCACGCAACTCGGATCTGGCTCAATTCATGACGTAACTTGCTTTGACAAAATTTTATAGCATATTTTATGAGTTTCTGAAGCGAGTTTCGGTAATGGTGCGTAGAAATATTGCAGTTTGTTAGACATTTCATAACTTTAAAGTGCATTTCGAGAATATGTCGTTAAACTAAATTGGAATTGTATTTCTAACTAAGTTTGCGTACAGTTGTTGAGTTTTCTTGCAATTTATATGTAAAAGAAGTGTAGTTAAGGGTTGTTTGTTTTGTTCCAGGCTCCTTTAGTGTGCGCTAACGGCCATAATAAAATCCTTGAGGAAAAGGGTACATTAAGAAACTAAAAAACCAAGTCTTTAACAATTAGACATAAGTGAGTTTAAATGGCGTAGCGTCTTTTTCTATTCATGTTTTTATGACAAGATAGTGGTGAATTTATTTATGGCCGAACTAAATATAGATTTTTTGAATCGGGACGTTCAACTGAGAGATTCCAGGTTAAATTCCCGAATTGACCCGGTAGACGGCATTTTGGAGATCTTTAAATATACCTAACGATACGTGGATAGAAGCAGTGATGGCCTCGAGGTTTGGGCGCGCGGTCGAGAATCTCGGCGGTCGCGGGTTCGAACCCCAAGCACACACCTCTGACTTTTCGAAGTTATGTGTGTATTCACATTGAATTATCACTTGCTTTAACGGTGAAGGAAAACATCGTGATAAAACCTGCACACCTAAGAGTTCTTAGGAACTTCGTAGGTGTGTAGTCCGCCAACCCGCACTAGGCCAGCGTGGCGGACTATGGCCTAAAACCTTCTCAATGGTAGAGGAGACCCGTGCTCAGCAGTGGGCGTATATGGGTTGATGAAGAAGAAGAAGAAGAACGATACGTGGATGTACAAATAGGGTGTGTGTCGTACTTTTTAAATTGATAATTTAAAATCTATTCATTCCAAAAGTGTGCTCAGTTGTCCTTCGAATTGGAATGCAATTTGGCCTAGAACGTTAGATTTATATGTACTGGTATAAGACACGCCTCATGCCCATTTGTCCATACTTATTTATCAAAATAAAATACTTTACTCATTTGTTTCTCATTATTATTATATGGAGATTGGAGAGTTATATTAACGAAAAACTTAAACCGCAACAGATGCTCATTCAAAAAATATTCCCCACGACAGACTGAAAGGAAATGAAACGGTATGTCAGGTATATTTTCCCTCGGTTTTGTGTTATTTATTTATAGTCAGTGATAATGACTGGCTTGGGTACATCATTAGAGGTCGTTATGGCGATCAAGAGAACGATAACAGTTTTTTTATGTACACCTGGACACCATTTAGTGTTTTTATTACCTACGTAGTACGTACAATATTTAGTGTCCGAAAATATATCTTCAAAAATTATTCGAAATAAAACGATACTAGGAGTGCAAATACCTAAGGCTTTTTACTATTTCACAGACCTTCTTATGCCACTGTTTTTCCATTACTGTTCGTTGATTATGTAAATGTACATAGTATCTGCAATTCGGAATTTTGTAGAAATAATTAATTTTAATCAGACTCCAAAAGACAATTACTCATGACAAAGTAACACTTAATCTACACTAATATTACAAAGCTGAACACTTTGTATGGTTTTGCGCTGAACCCAGGAGCTACTGAAAATATTTGTTTGAAGTTTATATCATTGGTCCTGTGATCGTAGTAGTATAAATAGGTGACAGCCAATCAACGCTCGTCCTCATACAAAACACTGTCATGTATAATAATTCCCTTCTAATCTTATCCAAATGTTCTGTGATACACACCTAGCACATACACATGCACATATACATACATACATACAACGTTTAATTGTAACCACATCCCCGTACTGATACAAGTACGAGTAACAAGCTTGAGCACATTGTTTCTCGCCGGCTATTGAGATGCAGGTACACAGTCCGACCTGTAAGTGGGGACACAGTGTCCGTCGCACGCGTGGCCGAGCGCCGCCGCCGACACCACACGACACGCCACGCACGTCGCTACTGTTAAGTGACAATTGTCTTTGGTGATGGTTAAATCTTTATAAGAAGTCAATTTAATTGGTAATGAAGTCCTGTTAGAAGGCAGAATTGAAGTTAAAAGAACTGTAGATGTCAATAATTTTCTTTCTAAAGTAACTTGAACATGCGAACGATCTGTAATGAACCTTCTTATTTTTTTTCTTGATTAAGAATTTCCATTTTTAATGCCGTTTCCAGTAACTGACAGAAAGCTATCCAATATTTCCTTTGTCTTGCTTGGGTATGTTGTGCAAATCATTTCTTGGAGAGCAAGCAGATCTCTAATAAAAACAATGAATTATTGTTTTCTATACACAATATCAAACAGCATACTCTTGTTATGAAACAATCCAACTTCCGATTAAGCAAAACAACTGATAGACATAGCTATCAGAATTGAATAAAACAATGCATATCAGCTATCAATGCTGTCGGAACAGCGCGGCACTCCGCGTCACAGATATCCGTCGCGCGACACTGGCAGCGATGTCGCGTGCCGTGGGGTGCGCCCGCGGTGTCCAGTAACGCTTTGTTGGCACGTCACGGCACGCCGCGAGCCGCGTTCTCATTCACCGTGCCTTCGCATTGACGCCTCTTTGTGTTACTGATACTGTTTGACGTGGGTAGTTGTTCCCTTTCATCTCGCTACCGTGTGTTACGGGTAATGTAGTTATGACTTCAAAGAACGTGTAAAAGTGATGTAGACTTGTAGTTATAAATGCAAGGTTTTGTGACACAAAAGCACAAGGCATATAGTTGGATGAAAGATTAGAATACAACATAGGCCACAAAAACAAAAAGGCTTAATGTTTAAGTAAAATTTTTTGTATATACTTTGAAAAGAGTCAAATTTGTAAGGTGATCAAGGTCGTTAAGAAATTTTAAATCAAATATTATTAAGTAGTTGAAGCATAAAATCCTCTTTCATCTTTGTAAACGTGTGATATCTAAACATTCCGTTTACATCCAAGTTATAAACATACGTTAAGAATCCCGACTCGTTGGCATCCTTTCAGCAGTAAAAATAAGGAAGCATATTACGTGTCAACATAAGTCTTGGCAGTACATTTTCATAAGCATAACGCTCGGGAGATATCACAGTGTCGTCGACTAAATTGGCCACATTTTTCCTGCACTAGGAAGCTGTAATAGCGGGGCGCGATTGTTCAGTGTTTTTATCGTGAATTTCAATGTGACGAAATGTATTGAGGAAAACGTCGCGAAGATAATTTACCTTTGAATGGGTTGCCTCAGGGCGTTTGATACTTTTATTGTAGTGAGGAGGGTGGGAGGGAATAAAAGAGGTTGTAAATCAAATGGCTCAATCGCTAGAGAAGTGAACGTCGGGAATGTATTCATAGATCATTCAAAGCTGTCGATGGATGCTTAACTCCACGCTACTGAGTAAAATGGATTGTTGATATTGTTACCACTTGAATATGTGCTCATTGTGGATAATTGTTAACCAACATTAACACAAAGGACACAAATCATCTTCGGAATAAACACATACCTGAATAAAAAAATAACTTTAAATATAACAGACTAGACAAATAACGAAATCTGGATGTCACTGACCTACTGCAATGTGTTCCCTCTTAAACGTAAGATTTACTAACTTCCGAAATTAAGCCGTAAAAATTCATTTTCATCTCACTCTTGTATGTAATGTCCATACTACTTTCATAACCTAAAGCAATCAAAATATATTATGAACCGTACAATCGCCCACAAATTAGTTTCATAACTCGATAGTTGAGTGCGGCGCAGTGACTTCGTAGTTATGATTTGGCTCGGACACTTTGTTAGTTTGGATGTCTTCCTCCCTCCCTCACCCTTACCTCACCCCCTCCCTGGCCGTACCTGTTGCGCTCATCGGGACATCAACTTCAATATTGAATAATTTAGAAAGTGTTAGGGGATTCTAATAGAATGATAGGTTTAGTTGGTCTAGTGTTTAGGTTGAAGAACAAAATGTAAGTTAAGTGACTTGTCTTTTTATACCTACTGACACACAGCTCACTGTGCTGCTAACTCACGTATTCAACTTTCTAGTACTATTTAAGAGTATATTATGTCTAAGATTCATAATACGCAGTCGTAAATAGAAAACTAGACAGTTGTATGTAGTTGCCTTCGTTGTTCTATGTCTCAAATGTTGTTAATATCCGACAACCACTGGCACACACAACTGGACACTGGACACAATAACTGATTCTATTAATTTTAATCATAAATCGCATTTAAACGACCTTCTTACCTGACATACCTAACGAAATTGAAATAAGTGCAATCTTACCAAGTGTATACCAAATATTGCCTATCGATTTAAATAACTTTTCATTTGCATTCAGTTTAGTATTAAAAAAATGTTCAGGTGTCAGATTAAACCCGTGGCTGCATATTTCTTGGCGTCTCACCCGTACCCACTCAGCTTTAAGAATTTCCTGTACTACAGACTGAGAGCGTCTTGTGTTATTCAACATTGAATTCTTGAAATTATCCGTGAATTTCGTGCGCTGGGTCCGCGCTGAATTCTTGTGCCTCAGTTCACAAACTTGAATAGTTTTCGCAGCTATGGCAAGAATTCGCGCGTATTCTCTCTATGCCTTTCTCTTGTGTATGAATAGTTAGAATTAATTGAATGTGTCATATTAAACTTAAAAATTACGACTAAGATATCTAGCTTACGTCCCACATACCTCTATGTTTTCTCAAATTATCTCTTTTCCTTTATTCATATGTATAAGCTCTTATGCGATATATTGAAAAGTCTTAAACCTCTTGTACTTTCAAACAGGATTTTACTACGTAATCTGTATTTCCTCACTAAGTTTTTTTTTATGAACGACAATTCGACCTATGCATCGAATAAAGTTATATGTGCTTTTGCACAACTTCTCTTTCTCAGCGATTTAAACTTAATTGGGCACAAAATTATCAGTAAATTTTTATGTTCTTCAAACAACAACAAAATTTATGATCATTATTACTTTACTACTGCAATATATAAACAATTTTAACTCTATTATAGACATAAAAAGTACTTTGGTGTTATAGTCATAAGTAACCTTATTCGATGCATAGGTCGAATTGATCTTTCAAAATATATTTGTTCTAAATTTATGTTCTATATTTTCTGCCTTATACCTACCGCTTAAAGTAAATGAAGACGTGGTCAACTTGCAAAATGAAATAATACTTCATTTATCTCATCCCTTTTGTCCGTCATGTTAAAAGACGTACCTGTTCTTGATGAATCGCACAGACGTTACAAACGTGTACATTAGTATGCGAACCGCGCCGCCCCCGCACACCCCCGCCCTACCCCACCTGTATGTAAAACGTACAGCGAAATTTAATTATATATCATCTTCTAAAACGCTTTTAACTTTTGTTACAGGTACACGATGTTTCAACTTCCCAGACGGTTCAGTGAGTACACACACGCGCACACACACACACGCGCACACACACATAAAGAGACAGTGACGTAAGGTGCTCGTAAAGTTTAATTTAAATTGAAAATTACTCAACTCGAAGCGTAATTAGTCCGTTTCGCATGCAAAGAGAAAATTGTTCGTACACTCAAAACGTATTTATGAGAATGTTGAACATTATGTTCCGTCGCGCCGCGTCGTGTGAATGGGAGCTCTGCAAACACACAAACAGCTTTTAAGTCGCGTGAAGTAGGTTTGGTACACCGCGTGTCTCCTCACACTAAATTAAATTGGTAATTCCCTACATGCGATCTGTCTACACTTCTCACTTGACGGCTTATTTTAAATTAATGTTTCATTAAATGTTGCTTGGCAATTTGTTTTGAAAGTATAACTCAATTTATACTTAATTTATATTAAGGCAAAGTCGAAAAACATCTTCTATTCTATTCAAATAGACTTTTACAAATTCTTTTGAGTCATCATTATTAAACTATTTATTTTATGAGATTAACAATTAAGATTTGTAATTGAGATATGCTATTAAACCTTTGGATCGGAGGGCATTTTTCGCAGTCTCTGCTTGCTAAACTATATGTTTTCCAGAAAACTCTTATTGAAAATTTTAAGAAACCATATATTGTAAGCCTTCCATCTAAGAATAAATGTCAAATCGAACCAAGTTACATAGAGGAGTCACAAAAGACCCAATCATATCAAATTGCCGGCCTCGGTCCCGCCGTGATGAGATTCAAAATCGGCGTCACGTACGTAACCTTTGCGTTATCAAATCTTTCCAGGCGGCCAGTAAATTCCCTGAGAATTACTCATGTCCCCAACTTAAGCCGTTCTGCTTCAGTTATCGGTTTGTGTGGGGACGTGACCGGCCCGACGACCCGCCGACCCCACTTTCTAAGTATGGAACTAACTATAGACTACTTTTATCGCAGATTTCGTCCAATGTCTAAACTTTTCAAATATCACATCCCGAAAAGCTTATGGCTTAAAGTATACTCTTAAACTCCGTACGTTGGACTCGCTTTTATTATCAAGCTGAGTTGAAAGAGTTATTTCCGAGAGAAGTTTTCTATTTAACTCTTTGGAGCTGTCTCAGTTTTGGTAAAATGTTGCTTCGCTTTCAAACTGGTCACGTAAAGTCTGGCAAAGATTTGAATTAATTCCAAAAGTTTGTAGATGACTACATTAGTGGATCTTCTTTTAAATTTTCAAAATATGATTTGTAAAATGAACAAAACAAATAGTTATTTACAAAATAAACACACCAATATATTTTTTTAAATTACTGTTCCATTATCCCTTTTCTAATCTATTGAATTAAAAATAGACAATACCTTTTTACTAATTTAATAGCAAATGGAGTAAACACATCAAACTCTAAATTATACCGTAGCTAAACCTTAATTTTGGTATTAATAAGAGAATACCTGTGAAATCTCCTCGCGCAAATGCTTACGAACGCACACAAACGCTGACGAACGCTTGGATAAGCGATGCCTGTAACACGTTAATGGAAATTTAAATGTTTCGTGGAGCGCTGTATGAAACTCTCTCATTATGATGTACATTACGCTCGCCGTCCTAATGTTTGAATAAAAAATGCGAGCGTTAAATATGGACTCCGGAATATATTCATTGGTTTAAGTGAATGTGCCTGTGTATTTGCCGCTGCTAATGTCATCCGACGGTATTTATCATGTGCTTTTATATCTGTCAAATTAATAATATTAAGTGTATAAGAGGCAACATTTTTATTTGTCTTAATATAGAGTATCCCACCAAAAACATAAATGTAAAAAAGGAGAGCCAAGTTCAATACAAAAATTATTCTCGGCTGTGCGCTTCGCCGCAAAAAGAATGGTGATCTAATTGAGTGCCAAGTTCTATGCAAAATCCAAATATGTATTTATAGGAAAAAAATAAAATTATGAACAAGTATTAAAGTCTATATCTGTGCTTTATTGGATATCTATATGTAGCCTAAGGACTGACTTCCGAGCTGGATTCCAAATTTCATCCTTCTAGGTCATCTGGAAGTAGGTTAGGTTTAGGTACTATCAGTCAGTCAGTCAATACTAAAATTCACGACTTCTTGACCTTCATATCTTTATAACCGTTTGAGATAGCGTCATGAAATTTGGGCTTCTAGGTGTCCTTATAGATATAATTAAACACACGTAGTTTCATGGCATTACGACAAATAGGTTTTAAGTTATCGAAGGGTCAAAAGTGGCGCCAAATGGTTCGTGTAATGATACACTTGGCGCTTGCTAGCCAGTTTTACTTGAACTTGGCTCGACACGCTGCCGCGTGTCTAGATATAGTGGTTTCAGAAATGTATTGAAAAACGGTAATAATCTGAAATCCTATTATGTAGGAGTGCTACAAACCTGGCAAAAGTGTACTTTGAAAAGCATCTCTACGCCTACCCCTTCTTGGGATTCAATGCATACGTATGCATCACTTTAAGCCAATGTCTAAAATTCTTCCTTTATCCGTATTGAATACTAAAAGCGATAGCCTATAACCAAAAATCGTTTCAGTGATTTGTGCGTAGACGCCTAATAAACAAACAGATTACCTTTCCCTTTTATCGCGTTAGGAAACCCGACTGTTAGAGAACACCTTTTGGCTCAATATCCGCAATGAGACAAGTGATTGTGTGTTCAACTAATGTTTACTTTATGTCCGAATATTTGGGGAACAAGAATTCCTTCGTATTTTCTTTCTCTCATAACACTTGTTGCTCTTTGAAAGTTTGTGTAGTTATTGGATGTTTTTATTATATATTTGTCCTCCAATAATATTAAAAGTTATGTTGTCTTCTTGTTGACTTTTTTGTAAAGCTCGCAGGTCATTTTCGCATATACTTATTTATTTACCACACGTGCTACGAATATAGTCTAATTGTTGTATTTTAAAGTATTTTTAAATGTTAATAATACCATAAAAACTATTAACAGTAATATATATACTTCTTACCCCATATTTAAGATAAGAGTCTTGTGCCGTGAAAGAAACTATGTATAAGAGAGCTTTTGCTCTCTCATACACCCAGACCCGAAGCAAATATTTGGAAATCACATAAACATTCGTCTCGGTGCAGGGATCGAACCCGCGGACATTTTACAACCTGTTGTCTTGCCATCTGCGCCACGAGGCTATCAATTTAACGCTAAGATATAATAACAGACCAAACTCGACAAAATTTCAAGCAAGCTTAATACAATTTGAAACATCCTCTACTACAAGTCACTCCATTGTTCTATATAATATGTAGCGGTATTCCATGCGCGCTATCTAGCTATCCGGCGATAGATTACCTGAATTTACATCATGCATTCCCGAGGGAACCCGGGACGAGTATGCGCCACAGGCACGCTACTTAATACCAAGGGGAGTATGGCATTGGGTAGCTGGACAGGTTATACCCATTTTTGTTTTATACATATAGAATAATAATATTTTATTGGAAAAACTCATTTGTTGGTCCATCGACATTAGTATGCGAAGGTTTAGGTCTCAATTTGATATTATCGAGTTTTTTCTAGAGAAATTATTGTAGTCTCCAGAAATTTATTTACTTGGGACTAAGGTATACCTGACGATAGTTAGGTGCACTCTTGAAGTAGAACTTAAAATGTACATTAATAGCAAACTAAAGATAGTATTTATTAGCGTTAAACCCGTCTGTGTTTACTTTCGTTATAAGTAATGTTGTGTCTAGCGCTCTTTTACTTAAACGAGACAAAAAATTTATTTAGGCTAACGTAATATTCATATCTTATCACAACGTATTAAATACCCCTGCCAATTGTAACAGCCCATAAATATCCTAAAAGCCACACATCCAATCACGATTCCATTTATCGGAGATCACAGCTTCATACAAAATGTATTTGAGGCAGAACTTACCCCTCGTATGTGCAGAACTGACAACCTCACTGCCCTTGTCTGCCCCCCTCCCCCGCCCCGCCCCGCACCCCCGCGCAATCCGCAGCCCTCCGGCCGAGCTGCTCGCCAATGAATACATGTTTAGCATTTGAAATTAATGCGGGGGCTTCACGTATACTGTAAATTTTGTATCCGAAGGAAATGAGATGTTTCGCTAAAGAGAAGTTTGTTTTTTAAACGGGCCCGAGCCAAATCCGGCCGGATGGAGGCTCGTTATAATGTAGATTCCAGTATGAATGTGGAATTATATATGAATATTATATGAAGCGTTGGAACGCCAGTGGGCGGATACAGCCGTCGGATTGATGCTGTCTACAAGTTTGGATTTAAGAAAAACAAATTTATTGTACGTACTTATCAGCTTTGAAAAAAAAACATTGACAGCTCCGTTGCGCAAAGTTGGCTAAATACAAGATTTAGACACGCGAGACTGTGGGTTCGATTTACGAACCGAGACGAATGTTTGGGAGACCGATCTTAGTTTATGATACTCACGACGCACGACACAGTATTTGATTCTTATAGTGGGATCAGAACTATGTGTGTAACTGTTGGGTGTATTTATTTTTTTACTATAACAATTTACAAATTTCTCAAGGCCGAGAAATTGTATCTACCGTTGGATAAACGTAACAGAAGTCTTTACATATGTACTATAAGTACCAGTAGGTTGTAAGACACTCGGACGAAATAATATAAAATTGAAGCAACGTAAATTTATATAAAATTTTGGAGGTCGCATTCTTTACATTACCATAAATTAACTATGCTTTACTCCAAGTAGTTGCATCTTGACAGAATATGATCTCATTTAACTTATCTTGGTTGAATCAAATCATCAAATATCATCCTGTTTACTTTCGGATTTGTATGACTATTTTATATAACAACCATTGAAATTATTAATGTTTATGATATGTCAAATAGATTCCATATTATATAGTTTTGAAAAACCCTTTCTAGCTTTCCATACACCAAATATTGGTTACGAAATATAAAGAAAAATCATGAATATCTAAATATAAAGTATTTTTTCGTGTACTAAACTTAAAATTCTCTTAAGATATATTTTAATCTATATATGTATGATGAAAAACTAATCTAAAAATAGGACACATAAATAATATAGACTTACGGACAATAAAACTCCTTTTTAGATGTAACAAGGCGCGTCCTAGGTCCCGCATGTGTCGACGCTCGTAAACTATACGTCGGACATCGTCAAATTATTTCTGGACGCGAAACACTCTTTCTCGCGACGGATAAACACCTACACTGGTTGTAGGAGTCTTCTTACTAGGTTAGTGTATTATACTGGTGAAATAATGTATTCACTCATATAATACGGCCTCATTATAAATCAAAAGACAAAACAATTTTTATTTAACAATTTATTTTGATCGTGAACTTGGAGTGCGCTTGATGGTTGTGTCACATAATACTCTAATAACCATCAACGGTTTCTCTGTTTTCTTTGTTTTTGCAGTTTTTATTTTCCTTCCCAATAAATTTGTTATTAAAACTATTATAATCAGCGCAATTCAAAATTCATTCGAGCAAAATTTTCGGGTTTTATTGGCAAGGCTTTGCGTCGATTGACTTTAGTTTAACGTTAAAAAAGTTGATAAACTAACCTTCAAACGTGAATTTGGTTAGTGCTTTTAAGTGGTGGGTTATAGCCGAGACCACATCGCGTGGTAGGGGAACTTCGGGGTCCAGTGGGACCAATATGTAACTGTTTAGTAATATCTCACGAACAGCTTCCAGGGACTATCACGGATTTATTATGGTCATAAAACTGCTTTATGACAACTTACGGAGTCCGGTGGAATGCCATTGGATATTTTCGCAGTCCGAGTGCATTTTACGGCACCACTCCACGGATTTAATTGGATGGAATAATTGTGTTGGAAAATTATTTTAATTTTTAGCACCTGGTGCAGTCGTGTAGTTTGCAGCACCTGTGTAAGGCATGTACTTGTAAACGATAATTTTGAATTTTCAACTACTTATGCTGGTGATATTTGTATCAACTGAATATCAACAAATTGTTGCTTTACAAAATCATCGTGAGATCAATTCTATTACCGGACCCGATAAAATTATAGGTATACGAATAAAGTTTTTGCAAAACAGCACCAAGTCACTTCTCCCCATCCCTTAGGGACATTACAGTGAGTGTATATATTAAAAACTAAACGAAAGAAGTTAAAATCGCCTACTAGGTGGTTCTTTGTCTTTGTGTATTTGTTTTTTATGAAGATTTATGTAAGAACCCTTATCCAGTTTATTCAGGTACAAAACAAGCTAATAAACCAAGATTATGAGTGGCGGTTTATTTTCACCCTAACTTTTCAGACAAATTAAACTTAAGTTGTACTAATAAAATGTACCTTCTTCAATTTATCGTCCATAGTGCTGTAATAACAGCTGAGACTTATTTATAATTCGGTTTAACTTTTAATTTAAACTAAACCTTTAGTACATCTGGGAATTAATGGACGAGGCGAGCTTGCTTTAATATTTTAAAAGGAGTAAAAATAAATAAGAGTTGCAGACATCTTTAAAATTTGTATAGGCATAATAGAGATTGTTTTTATTATTATATATTACATTACATAAAACAATCGATTCTTTTATTAGTAGAAACTTTCTAGAAGCTTTAAATTGTGTAGCTATAAAAACTTTTATACATATAGGTATTAAATACCTCAAATTTATAAGAGTAAAACAAATAAAGTACAAAACTAATTTATCGGCAATGCATATAAATTATATTATTTCGTTTATATGTAACTGTGGCAGCTGCGCCGGCCGCGTCCATGTTTTATATTCGTTGGGGATAATGACCTCCCATCTGGGAGTCCCGATGGTCCAACTTTGGCGCCAATGTTCCAAACCACAGTTACAAGTTTGACAAACTTTTCTTATTTTGCACTTGATGAATTTTAATTTTGATACTTTAGAGTGGATAAAGCGTGTTGTTCGTTGTTTTCTATTAAGTAACTTTGTAAGTTGACGTCTTGCTGTGGTTTATTTTGTGTGGTTTGTTATAGAACATAACTAATGATTTTTTTAATTCCTGAACAAGAAAAATTGCGTACCACTTACTAAAAAGGTTATTCAAAATGCAAATTCATATTCAACTTTAAAAAAAGAACAATACAAAGTAAAGAATTAGGCAAAGGCGCGACTCCGACTGGCCGTAAACAATAAAAAACAAAAACCGTCCGCCCACGATCGCGCCCCGCTGAAAACGTCACTCGTGTCGTCACACAGAGAGGTGCCACTATATAAGGCAAACGGCGGCTGTCGGACACTCATTGAACACGCTGTCACCGAGACAAAGGGACTCGGTACTGAACCCTCCGCCCTCAGCCCTCCAAGCCTTTGTGCTCGCGAACTAACCGAGTGAAAAATCGTCAGCTTTACATGTCTTAGACGTCCGAGGCCCGTGTCGCGTGACGCTAACGTTTTGTGTCACTGTTGTGTTTAATGTTGGTTAAGGGTAGAAAAGTAATACGTTTGTGTATAATATATTGCTTTTATTTTAGTTTTGAGTAAATTTTAGACGTTTTTCTTCATGTTATTTTTGATCTGTATAAATATATGATCAAAAAGAGATAGGAACGAGTGGTAATAAACATCCACCCTTATTTAACACAAAGCAAGCTAATTTGCGAACGTTCGCAAATCCCTAACTACTGAATATTATCACGTCAAGTCGCCATCTTTCAACCCGTTTTACAAAACTTGTACTAAGCCATTTGTAATCCTTATCCGAGTCTGGTAGTATGCAGACAATCGGCCAGATATACATCTCGCCCATTAGTGTCGACAACACCGCTATGCCAGGGGACAAGACGTATCCCTTCCCCTGCCCCCACCCAGGTACTCCCAGGCGCAGGTGAGGACACGGGAGGGACGGCAGGGTGCGGTAATTTGTCACCGGTTCGAGATTACCGAGACGTGGGACAAGCCTCAGCAGATTACACACATCTAGGAACATCTGGCCCGATCTATCTCAGGGTTTAACTCAGATACACTGGCGTAGTGATTAAACGTCGGCTTCGAGTGCTAATGCCACACACGTGGCTTTTATGACTGATAGTGAGGTTAGGCTTTGCAAAACATGCTGTATTTAGCTTTCACGCATATGTCTCTTGTGTTCAAGGCGGGTTGAATATTATTTCAATTCTGTACTTCAATGTTTTAGGATTAATTTCTCTTCAACTATTTAATGTATGTAACATAAATCAAATCAAATCTTAGGCAAGGTTTATTCCATGCAAACGTTTTGCCATTCATATAAGAACTAAGGACGCAAAAACAACATAACATGTTTTATATATTTTTTGAATTTTGGATTTCCCGTGACTGATAATAGATGGCGCTACGTACATGCAAATGTAGTAGAAAAAATCCACTGGCCCCAATTTGCAAAATTTGTTTTTAAATATTTATTTTGTGACATGAAAGCTCGTAGAACCTTATCAACTGAGATCGATAACTGCACGGTGAGAAGTTGAACCACAGTTTATGAAGGTAGGAGTGGTGAGATTAAAGTTTGCGGTCTCTTTGTTGGAGAGGCTCGGCGACGCGCGGAGACCGCGGCACCTCTACTTATTGACAGGCTTATTGTTATTTATGTATCGACCGTCTTTGTGCTCAGCCTTTCAGGTTTATTAAGAGGTTATAGATTTTCGAAACTGTAAGGGTTCTTGTAAGAGAGGGTGCCTTTTAGAGCGAAGGCTTATAACTTGATGCTCGTAAGCTAGAATCTGTTAAGTGACAGTTTTTAAGGAATATACTTTGGTGATTAATTTGTTTCTATTATAGAAGATTTCGAAATCTTTATGTAATCTTAGTCCACACTGTCTTTCTTTTTATACCGATAAGTATTTGCAATCATTTCCGTGGCAAAAATCTTTAAGCACTCTATTCTATCTTTACAAAAAGAGCATTCGCGGCCCTTATCGTGGCGATATCAGAAGTGACACCTTCAATTGTCTCTCCACCGTAACAGATAACAGAATTGGGTCGCCGACTCCCTCGTACTTTGAACAATAATTTCCGAGATATTGCCTCATTTATTTAACACTTAGCTCATTATAATAAAGTCCATTTTTGTGTGTCAAATGTTCAATGGGGCGTCGAATTTGAAAGAGATTTGGCGATCAGTTTCTCTTGAAGTGTCAGGAGACATTAAAAGTTGCGCGGGATGGCAGCCGGTGATGTGTTGTAATTGCTGATCGTTCCTGTTTGATGGCCCTCATCGACACCAGCAATTTAACTTTTCAGCCCTTCAATTAAATCACGGAGCTGTCAGAAATGTGCCATTTATTTTTTGAGTGGTGATTTCTGTAATGCTCTGGAAATTAAAACCGTTTTAGCACCTTACAGTTGATGAGAGTCTTCAGAATGGTGTAATTTCTTTGTTTCCGTAAGAGTTTAGAATAATTGAAATTCTATCATATTTTTAATCGAAAAATAACAATACCACTTCTTATGGTAAATACGTTGCTGGCAATATGGACCGTAAAATATCGAAAGATGTCAATTTCAAATGATTTGATTCATCATGCTTTCTGAGCAGCATTTCCTCTTTTTACTTAACCAACTCAAGATTATAAGAAATGTCTGTATAGAAGCAATTCCAAATGTAAACAATTCTAAAGCTGAATGCTAACACCACGACTAACACGCGAGCTAAACGCAAGTAACACTTGGCAACCGGCAAGCGACTAACCACAGCCATTCTCATAAATGTACCGAACATATTGGAAACTAACATAACTCCATTTAACAGCGACTACAGTAGCGATTGCGATTGTTAGTGTCGCCTATTCCGCCACTTTCCGCCGCTGTCCGCCCCCGGCCGCCGCTTCCGCCCCCACGCCGATGTAGGCCACTGGGTTGTTCATTATATTTGACGGCAGGTTTTGCACTAATTCACGATTTGCTCGATTGAATTATGGCCAGTGATAACGGTTGGCCGCGTCCGCGACTCCCCCCCTCCCCCCTCCTTCCTCGCTCCTCCACCCCTCTGTCCCCGTGGCGAATGTATTTAATTTAACATTGTGCCGACGCGGCGTTTCGCGCCATTGTCATAGATTGTGCCATTTTATTGCGGTGTTCGATTTTCGAATTCGCCGGGGAATTAATAGCTTCTCGTTATAAAATTCTTATTGCACAAGTCGAAAGAGAGGAATGTATCGATGAGAATGATAATTTTACATTTGCATTAGGCATTTTATTTCCTACTGCACTGAAGACTTTCAAAACGACCTGTTGAAAGTGGCCTGCATGCCACTTTCCTATGATCACTCATATGGGAATATCCATCATTGAAACTGCTAGTTTACAACTCAAAACCATGGCCACGCCACCAAGAAACATGAATGCTGATTTAGGGACCTCCTTGTCACGTATAAATTTCTTTTTATTTCTATGTTTTCTTTAATGGCATGTCAAGTAACATGAAACGAATTTTGTTTCAAAATACTTATAGAAGCCACTGCAACAAAGTTATAAAGTTGCCACGGCCGATCGTGTACATAGAATCTAGGTGTACACCGTAAATAACAGGACAAAGGAGTTGCCGCCCCACCTCGCGGTGTGGGTGATGCATTGCAGTGGTCCCACAAGACGGATCACCCACATTGTTCACTCCGCGCCGCTTTATATCCACCGCCACCCACAATACAACTTTATACATTCACTCTAGCGTCTATGGGTTATGAAGCTGCCTCGGCTATTGGCAATATTTTGTATTTTGCCTGGGTGAAAATAGGTCCGGTATCGTTAAATGGAAGAGGAAAGAATCATATGCGAAGCAATTAATCCTTGTTTAGATAAATAACAGAACTCTAACTAAGAATGCCTTTGGTCAGTAGTATCATCCAATAGTAAAGTATTTAAGTTTTTCAACATACCTAGGTCAAGAATATTGTATACATAGGTACTTGTATATTCAGACCTCGATCGAAAACTTTTATTTTTTATCGGAATGTTGTTATCGGAAGGGGCTTTGTCATCATTTTAGCTATTACCTGCCTAAGTTTCCGATCGCGGTCTGAATACTCCCGGTATGACTTCCCAAACGAAAATAATGGAGAAAACTGTTTATCTCAAACATGTACAATATACATCTAATACAACATAAACAAGTACTTTTCAATAACTTCCCCAATACATATGAACTAAAAATATTACATACAGTATATATTATATTGTAGGGCATTCGAAAAGAGTCTGTATCATCTGTTGCTCTATTCCCGACAACAGCCCCGCTAATCCCTTACTTTCCCGTCTCGCATAGCTTTACTCATCCTCGTCTACAGGTTATTGAAAGGATTACAACTTTCCAACATTAATTTATCGTAATTGATAAGTTGTATTGCGATAGTGTCAGTTACCTAGCTATTAATTTTACTGTATACATATACATTTAAACCAGTTATTACGCACTAATACTGTTATATCACGGTTATCACAAAATAAAAGATGTATATTTACTTTTTTTATTTTGAGCCAATAAATTTACTTGCATGGTCTTGTTCTTGTCCAGTTACGCTTATATATCTTGCAGTTGCTATGTTACGATAATTACATATATAGTAAATATATTATATACTTTTATCCGCCCCGCTAGAATCAATAGAAGAAAATTAGCTAACCTATCGCCAACATCGTTGTGTCAACGATACCTTACACTGACAAGTCACATTGAAACGAAACATATTCATTTTAACCGCTAAATAAATATGTACAATATCCGATGTATGTCAATTTCCGATGTCCGTCACACGGCGGCCGATGGATAAACATCCAGACAAATTAACTGATACATGCCTCCCTTTACCCTTCTCTCCCTCCACACACTCTGCACCCCCTCACACCTCCCCTCGTCATATTCCGTGCAAATAGTATCAGTACAATGTTTACATACATGTTGTAGTGTTCGTGCCTCCACAAGTATTAAGTATTGGCTCGTTACGTCACCAGCAGTCAGGGTAAACACGTCCGCTCTCGCCCACGGCGCGCACCAGACTGTTCCCCCACTACCCGTGTCACCGAGACAAGTATACAAACACTACATCCCTCCCTTAATGTATTTATTTTAAATAATCATTTACTTTTAAATACAAATCACTTTAAGGGTTGTTACTTTGTCTAGCACATCTTTTCACAAGTGCTCTATATTTGCTTTATTTCCTTTTTCATTTTTTTTTTTCATACACGCCATAACCACACAGATTGCAGCAACACAAGCTCCGATCAATTTACTTACTCATAGTCTGTCTTCGCATAGTCTGTCTACCTTTATTCCTTTTGCTGTCTCGTGGGTATCAATACGTTACAAATGTGGTCCATTTTTCCTCGTTTCTCTCAACATATGATCATGTTCATCTCCATGTCCAAATCGTCTTTTTTTTTTTCATTTGCGTAACACATCGTTATACAACAACGACCCACAGCTTATTATCATCAATCTCTCTCTCTAGTCGGTCTCTCATATCTGAAGATCGTGGTCAGCATTAGGGTGACATCTGGAGCGGATGATCTGTTTCCATCGGTTTCTGTCAAGCACTTCCTTTATGGCAGAGTAGAATTTGGAGGACGACGACTCTCTTACTTGAACAGACCATCTCGTTGGTTATTATCATGTCGTTTTATTAGTCTGATAAGATCACGTACAGTTTTCACACAGAAGGCCTGTACTACCTAACACTATAACGCACAGCTTTTCTTTAATTTGAAGCCTGCATCATAATTCGACATGATTTTCGTTTCATGAAGGCTCATACTGCCCGCAACATAATTATTTATTTATTTATTTATTTATTTAATTCAGCACAACCACATCACATATATTAATACATTTGTAGCTTAATAATTATTACTTAGGTACTATATCCGATATACATATATGACACTTAGGTAAGGTGTGCATAACATTCTACAAAGTATTACAAGAAAAAGACAAACAGTTAATAATGTGCAATAGTAATTACAAACAACTTAACAATTTATAATGTAAAATATAATAACAGAATTAAAAATAAAAAATTAAAATAACAACAAACAATATATTAATTTAACACTTAACTATTTTTAAATAATTTTTAAAACATTAGAGCACATTAAGATTGTTTACTTTAGCAGCGCCATCTGCAATTAATTATGTACAGCTTTCTTTAACTTGAAGCCTGCATCATAATTCGGTATGATTTTCATTTCATGAAGGCTCATACTGCCCGCAACATAATTATGTACAGCTTTCTTTAACTTGAAGCCTGCATCATAATTCGGTATGATTTTCGTTTCATGAAGGCTCATACTGCCTGCAACATAATTATGTACAGCTTTCTTTAACTTGAAGCCTGCATCATAATCGGTATGATTTTCGTTTCATGAAGGCTCATACTGCCTGCAACATAATTATGTACAGCTTTCTTTAACTTGAAGCCTGCATCATAATCGGTATGATTTTCGTTTCATGAAGGCTCATACTGCCTGGAACATAATTATGTACAGCTTTCTTTAACTTGAAGCCTGCATCATAATCGGTATGATTTTCGTTTCATGAAGGCTCATACTGCCTGCAACATAATTATGTACAGCTTTCTTTAACTTGAAGCCTGCATCATAATCGGTATGATTTTCGTTTCATGAAGGCTCATACTGCCTACAACGTAATTATGTACAGCTTTCTTTAACTTGAAGCCTGCATCATAATCGGTATGATTTTCGTTTCATGAAGGCTCATACTGCCTGCAACATAATTATGTACAGCTTTCTTTATCTTGAAGCCTGCATCATAATCGGTATGATTTTCGTTTCATGAAGGCTCATACTGCCTACAACGTAATTATGTACAGCTTTCTTTAACTTGAAGCCTGCATCATAATCGGTATGATTTTCGTTCCATGAAGGCTCATACTGCCTGCAACATAATTATGTACAGCTTTCTTTAACTTGAAGCCTGCATCATAATCGGTATGATTTTCGTTTTATGAAGGCTCATACTGCCTGCAATACAATGATGTACAGTTTTTATTTATTTCACGGTTTTTTTTTATTAAATGTCTTGATATCTCACATTAATTTCCAATAACGCCTTCTTTCTTCGAATAAGGTTTGATTCTGTGGTAATAGTTTAGTCTAGTTTCGGTTTACTCGTACAGTGGCGTATTTCTCATACTATTTGTATTTAATTTATCACTCACTTCGGAAAGCAGCCATTAGTAGAGAAACGGACAAGAAACTCCAGTGATACTCTTTTCCAATCAAGATACGGTACATAATATTATATAGATAATTCTCCCAAATTTTTTTTTTAGGTGTATGATATCTCTTATCCAGTCTATAATAATATATGTATTTCAACTTGCAGTCACTCATACCAGCCTGTTTCAGTTCACTTAGGGAAATTGCCAAATGTCGAGGCACTATCGACTATTGACGTAGTTGTTATCAAACGGCTTTGGTGGTTCTCTACACACACAAAATCGCGCCAATCAAGAACTATGTTTTTCTTCCCTGGACTGTAAAGACATCAAATTTATACATGTGATTGTAGATGCAACACCCAACGTTAAATCCGGGCACATGCTTTCAACTTCTTGGAGAACGTGACCTTCAGAGGCCAATGGTTGTCGACTCAATGTGAACAATATTTTCCAAACAAATGGGACGTATTAATAGGCTTACTATCCAATCCAACGCAAGATTCCCGTTCTCGATCTGATAACGCTTTTTACGTTCTCACAGACTTATGTTGCTATATGCAACCAACCTAGGCTTATTGTAACGAGTACAGCTCTCAGTACAACTGGACCAGCATATGCAAACACTTAGGTTCTATCAAAGGTATCACAATACCTAATAATCTTTATTTATTTAATTTGACACAACGACATCACATGTATTAATACAATTTATAGCTTTATTATTTTTACTGCGTTACTATATCTGATATATATGACAGACATTTAAGGTGTGCATAACGTTCTCCAAAACATTATTAGAAAAGATAAACAATTAACAATCTGCAATATTAATTATAAACAACTAATATCAAAATTAAAACAATAAAATTAAGTAATTAAAGTGACATCAAAACATAAAACATTTAACATGGAGAAGAAAACAAGACTTCTTATTTTAGTTACGAGCTATGGCCGTTTCAGATAGTCAAGGCTAATTCGGGTATCGTTCCAATACGAATCTATATTCGCGGTCTTAGCCAACTTAATTTTTTTATAATACAACTTGCGTAAAAGTTGAGTGTATGTTCCCAAATCTGGAACCCACTTGCCCATGTTTCTTACTTAACTCAGAAAACTTGAACTTCGTCACTAGAAACAGACTCTCAATTACTAATATATTAAACATTTTCTTCTAAAGGTTTTATTACTCTTATTAACATTACGCATTCTTCTCTTCCAAGATGTTTTTTTTTTATCTTATTTTTTTTTATTTTTTTTTTAACTTTCAAAAGCTTATAAAATATCAAACACGAGATGTTATTTTTTGACTAGTTCTTGACCAAAAGTGAAAATTATGCTGACTTGAGAAATCAGTTGAACAGACTCCCTCTATTGGAATATAGCTTTGAACATCCTTGATTTTAAGAAACGTTTCCGCAACTGCATTTACTTCAAGACAAAACTTAAAGTTTAGTTGAAATTTCTTTTCTAAGAAGATTTCACTTTTTACCACATGATTTGTCGATTTTCCGAACTGCACCCATTATCGATCTCGAAAACTCGAATCAAATCTTCGAATACAGTAAATTAATTTTGACATCAATAGGCAATACTATTTTTTTCTTGATTTTCAAAGTAGCGTCATTAATGACACTTTACTACTCGTATTTATAAACATATCTGTTCCAACGTCCTCAGACATTTAATAGGGTCAACCCCATCTATTCTTCGGATTTAAGATACTGTGAAGAATTCCAAATAAATGGTACAACCCTCCCTTAATGTATTTACTTTAATTAATCATTTTCAAATTTAAGGCGACCAGTATTTTTTAAATTATTTGCTTCAAAATATTATTGTCAATTATGAAGTCGTCACCAAGGATTAAAACCTTTTTCTATAATTAAACTGATATATCATCAACCAACACACGTCCCACAGCCGGGCACAATACTTCTCCACCTTTGAGAGGGCTCAGGCCACAGTCCACCACGCCGGCACGGCGCGGGCTGGCGGATCACACACCCGAGAAACTCCCAAAACCCCCTAGGTGTGCAAACTTCATCACGGTGCCTCTCTCCGTCGCTAAACCCAGTGACAAATTAATGCGAACACACACACAACTTCGGGACTTACTTCCGGAACTCGAACCCGCGACTGCAGAGATCCCAAACCACGCCAAAACGCGAGGCCAACACTGCTTTAATTAGTCGTATGACTTTTTATTAATTTGCTCAATGAGTCGGGTCTAAGTCTGAAAAGAAACTTATTAAATTTCTCTCTTAACTGCTGTTTCATTGTTTGAATAAATATCGATCGAAAACTTCATTTAGGTGCATAACATTTATCTATTTTAACATCAAATTTGTAGATTTACTTATTTATGGTGTTTTTTTAGACCGCCGATAATACGTGGAAGCATTGCGGCATGGTCACAATTGTTGCCGTATGATATACCTAGCTCTATGCCACGGTTCCACTTTTCCATCTTAAACAATTTAAAGCTTTACAGTTCATAGACTCACAAATTATACATATAAATTGAAAGCACATACTTTTGTAAGCAAAGTTCAAATATTCATAGCACGTATTTTATTTTTTCAGTGCTAATATTCCAATTTTGATCTAACGATCTTTAGATTTATTTAAAAACAAAAAATCATTTAGGTACTCTACTGGCGAACCAAACTACCTCTTTACATACAGTATTAAATGTATTGGTGTGAAACTAAAGCATACGATAATAATTTTAAATGTACTACATACTTTTATAATACATATCTTTATATGTGTACTTGTAGTTATTATTTCAAGTTTCACTCACAAAGCTAGTTTCATACAAGTTGAACGTAAAACATTCATAAAACAACCAAGTCTCTAATAGAATTAAAGGCAACGTTTAAATCTTTCTTGGATAAAAGTATGCTTTTAATCATTACATAATTTCCAGGATAAATAAGCCATTCTGATATTAAATAACATAATGTAAGCGTTATAACCGGCTATTTTAAATCTGTGGGTACGCAGACGCACAGGCGGCGTCGCTGACCAGTGAAAACAATTGAAACCACATTTCAATAGATAAGCAAGCAACCGGTTTGAATATTTGTATTAGAACACATCTGTCTTGTTCGACAGAAAAAAGCATTGTTAATGTTTACTTTTAATTTATCACAACGTATTCTTAACGTGACTGGACTTAAGATTACGGGACCTGCATTGTGCATACACATATAATTCGGTTATGCAAGGTCTCCTACAATCTATTACTTAATTTAGTTAAGAATAATTTAGTTCAGGAATCGAGTATTATATTTGATCGTACAATTTGCGCACTAGTTTACTTATGTAAAATGACCAAGGCATTAATAAACAACTCCATATATTTACATTATTGTGTACTTTTTTTTTTCGTTTATACTTTTCCCTTCAATAATATTCATGGAGCACCATAACATTTATTCACTGACCTTTTACCTCGTCGCCATTTGTAGTGTTCGTGCCTCCACAAGTATTAAGTATTGGCTCGTTACGTCACCAGCAGTCAGGGTAAACACGTCCGCTCTCGCCCACGGCGCGCACCAGACTGTTCCCCCACTACCCGTGTCACCGAGACAAGTATACAAACACTACACATGTGCCCCGCCCAATCCCGGCGGCAGTGGCATATCGGCGTTTTGTCGTCAAATTGCCAACAGTTTGCTCCTGACACCACTCTACCAACATTTTCCCGAGCAATATTAAATGGAAAAAATCTGGTTTATTTTTGAGTTTGAAAATTGATCCGCGAGCCACTGTTGCGAGCAGACTCAATACGTCCCCGATTGAAATGTAATTTATTTCGCCCTTGTCGTATTTGTGGATGGACGGGTTTTTCTATTACCAATTGGATTCGGAATAGTTTCCGATGTTGTTACAGTTTGTGTCGGTTAAAGTATATAATGTATCATTGTTCAAGTTGAAATATTCTTTATTATATTTGTTTGAAGTTATTTTAAACCTATATTGAGCATTAGAATTTGGTCATGTGTTTATACAGGTCCTAGCTCATGGAAAAGTGACAAATGCGCGCATTATATGACGAGAAACTCCAGTCTGTCCTATCTTTCCCATGACAAACTCATCCCAACCTATAAAATACGACTTCTATCTATTCTACACATCATTCTGACACTTTTATAAAATTCAAACCCTCTATAAAAACGTACTAACAGCGAAATATCAGTGCATTTCCTGCACAAATGCTAGGATACGTAGTATCACGTGCGCCAATAAAACGACACAGTCTGCCGGCGACACTGTCCTCTCTCCCAGCGATGCGGTACTGGTATATATACCAGTGGATTTATCCAGCGTACGTGTGGTGTGGCCGTTATAATGAAGTCGCGGTTGAACTTCACCTTTTAAGATTTTTTTTTACAAAATATCTAGATTTTTTAATTTTGTGGCCAGATTTTTTAAACGGTTAGTAAGACTCAGTCTTAGTTTTGATATATTTCGTATTTTATGTGTGAACTATTCAGTGAGTTCTCTTTGTAAATTTTCAATTTTATAATATCGTAACTTAGTTATCACCCAAAAGCTTTCAGAAATGTCACAAACAACGATAAATCTACTGCAAAATATAGATAATTTTTCTAGAAATAAAAAATCAGTACAATAACTACATCTCTGCCTAACCCTTCGGGGACTACTTAAATATGTTTCAGTTTGTCCTAATAATTGACAGTAACGTTAGGGAAAACGAGACAAAACACGTTTAAGTTATAGTTAAGTTTCGAAACGTTTATAAGAAAATCCGTTAATGTTAAGTAACAATAACCGTAAAAAGAGAGCTTACTTTATCGCAGTTGCCGTCTGCAGTTAATAAACAGTAATTAACGCCGTTATTGTGCTATAAACGATAACTAACTAGATGAAGAGGTTCAAAGTGCGCGTGGCACTCTTATACACTCGACACATTAGACTTACACTAACAGCACTAACGGAGACTAACAGCGACTAACAGCTCTAACAGCGCGCCGCGACGTAAGCAAACCTACTTATCAACTTGTTTACGGAAAATGTAATGCTCAGACGCTTATCGCTTTAACAATATTCATGTTACATAATTTTGTTCCATTAATTTCTGATATTATTATGCTACATTGAATTTTCTTGTGGTATTCGGTGTGTATAGTAGCATAAGAAGTGATGGCCTCGAGGTTTGGGCACGCGGTCGAGAATCTCGGCGGTCGCGGGTTCGAACCCCAGGCACACACCTCTGACTTTTCGAAGTTATGTGTGTATTCACATTGAATTATCACTTGCTTTAACGGTGAAGGAAAACATCGGGATGAAACCTGCACACCTAAAAGTTCTTAGGAATTTGTTAGGTATGTAGTCCTCCAACCCGCACTAGGCCAGCGTGGTGGACTATGGCCTAAACCCTCTCAATGGTAGAGGAGACCCGTGCTCAGCAGTGGGCGTATATGGGTTGATGAAGAAGAAGAAGAAGAAGTAGCATAAGTAGTAAGTACATAGACAATTCCCGGATTCATATCCAATAGTAAAGGTGTTTGTAGGATTAAATCTAAACAACTTAGATCTGAAAAAGCATATTCTAATGAATACTAAGTAATGTTTGCTTTTGTGCGGATGGTTGCGTTTTTTCAAATATTCAAGTTATTTCAAATATTCGCTTCTATAGAGCCGATTTTCGACTTAATCTCTTTCATACTTCATGTTGCCTTTCTAACACATATTTTTTATTACTATAGAGTATTAGCATATACCTTTTTAGTATTGCGATTAATCCAAAGCTGCCCACAGGTCTAATAGAATTATATTCACTCTTTGGATTTATCGAAGGCATATACCTACATAACTTGATTTGAGTAAAATACAAATTGAGTATTTCAGCAGCTTTCAACGGATCCCGAAGTAATACGATTACCGTATCAATTCGTATTGATGAAGAAAGCGCCCTGAATTAATATTTATATGCAGATATGGAATGAGCGCGCGAGCAATGCAGCGCTTTAAGCGGATTAATTGTAGCGCACAAAGCGCTGGATGATCACAGCATCGAGCTTGTGACTGGTGACCGCAAGCGGCCGATACGACTGCGCTCTACTGAACATTCACTAGTTCAATTCCCGGGGCACTGATGCGTATCCAAGCGGTTTTATTGATTTAATTAATAAATGTCAATGTAGGCACAGAGTGTTTATTTTTTTATTTACACGTGTATTATATTTATTCCATGTTACATTAATGGAAGACAAATTTTGTAACTTGTCACCATTGTAGCCGAGTTGGGTGACTGCAATGCCAATTTGACCTACGTAAACATTTGTTAAAAAGCAGTGATGGCCTCGAGGTTTGGGCACGCGGTCGAGAATCTCGCCGGTCGCGGGTTCGAACCGCAGGCACACACCTCTGACTTTTCGAAGTTATGTGTGTATTCACATTGAATTATCACTTGCTTTAACGGTGAAGGAAAACATCGTGATGAAACCTGCACACCTAAGAGTTCTTAGAAATGTAGGTGTGTAGTCCGCCAACCCGCACTAGGCCAGCATGGTGGACTATGGCCTAAACCGTCTCAATAGAGGAGACCCGTGCTCAGCAGTGGGCGTATATGGGTTGATGAAGAAGAAACATTTGTTATAATCAAGATATAGAATCGATAACAAACTCTCCAAACACTAAGCCATCAAACTTTCACACCTTTATCAAGTTATGTAAAAGTAAATAGATATCAATACTGACTAATAAATTCAGCCTAAACTCAAATTTATTACGAAAGAACAATTTTTGTCACTCCTCTAATTAAATTGTATGACATACGAGTCAAAAGGCATTTCTCTCCACCCTTCCGATCGGCCCAATCACAGCGCAACCAATATGTCCGAATACCAAAAGTATTGGCCCGGATGGAATATATTAAAAATTCCACTCATCTTTTTAATTGAATCCGAATAAATTGGCATAGCAATGCGCTGATGCCGGCTATTCGGAATATGTGCCGGAGCAGCCGGCGCATCGGATTGGCCGGTGAGCGGCGAACATCTTTCGCCGACACGATCGGTATCGAAGCGAGCATTGTTTCAATACACTAGTGATGTTATTACAGCATGCCGGACGAGCAGGGCTGTCGACAGACAAGCATGCACTTACAAAAAATTCACTACTACATTTTAAGTCATTTAAATGTAGATGCGGTAATAGAGATACGATATACGTCGAAGAATGTTTTTAGTCTCGCACAGAACAATTAGTTGTATAACTTATAATGCCCATTTATTATAGTTAATTTTTACTCAAAGTGAAAAATGTGGCTTTGAACAGCATTTGCATATTAAAAAATCCATATAACGCTTACGTATACCATTTGATAATAATAAAATGAATTTAAATGCCGCCAACCTTTATAAGAAGCCAGTGGTATGCGAACATACCGAGGCAGGTTTCAGTTTTAATCAACGCAGCGTGGCTGTTGGTGCTGCCACCCTTCCACCACCCCCACAACAATCCCCCTCCGGCTTTGTGCACCGATCTACGAACGAATATCAACTCGTTCATACCAAACAAACGTTGAGCTTTTAATTCTATTTGTTTTTTTTAATTGTTGCCGTGTGGAGCGGCCGCTTCGGAGAAATTTCAATTTTAAATAACGCGCGAATTATTTTACGTGTGGCAACACTCGCGTCTGTGTAATGAGTGTTGTTCAATTTATGTAACTGGTTATTTATTTAAATGTTAAAGAATAAATTGAAATGAATTGTGATAAAAGCTTTGAGTTTAAAATCAAAATAGATATTGATAAAACACGCTTTATATTATTTGTCGTTCTCTGTGTTATTCGGAGAATAGAAAGTCAAGACAATGTTCTTCACTTTTTTTCCGTTTGAAATAGCAGTACCAACTACCGCAGCTCGGTCACTAAGGAAAAGTTCAGCTTTTGTAAAAATAACTTGTTCGAAACTTGAGATAGATGGATCTATGTTACATCTAATAATAGTGTCTTTGGAAAACTTTGTCTCGGGTAAAACGCCTTAAGCCCAGACCCTACTGAAAAATGGCATAAATAAAAATAGCAAAAACATTTTAAAATTATCTAATGAATGCGAGCTTCTAAACGTCGCAACATAACTTTGTACTTCAAAGCAAAAATATGATTCGTAATTTCACGTAAATTTCTCCCTCTTTACTTCAAATTAAGCTATAAATATATAAGGCAAGTTTAAAATGTTTGGTGTCCGAAAAGAGGATCAAAGAGGGACTGTAGGTTTTGCGTAAGTTTGTTTGTTTGCCGAGGACCGAGGATGTTCGGCGACATTCAGAATTCCGCGCCGCAAAGTTCTTATGCTTTGAATAAATATCTCCGTAAAGGCGAACTGTTCTTTGAAATGTGTAATTTAGAAGAGATAATTAGCTCTGAAAATGATACTAAGGAAAAAAATTTTAGCAAATTTTTTTGCTAAGTCTTACAAATGGCTTTAAAAGGAGTTAGATTAGAAAAAATGGAGCAATTTGGGCTAGAATTACCTAATGTAGATCATCTAGCCCAATGTCAGAAAGCAACATTTAGCGAAAAAGTATTATGACTATTAACTTGAAAATGGCTGCGGCGGACTTAATTTCTACCTGAGTGCTAATAAAAATTTAGTTTATCGTGAAACACTTGTACTAACCGCTATAAAGACAACTTAATTAAAATTACCTCATGTTTGTGCACATTTTTGTAGAATAAAATACAGCGTCGGCAATTTGATATTGTCAATTTTTTTTTTTATTTTACTATGATATGTAACAATCTTACGAGAAATCTATAAAACAAACGGGGACAAATATAAATTATTGTCAAAAATTGTTCCTTTAGTATTCATGCGAGTAGCAAAAATTTTAAATTTACAACAAGTTAAAACCTTAATAGTTATTAAAATTCGGAGTCTTGGCAATAACCATGATTCATAAACATTAATCTATGAATGTTAAACAGTACCATCCAAATTTTAATATCCTTAAGTACTTGAGCGTCCTGAAAACATAAAGACCAAATTAAAAGTTAAAACGAACAAACTTCCACCGTGATAAATTACGAAAGAAATTAATTACGGGGAAGGAAACAAAGTATAAATAAAGCTTTGAATAATTCACTGATTGAGTTTGTTGGAAAGTAAACGATGATTCCGGTTTGATACAACGATCAATTTTAATCGCGAACTTGTAAAATCAATCTTGTTGAAACTAATATGACGAGATGTATTAGAAGTAACGCTGATATTAAAAAATGTGCATGTAACATAATTAAAATTTACTGAAACTCAACAAATAACTGAAAGTAAGGTTAAGTTGGTTCGAAAATCATTTGTTTGTTAGCTAAGCTCTTTCTTTTTTCGCTAGTAAAAGACCTAATTTTAATCCTTAGAATAAACCTAAAAGATGATAAATTACTTGGAATAAAAGGAACCCTTTTAATAAGCTGCTTCTTATAACAGAAAATCCTACGATCCAAAAATAGGCACAAGTTGTACCTCAAATGATTTTTACTATTGAATTACACATTTTTTATTCCTGTTGGAATCAAGTTTTAAAATATAAACAAAGGGAAGTTTACGTAGCGAAATAAATAAATTGTGAAAAAAAAAATGAGATCAAATTTTATCATCGCGAGTCGTTCCTTTTTAAATTTTATAGAAATGCACCAATATGAAATGACTTCTCAACACATCTCTTATTTTCGAACAGTTAATAAAAATTTTAGGCTAGTTGTCCAGTTATAAAAATGATGCTGATTTTTCGCACAGAAAATTTTATACGATGTTTAAATTGAAGCCTTTGAACCTAGTGGAACATTTAAGTCTTCTGTAGTTTTAGTACAAATTAAAGTAGAAGTAATAACGAGCTGTACTTAAGTTTTACCCGGTTCCATCCAGTTAATTGGTGTACAGAAAGAAAAGTATCTCGTGTGTGTACTGTGTACATTAAATACGGTTAAAACTAGACGCAAAGAAATAACCTTTGTATCTATTTACTAGACATCGTGTGTATGTTTAAATGTTATAAGATTTGATTATTGTTCTGTGTTAACATTGTGTTAAATTGATGTCATTGGTAATAGTTGGAAGTAGAATAAAAACAGTTTAATATGATTCACTTCATTTAATTACATATTTAGAAACAGGGATGAGCCGTAAAGTAGGCGTGGTTTACATCCTGAGCATGTTGTCGCTGCTCATCATCATGACGTCCTTGTACGTCCAGTGCATCAGCATGTCCGTGTCCAGGTACGTGAGGTCGTCCTTCTTCATCACCATGTCCGACATGTCCACGTTCTTGCTGGTGTTGGACAAAGTCGACAGGTCCTTGCGGTACACCATCACATCGGCGAACTTCATGTTGTTGGTGAAGAAGTGGGTCATGTCAATGTGTCTGTCGAATGGGAAGCCGAGAGGCATGGTGTCAAAGCACACGGTCCAGCGGCAAGCGTGGCGTTCCTTCATCACGCTCATGTCGATCATTGGCAGAACCTGGCCGGTGCGGACGGGGGTCACGATAACGTACAGCTGCAGCGGCAAGCCACCGAGACGGCCGAGAGGCAACAGCAGCCTGTGTGGGAAACCGTTGCGGGTCTTGTACCACCAGCTCTCTACAGTCTTGAATCCGGAACCAGAGTTGGTCCAAACCTTGTCCCAGATGTTCCTAATCCACGGTCTCTGCTCGATCACTCCGTGCATTTCAAGGGAGTTGCGGACAATTGTGTTCTTGCCAGTCTCCAATTTGTAGAGGAAACTGTCGATTTCAACCATATCGAGGCGTTTGTCGTTGACGGAGACAAGGCGACCCATGCAGTCGTATTTAGGACCTAAGAAGATGCGGACTACAGCGTCGGCAGACTTGTCGGACACGACATCGATGTTGATCTTGAATGGGTGGTGGTTGAGGCGACGCATGCGAGCTACGTACACCATGTCGGAGCGCTTCTTTTGCATCTCGGAGTTGTCCAAGTATACAGCATTAGTGATGTCCACATCATATTCGTCCATGAAGGTGACCAGTTTGTCGGTAGAGATGTGCTCCACCTTGACTCCGGGGAAGTCGAGCTCATCGCGGGTGTATTTGGGCAGCATTTTCTTGAAAAGCGTGAAGGTGTCACCGATGCGTTTCATGATTCTCCAGAAGACAGGATCGCGCAGGCACGTTGTGTACATATCTATAGCAGTTGGCACGTAGGTGTATCTGCGAAAAACATACCCGCCTTTAAAAAAATAAACACCAAAAAAGGATTCTTCTTTTTTCAACATTGTTAGCCAGCTATTTATTATCACAATATTATGTTATGATTAAACTTACTTGTTCATGTTGTACTGGCTGTAGCTGAACATTTTCCTGAGGAGGTGGGTGAGATGGATGATCTTGGCGTCATCGCCGACCAATCTCATTCCACCGAGGATCAGACGAGCGAGCATCTCAACATCTTCGGCCTTCTTAAGGTGGATAACGGTTCCGTCCCGCTGTAGATATTTAAATGCATGATATAACCAGTAGGTTTACATTAGAAGGAATCAAATATATCAATGAAAATATTCAATTAAACTTACGCGTTCAATCTTGCCTGTCATGATACCATCACGGATCATCCTCTCAACGTCGTCCAAAAGGCGCTTCAGTTTGATGTTGTGTTCGTTGACCACGATCATATTGTTGTGACGGACAGGCATCTCGTCACCAGTGTGCAAGCGGATCTTGGGCCAGTAGCCAGTCTTGAGCGGCTCGTTCCACATGATAGGCTTAATGTCGCACATGCCATGTCCAAGGCGCTCCAGTCTGTACCTAGCCAGCAGTTGCATGTTGGCGTACATGAGGATTTCTCCGCGACGTTCTTTGTTCAGAGTGTACATGTCGTCGGTCATCCAGAATGGATAGTTCATGTGCAAGTAGTACATGTAAGTGTTAAGGTCGATGTCTTCTGTGAAGTAAGTCAGCTTTTCTTCTTCGCTCAAAGTACGGCGAAGTCCTTTGCGCCAGTCAATAACAACCAGGTTCTTGTCAGTGACCTTGATGCCGTAGTAGTTGGCGATGACGGGATCAGTCACGGCCTTAGTCATCTTCATCATGAAGGCCTTGTTAATGACGTGACTGTCGACGAAGAAGTAAGGGTAGATCTCGTAGGGCGCAGGCATGGTGATGCCGATGCAGTCATTGCGGTGGAACACGGCAGCGGTGAGGGCGTACACGAACATACCGCCGTTGATGCGCTCGCGCAGCCAGCACGCGGTCTTCATGAAGATGTCGAAGTCTTTGGCGAAGAAAAGCACGCGGAACACTTTCACCGCCTGGTCAAGGTGAAGCTCGTTGGTGTGGACGAAGACTTCGCCGCGCGGCAGCAGGCCCATCTTGAAGGTTTGGATGAAAGTCTTCACCACCTCGGTTTTCTGCCACAAGAAAATTTTATTAATTTGTAAATCAAGAAAATGAATTTTGTAACATGGTGACATAAAATTTTTTTTCGTTCAACCATGAAAGGAGCAAGAATTTGTGATACAATTTACACCCGAACATAAAACTTGACTCAAAGTTATACAAATAGTCAGTATAAAGAGAAAATCAATAAACTAACTGCCAAATCAGTTATGAAAGGAATCCGAAAAATAAATGTCTTACCAAGTATTTGTCGGTGTTTTCTTCGATGACGTACTCGCGGGCGACTTCCCTGATGTCCTCGTACATGGTCGGCTGCAGGATGTGGTTCAGCAGCTTCAGGATGCAGAGCTCCCTCATCTTCACGTCCATGTTCACTGCAGAAAAGAAAACACAACATTTAAACGTAAATCAATGCATTTCTACAGTATTTTACAAATAAAAGCAATACTAAAAATATCGCAGGACTTTTCTCTCAGCGGAAAAAAAATCATAAATAAGATAATATATTTATATTCAACTAAAAGTTTGCCAGAGAATAACCATTCTTTTATCGTGTTATTTCCCACGAGAGCGAATACAGACATTGCTGCTACGAAAATTGCAAACTATCTCGAAGTCGAACCCACACTTCGCCAGAATATGAATTTCTGGGTTATTTCTATGATCTTAAATAATTTATTGTTTTCTTTAAATCACCAATGAATCAAACAATAACAGAGAAGATTTTATTTTACTTTGCAACATCTATTCTAGTAATCTCGATGCATTAAATTTATTGAAACAACTAAGTATTAAGACTTTCAAAATATATATCTATTATCCCTAATGGATCGCCACAATGATGTATCTAACCATCAAGCCTAGCCCCTAATTTATGGGAGGTTTCATATTATATTTGAAGTTTCCACATTCAATCCCTGCTTGGCAATTGTCTTGCTAGGCAAATTGAGCACCTTAGCAGTTGATATTATGCTAAATGCAGGGATGACCACCTAATGGTGGCTTAATTTAATATAATTAAACTATCCCGCACCTCTGACTTTTCGAAGTTATGTGTGCATTCAAATTGAATTATCACTTGTTTTAACGGTGAAGGAAAACATCGTGATGAAACCTGCACACCTAAAAGTTCTTAGGAATTTCTTGGGTGTGTAGTCCGCCAACCCGCACTAGGCCAGCGTGGGGGACTATGGCCTAAACCCTCTCAATGGTAGAGGAGACCCGTGCTCAGCAGTGGGCGTATATGGGTTGATGAAGAAGAAGATCCCGCACGAGTCCAACGAGGTAGACTTAGGCCTAAATCCCTCAGTTGTAAAGGAGGCCCGTGCCCAGCAGTGTATGATTTGATCATGGATGTGTTATAAAAAAGTTTGAAGATCTTACCCATGCTCTCCTTGCCGATGACCACATTGAAGGGGTCGTCGAGGTTGACGCGGGACGCCGCCGCCACGGCCAGCAAGGCCGCAAACACTAAACCCCTCATGATGCCCTGGTCCTAGTGCCACGTACTACTGGGGGAGGTACTGTGAGAACTGTGATCTTACCTCGCCGCGCTCCCCTTATATACCGAAACACGTTTATTTTTTCTCGCCGTTATCTCCAGAAAGTAATTATCAATTGTTATTCTCGTGATGACCTCTCGTTTCAAGGTTCCATTGCCCTTCTGGATAACTATACTTGTGCTCACATTGCTGGGGGCTTGACTAGACTGCTTGCTTAGAAAAATACATTATTTGATTTGCGGAGTGATAAACTAACATTTTTCGGAATATCCGTTTAAAAATGAACAGTGGAACTGGTCGATATGTTGATTAATAAAAAGGTGGTGTATCCCCGAAAACGAATTATTGATTATAATTGTGTCGACTAACGAAAAGTTATAATAATTTTATTTCGCCATCCGTTTGTCACCTACCTGGGTTACTGTTACTCTGGAGATGTATTGCAGTCGTTTTATCCTGACCGTAAATATATAAAATAACCTTTTGAAACATTGCAATAAAGCAATTAAACATATGTAACCCAAAACATTTTTCTAAGAGACAGTAGTGGGTGCTAAAAATGTCGAGCTGGCCCATTAATAACTGCTGAAAATTAGGCTGCTTTCTCGCATTACATCACCGTGGTAGGAAGGGTTAAGTTTCAGACAAAGCACAGCGTCATTATTCAAGATTACCTTGGGTGTATAGTTTAACATTTAAATATGTATGTAATTAACTTTTTTAAAACAAAAACTCAATGTTGAGCCAGTCAATATCCGCAGGATTCAATACTACGAATTTCTATTTTAATCAAAGGCAAAGTTAAATAGGAAAAGCGTTTGAATTAAACCCATTGTGTAGATCCGGTTTCAAGTTAAAAACTTAGTTCAATTTGTTCCGTAGGTAGATTGTAAGGGAGGGGAAGGGAGGGGCGCGGGGGGTGGTATTTGAGCGTCCGCGGAAACTCATTACTCGCCGCTGGGTTTCACTAAACGTTTCGTTTGAACGAATCACTCATGCATACACTACTTTAAATATTTACATCGTACACATTGCAAACGTTTCAAATATAGAACGTATTTTATTTATTTGGTCTATTTACTCTTCTGAATTTATGATCGCCTAGTATCGGGTGCGGTTTGGCGCGATAGTTATTCCACTCAAAACGAAAAATATGCTGGAATTTGAAAAAATGTTTATACCTGCATTGTATTATATGGTATAGGATTAATTATTACAAAATTGGACAACGTGATATTGACATCTTTACATTTCCGATTTATTAAAAAGTGCATGGAATCTGAAAAAGTAGGTACGACAAGGTCATCGACATACGTGCAAGGCGCCTCGACTTAAAACTCGTCAAAAAGTTTAGGCTGTCTAGACTCCACCCCTCCCTTATTTTTTCTTTGCACGTATTATTTACCAACAAATTATTTTGCCCTTATCATGAAAAAATTATTTATAATTAGCTTTCCAATCATTGAATATTTTCGGGTTCAGTACTATCTTAAACTATCCGTCGAATGTAAACACACAGATACGGTAACATTGTTGCACATTGTATATTGTTTACAATTCCAAATGAGTGTTATCGGTGCAGATTACTTTCTACGCGATCTGTCGGACACCGCCGGTCACATTGACTCAGTAACTGGGATCATGTTTCGGGTACTTTTCGTATGATTACGCCAAATATGTATGAGGATCGGCAGATTGATATTGATAAGAGAGCACACAACGTTGATTCTTGTATATGTTCATGAAGAATTTGTTTATCTATGCCCATTTAATAGTCAATTGTTAAGGAGCCTAAGAAATTTTATTAAATGTTTCTGGATTCTTTTGATTAACAATTCCATTATGTGGTTCAATTAATATATTTTTTCGTTCACGACTGCTCGTTAAACAGCAGGTGGTACCAAATGCTTCTAGCGTATTAACATTAAATAAAAAATAAATACACCCAACAGTGGGTTATCAGAAACTACAAAAGACTTTTCGCCCTCACTAACAGCCAGCCCCGAAACAAATATTTGTGGATCACACAAACATTTGTCTCGGTGCGGGGATCGAGCCCTTGGCCTTTCGTTTCGCAAGTTGCAGTAAATCAAATGTGAACACCTCACATGATAGTAATGTGAAGTTCCTCTGCAGGGTGGAAGAGAGTGGCAGTTCCACACTGGACGCCACCGCCTTCAATTATACATGACATGGACTACAAACTGCCCCATTACACTTTATGTTCCCATCTATTAGCTTTACAATAGCACGCCAACAAGATAAATGACCTTTTGAGCTATTCAGTCAAAGCAAAGAGCAACAAGTTTATTTTCTTTTCTGTGACTGCCATTTAATGCGATAGCGATTACTTGTGTGTTGGTAAAAGATGTAATCTAAATTATAGTGAGTTTTAGCATAATAGGTATACAATATCCATTAAAATTTCGATAAATATGACCACTTGACGACCACTTAATGGTGAAATGCCAATGAAACTCGGGCAATGTTTACAATGCAATTCATAATTAAAAAACGAATCAGCATACTTATTGTACAAATTACACAAAAGCACCATCACACAATACCTAATACTTGAACTGAAAAATTTAAGTCAGCGATCTATTTCCTCTAATAAATTTCTAGAAGGAGGTTTTAATTGTCTAAATATTATATTCATGTTGACATCTTTCAAAAAATCTCTCTGTGTTTCAATTCATTCCGTCAATGTTAATTTGCAAAAATTATGTATGTAACACTTTTACCTAAACTATTTACTCCAAAACAATGACAAAGGATTCTTTCTGTATGTTTTCTTTATATATATTTTTTAAATATATCGAAAGTGTAATGTAACTGTATATGTTGTTTGTTGCAGACATTTCGCCATGGGTTCCCGTTCTCGCCCACAGCGCTGGCGTGGGACCCCATACAGAAGCTCCTTGCCATCGGAGACAAAGGCGGCAACCTCAGGATGTATCCTTTTCACTACTAATAGAGTTAAGTTCAGTTATGTGAGTGTGTTGTAGTGGTGCTGTGCAAACAAATCTTAATGCGACTATTTTGTAAAGAGAGTAATATGAAATTTGGATAAGTAATAAGCTTCAGACCAAAAAAATCTTGTCCTAAATGTTAAGTTAAAAAAGTTAACTACATGGGTTGGTGTAAGCAGAGGAATAACAAGTGTACCTTTTTTATTTCCGAAAATAGACGGTTGCAAAAATATTTCTTTGTTCCCAAGAACATCGGTAAAATGAAGGGTCACCGTAATTCCTGATTAAATCGAGGGTCACAAATTTAGTATCTCCCATACCGAAATGATATCAAGTCAAAGATAAAATATGTGATTTCAATGTTGAAATACCGCTGGGTGTACCACGTTCCGCCAAATTACGGTCATCTCCTGATTGAGTTGTCTATCTACGTTCATTTTATCTTAAATCCGTTGGGTACCTTATTACATCGTCCTATGAGATTATCCAAATTTCTTACTACTTTCCTCTTGCAAGATCATAACGTTGTCAATTAATTCTCTCCAAAACTTTAAATTGTAACTCCACTGCTTCAAAATAGAATCGAACTGGGGACCCCTAGATCGCACGGAACATATCTATAGTCTGCGCCACGAGACCACCAGATTGATTAAATTTTAACTTAATATTTAAGGTATCATATTTCTTTTTAACCCAACCCCAAGTTAAGGTGTTGTTTAAAGCATTAAGCAATAATATTATTGTTTTTTACGATCTGGCGAGAATGTTGTTTACCACCTGACCTGCGACTCCGCCATACAATAAATTTCTCTCCATTTGCAACACAACAACACATCCAAGAGTTATTAGACTTATAAAATTCCATTCAATAACAAATAGGATGCTTTTAATGATACAATTATCTCTTTAATTGCAATGTCGTTTATACGTCTCATCTTATTTTTTAGATTGGAAATCTATAGCCAATTTCAAAACCAATGTTATTTAATTCCAAAGTGGCATAAGACTCGGCTTCAAATCGCTCAAATCCCTGGGTTTGATTCTGGGACAGGTCGTTTTATTTACATTTGTTATTACAAAACACGTTAGAACAAGAAGTCTGAAATTGTGCCCGAAATTGACCAATAGGCTTTCCACCTCACTCTCACCTTGTTCTTAAAAATTAGTATCAAACATGGTTGTAGAAATAAACCTCTGCCTACCCCTTCGAAATACGAGCATGAGAATACATTTGATAAAATAAAACAAAAGTGTATGCGCATATTTTGCCCTTGCACATAGCAACAGCTATAGTTCATCACACCGACGCAACATAGTTGCGTATCTCCAATGTTTATGAATGAATGCCGCCGATAGCCACTGTTACTTACTGTCAAACTTACTGTTGCATCATACGCTAAGGTCACGCTCCAAATCTTTGCTAATTATTTGTTCATTTAATATGTTTCTATAAAAATGATACTTAATATCTAGCAATAGTTTAGAATTGACGATTCAAAAGAATTTGAGAAAGTCCATTTGAATTATGATAATTTTACATAAAAAAAATTAAACAGTTAACCACTGCCCACTGTCTCTCTTATACTCTATGCGATCTGAAGGTCTTTCTTAGGTCGAGTAAACCATGGAAGTTTGAAGTGTCCAAAACAATAGGCACCTCATACTCTACTTTGATCTCAATATAAATGGTGGTAACAACGAACCTCTTTATAAAAATACTTATTTTGCAATTTATCTAGCATTGGTGGAGACATAATGCATATAAAGTAAACTAGTTAACTCGAATTATTTCAACATGTGACGTAGAGTGCACTATATGAATGTAGTAGAACGGTCCCAATATGCGCGTGCTCGGAGTGGAGTGGTGAGCAAACGTGTCACGTCGCAGCGCCACCTGTCGGCCATCGCGGACTTTACTCAGCACTCGCACTGCACCCGCCAATGGAATGTCTTCATGACTTCCACCGGCCGCTCTTTTAACGCTACTTTATAATAATAACGTCTTTATGGGCGTTTAAACAATTTGTTATATCTCAAATTTGAGGTTACTTTGTGCTGAACTATCGGAAAAGTTTCTTAAAGTTTGTGAGTGCCAATTATTAGACACTCTCCTAATATCACACTTACAAGCAAAAAATAATTATAAAAAGACGCTTACTAAGAATTTGCATATTAAGTCTGTTATATCACCACCACTTAATAAAGTATCGCAGTATAACTTCAAACCCTATCTGTAATCAGAGTATATTTAATCACCTGATAGGAAATTCAGCAGTCTTCATTGCGTTCTAGTTAAATAACATCAGATAAAGGATCAATCAAATAATTGAATATTTAGTATCTCCTCTTACGCCGCTTTCTTAAGTTCTCCAAGATTAACGTAACATCGAGCTCTCCAAGCCACCTTAAATAAGGTAACAAAAACTCAATATAATTGTGCCAAACTGGATCCCATATATCTCCAATATTGAATAGAGGAGGGACCACATATTCCCTTCGGCTCGAGATAATCCTTAACGATATCGGAGGTAGTATTTTATGTTAAATTACACTCCGTGGCCGAAAAATAAGCCGGGTTTTGCAAATGGAGTCCTAATAGGGCGGGGGGCGAGGGACGGCGCCAAATTGCGGTCACCCGTGGATTAGACGAAATTGTTTACCCTGGGTACATAGTGGGGAGTTTGTGAGGTCGGTTTGGGCTGAAAAAGAGTGCGCCTTTGTCCTCTTTGTTTGTACATTACGACTGGTGTTGTGGTACCTACCTTAGGTGATAAGGGCATAGATGCTAAATGGACTGATGGTTTAGAGGTTCAACTCTTTCTAATAAACCTGTCTCTGTTAGCGGCTAACAGAACTTACATATCCAGAATTCATAATTACGCTTTCAAAATAATACTCTTGGGTGCAAAGGAATTTGTATTTTTTGCTTTAAAAAAATTAAAATTCTTTTAGTACAAGTTATTTCTCAAACATCGCAATACAGAATATAAGGGAAGATATGAAAATATGTAAAATTATACAGTTAATATTCCCCTATTCACATTTTACGCGTTGCTAAATCCCATCGTATCGGATAATGCGGATGAGTGCGTAGTCACACACTTCGTGAGCAGAATACAATGCGCAGTGTTACCAACCACACAACGACCGACAAGTGAGCGCTCACTCACTCTTTTATACTTTACATTATTGAGATGGCTAGAGATACTTCTTAAAAAAGTAGTTTCCGACAAGTTCGTTAGTCATACACGACTTTCAACTTTACCTTAACGTATTTTTATGCCTTAAGAGCAGTTTTCACTCTTCTCTATTTGATATTTATTTTGCTTCGTCAATACTAAACATATATTTAAAGGTTAATGAAGTCTCTAAGCTTTTCCAGCTTAGTAGAAACTTGTCAATAAATTAGACCACTTGCTAAGACGATTGCATCTATAAGTCAACTAAAGTGCGACCTTAAAACAGTCACCTCTTTACAAACAAATGAAAAAAATAGCTAAATTACCACTTCACCTAATAAACATACAACCAATACATAGCTTTTTCCCCTGCCAAACTATTTTGTATTTCTAATACATAAGCATCTATGTCCATTCCACTTAGACAAGTATTGGTGTCCAAATCCCCCATACCCGGATATCCGGCCCGGAAGAGGCTTATCACACCCCACTGTAAGAGGCTGAAATACGATGCCCACGGAATTAGCGGCCCTCGTACCGTGGGTATCGCGGTTCATGTTTGTCACTCCAGTCACGTTCGGTATTCTCTGTGGTGCGTTTGGGAGATAAAATTACTTTGATGGGCGTAAAAGAAGCACGGAACTTTAGTGGCGTATTAAATATAATATAGATATTTTTTGATAGTTTGAGTTTCATAATTAGGAGGCAATAAATAAAATAATGTCCGCCAACCCTCACTAGGCCAGCGGGATAAGCTTAAACCTAAACGTATATGGTCATTCTGCGATCTAGAGCTCCTGAAATCAAATCCCTAATCGGTCTATGTTTCTGGCTTTGCCCATTACGAAATAAACAACACCTTATCTTGAAAAATGGCAACGGACCTCTTATTACGCGATAACTAACATCCGTTTGTGCCTTTATTGTATTATCCTCGAGCACTTTACGAATTAGGCAATTTAGATTTAAAAAACCAGGAATAGTTATTGACTTTATTGTGTAAATAGTAGCGCCTGTTCTATCCCAGTTGTGTCAGGGTTGTCTCGGCTGGACGCGCGCCAACACCTGCATCCCACGCAACTAAACTGGCTTCGGAAACCGTTACACATATCACCTTTTTATGGAGCCGCTGTAAATAACGCTAGTGGTTTATTTATTGCCAAAAATATAGTAAAAATATTTTGTGTATTGAAATACTCATACGTAGTGCTCTACATTGCCATATATGTATGTACCAACATACAATTGTGTGTAATTGTCAATGATGTTAATAAAGAAATTACTGTATGTTGTTTCGTAGTAGAACCGCGTCGTTGTTTAAAACAAAGCATGCATGGGCTGATGTTAGATTATAAAACCGACACCAACACTTTTTCTGTTATCAATCTCTTAGAAAATTTAGTTTGCAACCCATTTCTCTCCAAATCTCATATCTTTTCTCGATCTCTTACAACTCCGTTATGATACACTCCATTACTCATAACTTCGTCGCTTTTAATGCTTCATGCCTCAAGAGTTTTGAATATACCTGGAGCTCCATTGTTGCGCTGCAGTATGTCTAATGAAAACAATATCATTAATGCGACATCAACAGCGGCCGATAGTATCGCACTGCGGTGATGTTGAACCCCTCTCTTCATTAACCTCCGAACAATGCCTGGAGCGCTTAAGTCAAAATCACCTTGATTCAAATAGACGTTTACAAGTGCTTTTGAATCGTCATTAATAAAGATTTTTTTATTATTTGTGTAAAATCTATTAGGTATCGCCACCATCGCCGATTAAACTCCGATTAATCTTTATATTACACATTCACAAATCCAGTTTTGTGCTTAAAAAAGTAAATACGTCACTTACACGTCGGTCAGGGAGCGACCCAAAACTTGCGCCGGAACCAATTGTTTATGCCATCGGTGTTTTAAACATTTAACACCAACCTTTTTGTTTGGCAAACCTTTTTAAATTCCGAATTTGGAGCTGTCAGAAACATAAACTATGACGTCAGCGTGATTTGCTTTGAATGAATTCCATTCTGCATGATGTACAATTTGTTTCGAGAAAAAAAATTAGGAGGCAAACGGGATATTTGCGTCTACATTATTTCTGTAAAGAGTTACAGACGCGTAACTTCTAAAAGTCAAACTAATCTTCTCGTTCTGGGTCTTAATGGGAAACCACTGTCTTAACCTTACAATTAAATATCAAAGTAAGGTATTCCTCCCCCTTTTTATTTGTAATTTTTAAAGTATATTCTTTTGTTATTGTTGTGGCTTATCATCTGGCTGTAGTGCTCCAAATGAGGTTCCATATTGTTTTATCCCTATCCATACGTGAAGTAGTTAAAATAAATTCATATAAGACGGTGAAGTTGTTTGGTTAGGAACATCTCGGCTAATTAAGTTCCCGGTCTGGTGTTGTTTCTTGTAATTGGGTCCGTGGCGAGCTCCACCTGCAAAAACATTGCGTTATCCCTCATACAAACAACAAAGTTTATCTTGTACGGACTCTGCATGCTATTGTTAAATACCCTTCTAGTCCCTTACCTTTATTTATATTCGTTTTTATTGATACATTCAGATTCGTAGCCGACATGGCTAGCTAACACAGCAAGGAAGCTTTAAGTGGCACATGTCCGAATACGCAGTGTAAATCTTGTTGAAATAAATATTGCAGTAAAGTTTTGTGAGTGGGTGTGTGCAAGTCTCTTTTAATTAGTTTTGCTGAAAATGTTGGAGGAATTCTATTATTCTATTAACTCATTTGGTCGGAAAGAAAGGCTATATATTCAATATAGATTATTATTACACATCATAATCATTCCCCTAAAGCAGTGGAAATGACTGTAATTATGAATTGAGGAAAATGCCCTTCCAACGCGTCGACATCGGACTTTTTAATAACACGCCGGCACCTCTTTAATTAAACCGCCTTCATATTTCTCCTCAATTGTACTTATTTTCCTTTTCCCCGAAAAAGGTATTTAATCTCCAAGGATTTAGTAATAATACACTTTCTTATTTTGGATGCTTCGATAGCGCTTTGATTAAAAACCAGCTTGGGATATCCAGTGGCCCTGTTTTCTATTGTCTCATTAATAAAAAATATAAATATGTACATAGATACATAATATATAACACATGTTTGTACTCCTAAATGGAGTAAGCAGACAAAGGTAGAAAGTTGCTAGGTAGTGAGTAGCTATTTTCTGTTGAGTGATAAAAGGGCTACGACTCTAATATAAAAAAACTATATGACTGGTGGATGTATTCATAATTATTATTAATTGTAAACTTAATCATATTACATACATAGCTGTATGTAATAAAACTTAAGTACTATCAAAACTTTATAAATAAATAAATAAATACACCCAACAGTCACATACATAGTCCTGACCCCACACTAAGATACGAGTCTTGTGTCGTAGATATCAGAAACTACAAGAGACTTTTCGGTCTCACAAACACCCAGACCCGAAACAAATATTTGTGGATCACACAAACATTTGTCTCGATGCGGGGATCGAACCCGCGGCCGCTCGTTTCGCAAGCTGGTGTCTAGCCAACTGCGCCACGGGGGCTGTCAAATGTCAACTTTGTTAACAATATGAGCAGTGGAGTGAGAAAGCGAACTCGATGCAAGTGTAATTAAGCGAGAAGTGAGATCGGTAAATCACAAACTTGCGACAATTCATAAACTCACAATTACTCGGCGGCCCGAACTTACTATATTGCTATCAAATTCAATTAGTACAGCTCCAGTTTATGACTAACTTTACCCCACTCTTACCAAAAGGAAGATAGGAGATAACATATACATGCATCACATACTCACTAGTGACCTCTTATAACTCACGTCTACAGTCGTTACGAAAGCCGTAGGCAGAAGTGCATTTATGCGCCAAGTTTCGCCTAATATTAGGCGTTGGGCAAAAACCCAAAATTACTACGACCCGGAAATCGAACGCAGGACCTCTAGAATAAACAATACATACTTTAGCCGCGTGACCACGAGGGAATCCTAATTAAATCGATCTTGTAAATACATTTAACTTTAATTTTTTTTTTGCAATAATTAAAAAAAAACTGTGCTACTATAAGCATATACACCTCATTATTTCACTGCGATAAGTTAATAAGCTTTGAGATGAAAAATATTAAAAAATCTAGATTCTATCTTTTATTTCTTACTTTACAAACGTCATAAAATTACATAAGTTTATTTTAATTAGCGACACATCCCGCACTCCGCCATTCAGATCGGTTCACTTTATTACATAGAATTTTATTAGTAACTTTGTATTAATTAGTGGTACTCTTGCTAAAAACTTTCATATTAGTTTTGTAACTGCTCCAGTTACCAACTTGCCTGTTATTGCCTGAATATTTTTACGTTGCCATCTGTAAAGATAATTGGCACCAGTACTAACAGGCTAAACTCTGGTATATATTTTTTAATTTTTAAAGTCATACAGCACAGTAGTTGCAACTCCTATACCGATAAAAAAATCCGGGTTACCCCGTTTGCCTTCCTATATGTTTAATTTAGACGGTACCTATATGTTTAATTTATATTATTCAATATAAATACATTGACTTTGTCATTTAATTTAACGTGTACCAAATCTTACTAAATAGGATTCGCAAAGAAATTGTGAAGCCAGATTTAGCAATTTGCGTTTAAGTTTTCATATTCTATTAGAATAAATTGAATTGAAGAATTAAAGGGATCTGTGAATGAGCTGCCGAATGCCGATGTATCTCTTCAAGTTGTATCCCTCGTCTCTTTATAACGTAACTAGAGGAGTAAATCTTCCGTCACTCAGCATAATTAAGCCGTAATAATCCTTGATCAATTAATTATTCACCACGATATATAAGGTATACGAAAATACATTCTTAAGGTATACGAAACGATACTTCGTATACCTTAAGAACCCGTGGTATCGTCCCCAACAATACGACAGAAAGGACAACCTTAATACTCCTTAATCCCAGAGAAGTTTGTGGACTCAAGCCCTATTCCTTACTGTTTTCAATTAATTATGAAATTGAAATGTAATTCCAAAGTAATTTCTGTACAATCTGGAATAATTCACGCCGTTTGTATTGGTTAGTAAAGACTTTAATTTTGTTTTGAAGATTTGAAGCATGGCAACATTGCCTATGCCTTTGTCTCAAAAAATATTTCGTTCAGTTAGATTGTTCAGTTTAAACATAAATAGATTTTGTTTTAGAAACCACTTATTTTTTTTATTTTAAAACGCATTTTAGGTGTTCTTTAGTTAATGCGAAGAAGTAATTCGCAAGGAAAAGGTAAACAATTGAGCAGCAAGAGGCCGTATCGCCGAGCCCCGAATCAAATACAAGTTAGTATAAGTCACAGATGGAAGTTATTCAAATGAGGCGCGGCGCTCGGCTGTGCCAATATTGGCCGACAATCAGTGAGGCCGGTACGCACTCCGCGATCATACCTTACCTCCTCCCCCTCCACTCCCCACCACTCCTCTCCACTCCCCGCAGACCTCCTCACGAGCCCCGGAAACTTGCTCGATGACATCGCCAAATTGGCTCAGATATTTACATAACAATCGAGAAGCTTCTATTTCCTTTATTAAATTACGTTTGCCCTTTTCGATTAGCAAATAAGAGCTGAAGGCAAAGTTTACATGGAGCGAGTCAGGAGAGTTAATTTGCCGTCAAGTCAGCAATCAGTCCGAGTTATTGTTGAAATCTGTTTTGTAAGATCTACTAACTTATATTGTTTTTAACTGCCAATCAAAAAACTAAAGGATTAGTTGTTAATTAAAAATTCAAAAGTCACAATACCACATCAACAAGTCGGTATGACCGAAAAATTTCTAATATTTTTTGACTCCATTCAGATTCAATGGGCTAAAAATCGCTTAGGCATGAGCTGGATAACATTTGGTAGCTCTTAGACATTCTACTTAAGGTAACCCAAAATCACTTTGTTACCTATTTTTGCGACCTCCATCTATTCACCAGGCTAATACCAACAATTTACTCTAGCAAACTATTCAACACACTTTATCTTTATATTATGTGTCTTCGCGCCACCACTTACTCCAGTCACGGGATTTTAATCCAGTGAGGGTCGCCGACCGGCAGCCGAGCGTTATTCCACCAAACCAATTCACTTATCGCCAACGATCTAGAGAGGCGCAGGTGTCGAGCGGGGCGCTCTTTATGGCCCTGTTACATCCCCCGGCAGTGAGATATCACGGGATAACTGCCTTTATCGCGATACCAGGATCAACAAACAATGACAACGGAAAATTCGTTTTGAATGAATTTTTTTGATGATATGCAAGTTAAGACTTAAGATTACAAGGGATGTTGGTTAAATAGTCCTGAACTTACCGGATCGATTATTTAATTACAATATTATAATTACTTATTTAGTTAATCTGTGTTAGAAACAATAATGATTTTGAATTAAAAATATTTAGCGATAATTTTATATAACCTACTTACAGAACTAGTGCTAACTTCATTTTACATTTTCAATGGCGACTATGATCTTGATACTCGTAGCATCCTTGCTGCTGTCGGTCACAATTGTTAAAGTTATCTATAAGTGAAGCAAGCATTAATTTCAAATACAATATTCTAAAGTTATACAACTGTAGTGATCAACTTTAGTTTAGTTTAATAAACAGTGTCGCAACACCGGGGAACAAACCTTTCTAACAATAAAACAACACAGAGTGTTGCGAACTGTCGGCGCCTGCAGTTTGTATTTCTCATTCAATGTTTACTGACAATTATTACGTTCGACACTGTAATATCCTCATGTTTCAGGTTTGGTTTGTATAAATAAAACTACAAATTCTTACTCTCAAGAGCGTCTGGCCCGTCCACTCGGTCCGATGTCCGGCGTAGTAATGAACCGGTTTGAGTGGGGAACAGCGCTTATATAATAATTTATTTTCACGCTTACCTTACAATTTATTATTAATATTGCTAGGACGCTACAGACACTACGCTTTATTTTGTGACTTTATTATAAAAGCTTGTTATTAAATTAAATAAAAATTTGTATTTTTATATTGTCTCGGAATTGTCTCGTCCTGTCCTTCCGGTGATATAGGCGTAAGTTTGTATGTGGGGTCTCAAATTTAACTAAGAGTTCTCTATAATTTAAACTGTTTATCATCAAGATATTTATTTATTTTCATATAGGATTTATAAGAGTTTTACAGAGCATTAATATTTCGTTTAAAGAAAAATTCGTATTGTTTTCTCTTGTGCGATTTTCTCTCTTATTTCCGTGAAGCAACTGAAACAGCGCGCTCTCATAACACTCCTGTATAAATACTTGATATAACATTCAGAAAGATCACTTTATGCAACATTCTCTTTAATTAAATACTCCTTGGTATAAAACGTCCCGCGGCATTTAGAAGACGCTCTTTATTATTTCAATATAAAAAGCTCTTGTTTAATGGAAATTTCCTGGGTGTGTAACTGCAATTTTATTTCTAGTGGAGCTCCATTCGGGGCGGGTAATTGAAGTAAAAAAGCAACATCTTGGTAACGAGCTCATTGAGTCGCTTTGACAGCCGCGTGGAACTCAGCGCCTCACAGCTACAAACCAAGTGATAAATGTCTTGGAAATAAAGACTCGAGATTGCCCAATTGAATGGTGCTTGAAAAGATTGTTACCGAAATTATTTTGTGAATTAAGCTGTTATTAATTTACTATGGTCGGGTGTTGAGACTTAGAAATATTATGCGATATATTTTAATTATTCTTGGGCTCAACGCTTAGCAAAGCTTCCTTCGTAGTTGATATTGGTTATGCCTAAACAAAGCAACCACGCTAGCTGATTCAACTTGATACAACTAAGACCATTATGTAAATATAATTGATCAAAACGTAATTAATTACTCGATAATACTATTGAAATTTAACACATTACTTGCCACGCTATTTGATAGCTGTTAAAATATTTGAATAAGATTTTTGAAATGGCTACACTTTTTCAATTGAAGTTGATCAATAAGAGTATAATAAAATTCTGATACGCTCTTAATTAGACTATACAACGAATGGAAATTTTCGATCGCACAGACCAAGAGTTTGGAGATTTTTGGAGTCCCTATTATATTCTAATGCATTTTAAATATACTGTAATAATATATTCTCAACTGTTTATATTGACACAGGAAAATTCATTACAACTTCATTTAAATAGTCAACAAATCCTCAGTAAATTCACTTTGATGCATAGAGCCAGTTACAGCGTCGAGTCTCCGGTCTCTAGTCCCTGTGGGAGATCCAACAACTCGTCTGTACGTCTTGTTTGTATCTCTGCGGGACTCGGAACTTTCTGCTTATCTGCATGTTTGTACTGGGCGTGCATGTGAACTCCCGATGTTCGGAAGTGTTTGTGTTGTGAACTATCTCAAGTTGTGAGATTTTAGTAAAGTTTGTTGACTAAGTACACATACTGAGAGGTTATTTTGCTCTCTTTTTATCACCTTTTGAGCTTCTATCAGTAAAGCATTGTGAAGTAAGGTCCTGCGTTCTAAATTGTGCCAAAAGTTGACGGAAAACAATTTCCAATTTGTTTAAAAATTATAATCCTTCTAAGATGGCTCTCTTAAGTTTAAAATATTAAAATGGTGGATAAAAATATTGGCTCCTACGTAAATCGATTATTTCATTTCGGAACGAGTTCGTAAAATTCCACTCGAGAATGTATATAAAAACATTTCTTTAGCGGGCTGCGTGTCGTCAACAATGACATGTTTACAAAAACAAAAGCAGCTAATTTATCAGAAAACTTTATAAAGTTAATTGAAGTTTTCAATCTGTGTGATTATAAAACGAATTCAAAAACTTTTCCTCTTTCATCCCACCGCGTCTTTCTCGTCTTCCACTCTTCATTTTACACAGCAAAAGATGTCTGAAGCACGATGTTAAGTGACAAAATCACGAAGCGCCCTTCTTGGTATATAGGTAGCGGAAATTGAGATCCGTGCCAATTTAGCCGGGCTATATTAATGTCAATTTGTTGGGGGCTGGGGCCGTGTTATTATGTTGGTAAAACAATACGCTTTAGATGTAATCAGTTTTGTTGGCAAACGATGTTACGCGGTCGGATGTTTGCGAAAATTCTTTGCAGCATTTAACCACTGACAGTTATTTGGAAATTATGGGTGTATTGATATAAAGCGATTACCCAATGATACATTTATGCGATTACGTGCAATGTCCATGAGGAATGGGCATTCGTATCCGCCGGATAGCCAATGTAGGACACTGTTACATTGCGCTACATTCAGACGGCACTACAGTTAACTTGAAATATCTATGTGAGTGATCGCGCTCCTATAAAAAAAGAAAATGTTTTGTAACTGTAGTCAATTTACATTTTCGAAACGATATGAATATTTCACACAAGTCTTGGATAATGTTTGGGACACATTTTATGTATTTTGGGTGGAATACTCTGATTCACATCATGGAATCAAAGACCTGCTATGACTAAAACATAGTTATAGAAATAAACATGAAAAAAGATGTATGTAGTGGCGAGAGTTACACGCATTGCACTCTGTGTACTTACCAAGTGGCTGGTACGCCAGTATAAATAAAACGCACGCCTCTTTCGAAGTTAGTAAGTGGTTAGTGGTAGAAATAAGGTATAAAAGGCATGCATTAGAGGCGTCCCGGCGCTCCGACGGCGCCCATTACGTCCTCACTCCTCACGCCACACTCTTATGTAAACACAGGGCTGCCACATGCTTCCACGTCTACGTACATTGCAACTTATATTTTCGTATTTTAATAGGTAAACTTAACAGGGTAAATAATTGAGAAGATGAGGAAGAGAAATAGAGGGAGAGAGATGTTAAAAGTTATTTCTACTCGGCATATGAGCTTCAGTCGCTAGAATGCTACACATTAGGCCGATGTATTCCGGGATTCTTAAATTCGTTTTTCCAATCTCTATCAAAAGATTCCTTGGTGTTTAATTGGTAATAAAAAAGTGCAAGTTTTTGCTAGTGTTATTTAATAAGTTGTTTCCGCGAAACTCGGCTTTTCAACGAAAAATTGTCGTCGTGTAAACTGCAAATAACCAACTGTTCCCCATTTATCTATTCACGTAATTACGATGTGGTTTTTATATCACAAATGCGGCAGAGGCATTAATTTCAGTAAACTACTTGTCTAAAGTGAACTCTGCTATTATTCCGCTGTAAGTTACAAACTATCCATCAGTTTACCGCCCGCATGCCCTTACAACTACTACGAAACAAAAGCAATTCCGCAACAAAAGCTGTCCATTGCTGGCTCGTAATTAGCGTCAGCCCTCGCGCGTAGTTGCATTAGCGTAATAGACACGGCGCGGCGGCGTCGGTCGCGTAATGCACCCGCCGCGGTGCCGGCCCACAGCCGACTCACTTCGCGCCGGGACTAAATCTGTGGACTTGTCTCGGGGGAACTTGCTTCAATTGCCCCACAAACAACAGACTTTAAGTTTAGTTTTCTGAGTGGTGTTTTGTTTAATTGTTATATTTTTGCAGCGTTTTTTTTATTGGTGTTTTTACATACATCTTTTAAGACTTAGAATGTAAGGAAAAAATATTTCTCAAAACATAAAAGAAAAAATACTTAAAAAGCACCAAACCAAAATTAGTTGTCAACTCCAGTAAAATTACTGTTTCCGATGGCATTCAAATTAAATATGATTTTACTACACTATATTAAAATAAAGATGGTAATAACTACTCAATCACTTTAGTTCTAAGCCACCTTTTCACCATAATTTCCCTAACCAGCACGCTCAGTCTGGGCGGTCCCGGGGTGGACGCGCACGTGCGCCACGAGGCCGGCGAGGCGGTGCTGCACGCCAAGTTCCTCATCAACGAGGGAGCCCTCGTCACCGTCACCGCCGACGACCAGCTCCACCTCTGGAACTTCAGGCAGAAGTCGCCGCAGCGCCTGCAATCCTTGAAATTCCAAAGAGAAAGGTATGTGATGTGGCATTTGGTTTTTCTTTTTTCCATTTTTTAATTTTTTTTCTAACAATATCGGTGTTAAAGGTTTGCTTTTTTATATATTTTTGACACTATTTAATTTTACTTAGGGTATATAAGTTAATGTTTGCGGTGATCACGAGGTGAAATATGTCTTAATCATAAAAAAAACGCTTGTGAAATAAAGTCTAAATGATATTAAATTATTATACTTATACTATTAGATAATGTGGTAAATATAAGTTAATTTCATTCTGGTAATAACGTTACCAAGCATATAAGAAGCGTCAATCGTGCACCTATCGACAAAACACAGCCACGAAAAATATTTCACAAAACAAACCATCATCTAAAACGATGTGGTGTAATTAAAATCCTCTCGCGCTGTTTCCATTAGTCCATAACATCCAATTTCAGTGTCCACATCTGGAACACATTCACGTGCCATCCCCGCCCTCCCCCCGGCCCTCATCCTCCCCCGTCTCCCCTGGTCTTCCAGTCGGTCGTGTATTATTAACGGCCTCAATTAGCGCTCGTTTCCCGTTTCTGTTTCGCTGAATTTGTATTTCATAATAATTTGTAGCGGAGAGCGGGAGCGCTGAGATATTACCGCCGAGTACACACTACGGGAACAACGCTTGTTTGTCTACACATTTATAAATTAACTGCTCCCCTCACTCTGACAGGTGTATACAATCAACTAATTAATTATGTTTCAAGTGTTACAACATATTAATAATACTGTTCTGATTTAGTAGCTACATATATTTTTTGTTGTGAGTTATATTATTAATGTAGGTTCAATGAGGGAGTGAAACGTTAGACACAGATTGAATTCTGGTATAAATAGCCCTGATCGATGAAAGCTTTCAAGTTCTGGAATCAAACTGTGTATGTTTCTTATCAATTACGCGGATGTACATGTGATAACTAGAATGTAATTAGCGGTAAAAACTAAATTTTTCGTGAAGAAATTCTCGGTACCTGAAAAACAGCTCGCCTATTATTATCTTGTTGAATGTACCTACGTTGACTGGAAAAAGATAATTTAAGAAGGTTTTGTCTATGATTTTTTTACACATAATATTTAGTTTGTACACTCTGTAATAATTAATGTAATATTATTGTATCGAAATTCCCGATCCATCGATCGTCATATAACAAGATAATGTAATCGTTGCAATATTCATCCCAGAATGCGAACATAATACAATATATTGCGACATTCCCGAGGCGGTGATAAATCACAGAGCGGCAGTAGGTCGACAACGTTATTACAGCGCTCATTAATTCATGCTAAATTTTGATTAATTATAGGGGGCGCTGGGGTTAGATAAGGGGGGGGGGGGGGGATATCATCTCCAATGCTGGCTACATTAGCGCAGAGTGTGCGTCTGATCACACAGACACAGCGATGTAATTTATCCGCTAATCATTTTGTGGCAGTGGCGGTACTAGCATGGAAGCCCAAAAGATATTGACTGCATGCAGCAGAAACGGGAATGTTGCGATGGATGTGATGATGATGAATGCAAATGCTGTGATGTGATGTGATAAAACGGATTGAGAGTAAGAAATGAGTACGCTTGAGGAGGTCTGAAAGTAGCTCGTGTGATAATAAGCTGAAAGGAAACCGTATGTCGTGGTATGAGCATATTAGGAGAAGGGATGAATCTTATGTTTGAATAATATTCTTCGAATGAGATCTTTTGAAAACGTATTTCGCGACGATATCCGAAATGTGCATGTGTATACCGCTTTCTCGTATCCCAAGCTGTAAAATATTTATATGATCCACAAGTCTGTGTTTCTGATCTTAAGACCAAAAAGCCATTTATCACTACAGACTTTTTATATTGTTTAATACTATGTAGTGACAACAATGAATACGATTAAATGTATCTTAAAAATTAAAGTAAGGAATTCGTAAGTCAATATCTTCAAAAATATAAAATACTCTACAATTAAGATTAAGTTACTCGCTTATCGAATACGTATTTTCAACAAAATACAATACTTTTACTGTACAGAATATTATCTGCACGGATATTTTGTATGTTTATCTTTTCTATACATTATAAACGTTGTTTTTTTCTTTTCTAAATATAACACGTACATTATATTTCGCAGGGTAGCAATTCAAAGGTATCAAATAGTTATATTAATAAATAAGGCCAAGTTAGTCCACTTGTCAGTATATTTCCTAAAAAGGCATATTCCTTGTTGTTTCTTATCTTTAACTTTGCGTTCCTTCAACTTTTTATAAAGATAACTTTATATGACCAAAGGTAATGACTGCACTAGCACCTGATGGTAAGTGCAGTGCGGTCCGAATACCCTGACAAACAATCACGACCACCAGTAACAAATAGAAGATAAAAACATACATATATGTGGTGTAAAAATACTTGTGTATGTTGCTACCCTGTCTATATGTTCGTATGTACACATATACAAAGTGCACAGTACAGCGGTGGCGTTGCGACTTGTTGCAGATACCGCGTCAAACTAACACACTCTACAAACGAAATCAAGCGGTGAGTGAGTGCTAGTTTGATGTCGTCCCGCTCTCGCTTCATACGCACGCATTACACAGACAGAGACGGCTGATAACCTCTCGCCGACATGTGGCGCAAGACAAGGCTTTGTGAATGTTGCACGCCTTTGTACTTAATGTTGTCAAGCATGAAAGATAATTTCTGTTTATTCGTATTTAGATGATTTCGTGTCTGTACTTTGATTTTTCGTATACGAACCAAATTAGAATAGTTAAGTTCGGTAATGTCGCTTCCAAATAGGCGAATTTTGTTTTTGTCATGTAAATATTACATTTTGGATAGGGATACCTCGGCCGTTTAGCCATACATGTAATTCGTGTTTGTACCATCATCATCAGTACACGAACATCGGCAACAGCCTACAACTACGCTTGGTTCCCGTGGCTGGAATGTTTAGGTAGCTCCGTTGCTTTCATGTCTACTTTACCGAGTCTTGCATGGTTGAATCGCCGTAAAAATAAAAAAAATATAGAGCAATACTGTTGATACTTTCCTATATAACGTTAGTAAAAAGATTAATTGAAAAGTAGAATTGGGCAATAATCGTCGCATGAGCGTGTTAACTGTATCTAAATAGACAAATTAGATTTTTTGCCAGAGAACAAAGAGGTATTGCTTTTATTGTGCTAGAAAGTCGTTGCTAGAAGAATATTTGATACTCCCACAGTAAAAAGCATTAAAGAACATTTTAATGCTGAAAATGTTAACTTTAGAACGTTATAATAAATAATGAATGTTGGATTAACAGCTCATTATGCAGCTGCGCCTCCCTAATCGGCACGTGACCCACTTTCGGGGACAACCTATATTTTAACGTAAACACTCCCTCTCCATTGTGTTTAAAATACGGTATTCCGTAACCATTTCGAGGTAAAATACCCGTAATATCATAGACAGCTAAATATCTTATAGTTGTTCATTTAATTGTTGTTATTGTGAAATATATAAAGGTTTTGTGTGTTTGTTGGCAGGATCACGTGCCTGCACCTGCCGCTGCAGTCGAAATGGATCCACGTGGGAACCGAACGGGGGAACGTGCACGTCGTCAACATAGAGACGTTCGCGCTCTCCGGATACGTCATCAACTGGAACAAAGCCATCGAAGTGTGAGTACTTGCACTACTGTTACTCTCCTATTCGTGTAACACTTTTCACGTACTTACGTAGCTATGAAAGTTTAAATATACCGTAAAATAGGTTATAAATTTAATCCACGAATTGCAATTATTACAATTAATAAGTGCTTTTTTTAGGCGATTATGTAACTGTGCTATTTTACGCAAAAGCTATTGTACAAAGACGCATATAGAAGTAGAAAAAAATCTTTTGCCGCCGCGAGTGTTAATCATGGGCACAGATCTCCAATAAAAGGCATGTTCGATGAGGTCACCTACTGACCCTAACCCAATACACCCGTTAGAGCTGCGGGGGGGGGGGTGAGCGGGGTGCGAGAGGGGGGCTACATTATTAATCACTACGTAATAAGTGAGCTCAGCCTTTTGCCGGCGCGATGAAAAAATCATAGAGGTGAATAATTGGATAATTATGGGTGAAATGGTCGGTTATGTGATTCAGGATAAAGGTTCGGATATGAAGTCAGATTGAATGTTGTTTTTGTGATTTGTATATGCGTAGAATATTCAACTTTGTTAAACAAATTGGTACGTAATTGGTACAGCTAGGTTTTCAATTATTTTGAAATTAAAACAACTGAAATTTAGTGCTATATAGTTAAGATATAAAGCCATCTTTTGCGCTAAAGCATTTGAGCAGAAGGCAAACATTGCGTGTTTTATCTCTACGTTTCTAAATTCATTGAAGAGGGGAACGTGTTGTTTATGTGGTCGCTCCATTTCGCGCGCGACGTCGACTTATTGTGTCGAGTGTTCACGCATTTGTATTCGCACGCACAGAACCACTTACCACGTTACTGAACTCAGTTCAGAAACACGAGTCACACATTATTCAGTCATATGAAGTCACATCAACATCATTGACGCTGACATACGTTGAAATATTGTAGATATATATGTACATATATACGTATATACATTCACCACAAACATGACATATATTAATATGATATGATAGATAACATGACAATTTCCTAAAAGAGAAACCAAGAAATCAGTCTCTAGAGTGCACGACACACATTAAGTACCTAAGTACGAGAGGAAAAAAAGAAGTGAATTTTTAAACTACACAATACCATTCACTAAACCGTGACCTTGGTGAAGCGCGACGAGGAAAACATACTGCAGCTATAACTACACAACAATACGAAAAGTATTAAAACGAAAAGCCTCATTCAGCGAAACGAGAGAATGTAAGTGAAAACTTTTTCGTAAGACACCAGTTAAACACTACGGCGTCGGATGCGAGGCGGCGTCACCTACATGTGGTACTGCTGTCCCGGGTCGGGGAGAGGCGTGGAGGGGGCAAGGGGGGGGCAACGCATTACACACTGATTTGTACTTGTCTCGCCGTACCAATGCACTCAACTGTAATTGGCCTCCTTAGACATTCTTCAAATGGAAAACTGGAAAGCTCTGCATTGCATTATTAAATAGGTACATATATCAACGTTTATCAGTCCTTTTAGAAGACCTACAAGCAAATATCTGATTTCATGTTAAGTTACCTCCAAGAAAGCCGCAGTATCGACAGACTTTTTCATAATCTTGCTTTTACATAGCGAGATAATTGTCGCTATTATGTCCTATCCGTTCCCAAAGGACCGTATTATATCATTATACTCTTTGTCTCTCTATATTGTCATCATCATCATCATCATCAGCAGCCAATATTCGTCCACTGCTGGACATAAGCCTCCCCCAATGACTTCCACCGGGAACGGTCGGAAGCCTCCTGCAGCCAGCGACGTCCCGCGACCTTGACAAGGTCATCGGACCACCTTGTTGGGGGACGTCCCACGCTGCGCTTTCCCGTTCGTAGCTCGTTGAGTGACCCTGAGCCGACCCATGACGCCTTTAGTGAGAGGCCACGTCTCAGTGCCATAAGTCATTACTGGTAACACACAACTATTGAAGACTTTCGTCTTCAGGCACTGAGGTATATTGGACGAGAAGACGTCTCCTAACTTTCCGAACACTGCCCAACCAAGTTGGATTCGACGATTGACCTCTCTCTCGAAGTTGGACCTGCCTAACCGGACCTCTTGTCCCAAATAGACATATTCGTCTACAACTTCGAGAGTCGAGCCCCCAACTGCGATTGGGGGTTGGCACAACATGGACATTCGACATGATTTTCATCTTGTCCATGTTCATTTTAAGACCCACCCGTTGAGAGACTCGATTGAGGTCTTCAAGCATAGTGCTAAGGTCCTCCAGCGATTCTGCCATGACAACAATATCGTCGGCAAACCGAAGGTGTGTGATATACTCGCCGTTAATGTTGATGCCGAATCCTTTCCACTCCAAGAGCTTAAAGGCGTTTTCCAGCGCTATATTGTCATAGGCTATGTTAAACTGAACTCAAGATTATTAGCTATTAATATTTTATACCACAACAAGCTATATACAACCATCAAATCCTAATATTATGTATAAACACTACGTAACTTGCGAACTACAATCATCTTCCATCCTATCTTCGTATCAAACATTCCAGACATCTAACACCAATTCAGCCTTAAGCTTCCACGTAAATCAAGCCACAAACGCTCCTGTCGATATGCCTCGGTTATAGGCCGACTAATAGACGTGCCGGTGTAATAGACTATGACATAAATAAATATGACATATAATGTGTGTGTGCTCGCGATCAAACACCGGCATCCTCCGATAGCGACCAGCGGGTAGTTAGCACGAACTCGGGGCTATCTCTACCACCAGCCCTGCACACTGGACACTATAATATTACGACCTACAAATCTATTATCGTTTAGTTTCGATATAGAAGACCGTTATTGAGATTGGATGGTCTGGTTATCGTGTATATGTACACTTGCAGATCGAATTTCAATAGTATTGTGCATTATGTTATGCATGTATATAAAAGGTTGTTTAGCGTTAACATACATTTGAGCTAGATCTAATCATTGCTTTTAGACTTTAAACTAGCTATGCAGTGTTGCAAGTTTGTTCTTTTTGGATATTTTTGAGACAAAAGATGATAGTAAAACTGGCTGTTTTAAAATATATCACTTAACCTGACAAAAAACTGTAGACTCATTAGCATTTACTAATGAACATAACATATTAGTTAGTGAAGCCACCTTCTCTGTAACAAACTTAACAAAACAACCAATTCTCCCTGCATACATTTGCATATATAGTAGTCTAGCATCCATTTTATGAAATATAATGTAGAAAAAACCAGCGACAATAGTTTCCCCTATGTATGTCGTTGACCCGTTTCCCGTCCCGCGCCGATACGGAATATGTCCGGCGGCCCCACGTCCCCGGCGACGTAATCGCCACTAAAAACGTAACTACCCGCGCCTCCGTAATCGCCACCGATCTCAATTTCATATTTACGACTGTCATAAAAAAGAAGTTTGATTTTTTTTTCGTTTTCCTTCGTCCTCTGCGCACCTCGTGATTTTGTTACTAAATGTGATCCCCCCTTCCCCTCTCCCCCGTCTTCCCTACCCCTCTCACCTCTGTGAGACCGAAGATCCGCAGTGTGCAAAGTCAACGTCCCCCGGCAGCAATAAAATAGTAGAGCTTATGAAACTTTGTGTATATTGTGCAGTTTGTAGCACTGGAGTATGTTTTTAATATTCACAGTTTACGGTTATATCTGAAAATATATATTTTTTATGTTGTAACTTGAGCGGTTCTGCCTGGCCGTAGGATGTTCTTTCGGTTCGATTGGTGATAGCTATACAGTGGGACGTGGATTTGTATCCCTTAATAGTGATATATGTACCTTAATAGATTATTTCTGCGATCGGTCACCTTAATTTAGTCACATACTAGTTATGATAATTGTACCAGTTGCTTTTAATGAAATTATATTTTTCACAATAAACCCTAATAAGTTTTTGCTGTTTAAGTGTCACTGTTTGCCAACGGACTCATCTTTAGTCAACTAATTCAATCAATAACACTAAGAGGAGTAATATTCTTGTGTATCTTAGAGAACATTTCCATAGTGACCTCAACCCGAGCCTGTAAAAATAAACGCGCCGCTACTTAAAGACCCTTGTGATAAAGTCTTGATAACATTTGGCACCTGCTCGTTGCCACTTACGTAATGGACGGGGCGACAAACTTAAAATAATGGTAGGCTTTTTCGTATCTCAATGGCGTTTACACATGGGACCTAGTGATTGAGTGGCCAGCTGAGACTAGAGAAAATATTCATTAAGATAAAAAATATATAAGTATTTGTACAATCTGTGAATACTTTATTGTTGATAATATCCAGCACATGTAAAAATTTGTTGTGAAAAAGCATTTTGTTCCCTTCGTTATCGCTGCATATACACCAGGCACAGGCCACCATTGAGAGGATTTAGGTCTTATTTCACCACGGTGGCCTAGTGCCGGTTGGCGGACACATCTAAAAAAATCCTAAAATGTTTTAAGTGTGCAGATATCATCACGATGTTTTCCTCCACTGTTGAAACAAGTGATAATTCATTGTGGCTACACACATAACTTAAAAAAAGTTTGAGATGTGTACCTGGTGAAGCCCGTGTCTAGCAGTGGGAGGTAAATGGGCTGATGATAATGAAGCAATTTCTAGGTAAACAGTTTAAAAGCTAAAAATACAACGTGTAATTATTTACGAAGTAAGGCGCGGCCAAGGGGTCGCGCGAGTCATACAAACTTCTAGCTTTATAAGTTAAATTGTATTTGCTGAATTCTCGGAACAGTACTCGTGGTTATTTTTATTCTAACTACAGAGTACTTCTTAGAAATATATTTTTAAGAATTTTAATATAATTCTGAGAAACATTACCTCGCCATGACGGGCATTACGAAAGAAGAATTATTAAAATGCCTCAATTCAAATCTTATAGCTTAATATTACGATTGAAAATCGCATGCGTTTTTAGGTGGATTTTATGGGCAATTGGAACAAATGCGCAAATATAGGACATTTTCAACTGTACCTACAACAATAATACAAAGAAATGTTATGTTAACGTTTCGTTATATGTGTTTCAATGCACTGAAACTTTATGTGTTTCAGAACAATTAATGTAATAGTGTAAAGACATAAACGCAAGTGAATGGCATAGACTTAAAACATCTTGCTATTTCAATTACTCAGGCGCTTATAGCATCCGTACAGCGTCTACATACGGAATGTTAACAACAAGCGGAATGGCAGACACAGTGCAGTAATGTATGTACGTTAAACATAACAGAACAAACAAACAGACGTTCCGCACAACACTACGTGATCACTCATACTAATAACAATAGAGGGAATTGCATAAACTCATAAGGGGTAGGTAGTAGGTACTTCCACGGAGACTTAGGTGGGTCCCTACAAATTTTGAAACTATTTCTACATCCTTGTTCATATACTTATTGCCTTCATTTTATAAAAGGAAATTATTAAATGATATACTTAATACCTTATTTTAATGCATAAACAACAATATCTTAATAATCATTTAACTCTGATCTCGATCCTATGTATTGAAATTTATCCCAGAACACCTCGTGTAATGAAATTATTCGAAAGGAAATTTCACCAGCAAAAAATATTTTAAAAATGCCTCATAAATAACAGCAGCAAGTTTTTTATAACAGGCTTTGTACTGGTGTAGTCCCTAAGGTCCCCTGAGTGCAGTGATAACGCCCCTGGCCTTAACGAGGGCGCGTAAACAGCCCACTATATCCTCAGGGCCTTATCTCCAACGAAAAACCGTAAAGGTAAAATAATGTTATCTCACTCGGTCGGTGTAAAGTTGAGTTATGAGAAGAATTAGTCACGCCTGTTCTGAGTAATGCGTGTTACAATAAGAGATAAGCGGCCGACCGTATTCGACGCAGTACAGTAGACTAAAGTAAGTCATGTAGTGCCTCCGTAAAGATAAGACATTGTTTGGTTCATCTTTTGTGACATTACTTATGTTATGTAATAAAAGGTACGATAAGCAATAAAAAATATTAAGTAGTATATTCTATTCTTGCTTTTGAACGCGAATTTAAAATGAGAATTTGTTTCTTAATTGCTGTAATCCTTAAGATACCTTTTATTTTTTCTCGATAAAAGTAGTCTAGAACCGTGTCTAGGGTTACAGCACTAATTTATTAAAATTTGTGCAGTGAATTAATTTGTCAAAATAACTCACATTGTACAGCCCATTATCCATATCCATAGCCAATTCCTCAACCTCATATGTTCCACTACAACTAAGCTAGTCCACATGTCGGGGTAACACGGCTGTGATAACTGCATTAGTTACCATGATCTGTTGTTTGGCTGAATAATTGAATGTTGTCGCTGGAAGCCCGCAATCACCACGCGTCGACGAGGCCGCATGTAAACTCTAATCATACACTATTAGTATTGATGTGATAGCCACTGTTATTACATGGTTCCGTGCAGTATGTACTTCAGTGGCGGTACTTCCATAGAAGCCCAAAAGCCTGGCTTGCCCTAACATGATTCCGAATTTAAAAATGTAAACTAGATTAAACATTAATAAAATACAAACAAAAAAAAAATCATCCAAAAACACAAATTTACGTAAATTTAATAATTTACGTAATTTTTCCCGCGCCGCCATGCCGCCGCGCGCCAAATCCCGGCCCATATAATTTCAAACAAACACAACGCGGGCGCACTAACGTCAATAGTTTAGAGTAAACATCAATACCTACTCACCATAATAATCATTAGAGAGAGATAGGGCGGGCTTTACCGCATGTGTTCCCTCTCACTCGCACAATGTCAAAATTTCTATTGGATTTTGAAAACTCGACGTAAACAAGATACCGTTATTTTAGCAATTAGTATGGAGACAAAAATCCTGCTTTGCCTCTGAACATCGTCCCGTTGGGAGCGCGGTGTTGCACGCTTAGTAAAAAGTAATCTATACTAATATTATAAAGCTGAAGAGTTTGTTTGTTTGTTTGTTTGTTTGTTTGTTTGTTTGAACGCTAGGATCTCAGGAACTACTGGTCCGATTTGAAAAAATCTTTCACTGTTAGATAGCACATTTATCGAGGAAGGCTATAGGCTATATAACATCACGCTACGACGAATAGAAGCTGAGCAGCAATAAAGAATGTTTCAAAATCGGGGACGTTTTTTTCTTTTTGTGAGCTTCCGCTGCGTGCGCTGCGGAAACGGTTAAAGTTTCGCTAAAATAATGTATGAGAGAAATGTTCCTTTTTAAAAGTTCTAAAAAAAAGTCTGCGATAGCATATGTCTATTCTTTAACGTTGGCTCACTATAACGTATTTATCCTAACCAAATTTATTTTAAAATAAAGTTTTATTTGTGAAGGTGTTTTTATAAATATGATATTAATCCTTATCCAAATAAATACGTTATTCATTATAAGTATTTAATTTAAAATAAAATTGCCCTTTACATCATTTGATTTCACTGAGTATCTTAGAAGATATTGCAGTTTTAAAATATTGATCAAGCGCGCAATAATGATGCACAAGGCGCCGATCGACGCGTTACGGTTTCACGTTTGAACAATTTGACCGAATTGTATGATTTTTGGTATGGAGATAAATGGGACTCAGAGAAGTAAAATAGACTACAACTTATTTTCCTTCTGAACTCAACCCTGTAGTCTACGCGGACGGAGTCGCGAGCACATTAATAAAATACAAACAAAAAAAAAATCATCCAAAAACACAAATTTACGTAAATTTAATAATTTACGTAATTTTTCCCGCGCCGCCATGCCGCCGCGCGCCAAATCCCGGCCCATATAATTTCAAACAAACACAACGCGGGCGCACTAACGTCAATAGTTTAGAGTAAACATCAATACCTACTCACCATAATAATCATTAGAGAGAGATAGGGCGGGCTTTACCGCATGTGTTCCCTCTCACTCGCACAATGTCAAAATTTCTATTGGATTTTGAAAACTCGACGTAAACAAGATACCGTTATTTTAGCAATTAGTATGGAGACAAAAATCCTGCTTTGCCTCTGAACATCGTCCCGTTGGGAGCGCGGTGTTGCACGCTTAGTAAAAAGTAATGTATTATAATAATAAAATTTATTTAGAATAATAAATTTTATTTTATATGTTTATTATTTTATAATATTGCGTGTGATAATTAATTTATTTTAGATTATATTATGGTGAACTTGTACAATTTTTTTTACGTTGGCAATATTAAACGTCGGTAATAAGCAACTTCACAATTTGTCAATTGTCATTGAGCGAATGACAACAACATTGAATTATATTGGTTTTGTTGTTTACATTTTGAATACTTTAATTATAAATGAGCGTAATGAGTGATGTTGTTCCTTGCGATGGTTTAAAGTGTGTGCAAGTTTTACTCTTCGAGGATAAGGTAAATTCATTAAATTATACCGAGAAAAAACAGCTTGTAAGTAGTTCAAAACCTACACCGGACTTGAGTATTTTGCAAATTAATAAAAGTCATAAAAGAACCTTTTAAGGATCCGTGTATCAAACTAATTGGATTGTCGGATGTTACCATACAAATAGGCTATATTGCTGGTGTTTTATATTGTTTTCTAATGATAGAAATGTTTGGAATTCTAGCGGATACAACGATTTAAATAATTTTTCTGGTGCTTGTAAAAGGCATTCAAATTCACAAAAGCACTTGAACGCGTTAATTTCTTTTCATAATTTTGGTAAACAGTGCATTGAAACATCGATTTCTTGTCAAATATCTTACGAAATTACAAAACATAACACTCGCGTTGATCATAATCGTAATGTTTTTCAAAGATTAATAGATATTATTTGTCATTTAGCTCAACAAGAACTGCCTTTCAGAGGACATAATGAATCTAAATTGTCATTAAATAAAGGAAATTTCCTAGAACTCGTGACTTTACTTTCTAAATACGATAGCGTATTAGAAAAACATATGCAACAACAGCATGGCGTCAAAGGAGGGCCGAGTTATTTGTACAATAAAATACAAAATGATATAATTTATTCCGTGGCTGATGTTTTAAGATCGTGTATAGAATTAACACGACACAATTTATATCAATAATTATTATTGATGAAACTCCCGATATTAGTAATATAGAACCGTTGTGCATAATATTAAGATATTATTTAGGCAATAATATTCGAGATTGTTTCTGTCTCTGAAAGTCTTACATCAGAGACATTGAGTAAAATTATTTTAGATTTTTTATAAAAACATGACTGTATCGCAAAATTAGTAGCACAAAGCTACGACCAAACATTATTTTTATTTTAAAATAGAAATTAGTTTATCATATTATGTTCGACTGCCTCGTGGTCTTGCGGTACAAGTATGTGCCGTGCGATCTAGAGGTCCTGGGTTCGATTCCCGGGTCGGGCAAAGTGTTATTGGGTTTTTCCATTAGAAAATTCTCAGTAGCAGCACGGAGTCTGGAAATGTGCCCGAAAAACGGCAATAGGCTCGCCCCCTATTACGTGGGACTGAAACATACCTGGCGAAATGTGCAGAAATGCATCTCTGCCTACCCCTTCGGGGAATATAGGCGTGAGGTATGTTTTATTATCTTCAACTTTTATTTAGGATGTACGCACAAAACCAGCTCAAGAAACAGTGTTCCTTCAGTTCATTCGCTCAAGTAACCATAAAAAACGGCTTTTCTCAAAGCCACAAATATTTCCTATAATACTATCAACGAGTTTTGAAAAAAAAAACATCGAGGTACCACCAATACGATAACTAAATTACGGTTGCTCATATCGTGAATGTAATTGTAACCAGCAGACCAGCAGTAGGTAAAATTACAATAATAAAAAAAAATGGGCTTGCCCTAGCTTGAGACCCTAGGCACGCCACTGATGTACTTAAGCTTTTATGGCTTTGGAACGATAAGTTTGTCACGTTTTCCAGGGTTAATTCAATGGTAATATACAGGATAGCTTAGATTTAAAACTGTATTGTAAAAAAAGGAAAAGAGTGTTTAGGTCTTAGTCCATCCCGTTGGCTTAGTGAGCGTTGGCGGAAAGTGCGGGTTGGTACTTAACTAAAAACTCCATCAAAAATATATGAATTTACAGATCAAACTGCTTCTCTCTTATTTTATATTTTTAAAAGATTTCTCATTTGTCCGCATTGAGGTAGCATTTTATCTGTTGCTATCCCACTCGTTGGAATGGTCACCAGGAAAATTTATTACTTACTGTAGCGAAAGTGACTTAGAGAGCTTAAGCGTGTATTCTGTGTGTTTTAAGAGCCGTAATCAAAACAACGTTTTTGTTTAATTTTACTTGTCAGGCCATGAAAAATCTGCTTCCACCGATTTTGTACCTCCATCTATGGACCTTTGTAACACATATTTTTATAACCCATAACTTTCAACACGACGACGTGACAACGTTTATGCAAAAGACAGGAAATGGGTTTTTGGAATGTGATTTGGCGCAGCGCGGGTCATTACGCTGATTACACCTTAATACCGTAATGCCCTGCGCGGAATACGTAGACTGCTCTTTACTTACAGTCATTTAAATATTTTCACCACAAAATTAACGCAAACGGTTTCATTTAATAATAAAAATGTCATCTAGGTATAAAGTCACAAGTGCGCAAGTCTTATAAAGCAATAGATATTTCAATCTCACCAAAAATACAAAACATAATTTTGGCCACCGAAGAAAGTTATTCAATATTTAATAAACAAAAAAAAAATTGAATTTTGTATTGCATAAAACAAATGAACATCGATAAATGAAAACAAATTTCGTAGTAAAATATTTAGCTGCTTCGGCACACTGCAGTCAATATTTTATATCTGTGATTATAAACTAACTTTATCATATTGGCGCAATGCGGACAGTCGAACCGGTTGGGTATCATTAAATATATGTAATACTAAAACAGTCCAGCCACGCACAGAATTGGATACTACAATACCACAATATATCCGTCTTATTTTATCTATTCCTATTGCTGGTTACACCACAGTGTCCAAGGTATTAACCAAATGCCAGTGGATTTAGTGACTAAAAAGTCAATTTAGAGTCAATAAAAAAATTTGCTGAGGCTGTTTGAAAGTTAGGTGAAAAAATTCTGATTTAAACAGGTGACTGACTGCCAACAGTGACAGCTCGATGTGCTGGCGAATTTCTAATTTGAAACCATCCAATCGACAGAAGTCTTAGCATATAGGTGACGTCATTACTTGTTTAAAGGTCAATTTTCATTCGTCCTGCGAGTGCTAGATCACGTGCCACTCCAAGAACACATTAGAGAAGAGTGTGAACTCGAGAGCAATAACACGTAGTATGAAGGACGTTTTTCTGCCGCCGTCACTCGCAATCACTGATGCTGACACTTTTCGTAAAACTTTACACGCTCGGAAAAGAATTAGCAGTTGTGCGACGCTCGGACGTGGCTTTTTTATGCGAAGCAATCCACTTAGATTTCCTTTATCACTGGCATGTTAATCGCATATACAGCTGATGCTCAATGAATAAGAGTTTAAAATACTTTCCGACTGGCGCGACTCTATTTCGAGTCTTAGTTTTCGATAGTGTTTATTGAGGCTTATGTATTTGCTTGTCCTTCCTCTAGAATTTCTTTCTCAAAAGAACATATGCTGGGCTGTATATAATCTTTGTATTGCCATCTAAAACTTTTTTATTAGACAAATCGAGAGGGCATATTTTATAGGTTTTAAAAATATAATTAAATATGTAATATAATTTTAAAATATGAACACTTACATACAATAAAAATTTCATAGAAATAGACAGCGCACTTTAGCAATATAAAGCTAATTAATAGCGGCGCTCCAGTCGGGCCGGCACTTGCGAAATTCTTCATTTATTGCCCGCTCTGAAGAGCCGCTGTACCTTGCCGAGTGCTCGTTAATTTTCATCTTTGTAATTTAATTATGCTTACACCGGACTCTCCCACTACAAACGGCCGTGTTTATTCACAAATATAATGTTATTACCGTGAAGGGCTTCATGTTTGCTTCAAAACGTGAAATATTGTTTATCTTTGTTCGTATCAGAATACTCAGTGTGGACCCAGACCTTTACTTAATACATTTGTGTACCTTGACTTGTATAGAATATACAAGTCGTCAAAGTAATTAGAAATAACAATGTATAATTAATTAAACAAATATTTTATGATTACAGACTTTTAAGTTTTATGTTAGACATTGTTTAGGATACAATGGTACAGACTTGCATTGTTGTTTTAAAAGTCTCTAAATCAACTCAGAATAAAAAACATAAAAATAACTATATATGATAGTATATATAATATAACTATATATCCAATAGTATTCAAAGATAAGAACATTGCATATTTACTTTTAAAAACTCTCGTAGAGGAAATTAGCTAACGTTGTCTACGGCGTAGCACGTCGTAGTACATGTGCTACGATCTTCAGCTACCACTACTCCTCCTGCTACGGACAATAATAAACGTTATTCCCAATCCCTTTAACAAAACGAATTGAATGCAATAAATAGTAAAAATAACATATGCTATGCTAAGCCATTCGTATACTCAAGCTAGAATATATTTCTAAATTCTCAGCAAAATTTTAAACATGAATGTTTTAAACTCCTTGTTGGCAGCACACGTAGATTGCGGGTTAGTGTTGGTGTGTATAGAGACCGGCGCCAAATTACTGGGGCGGTTGAGTGCGAGCTCTCACGCCGTGTTGTTGCTCCACAATAAACCGTCCATACTGATTGCCTTGCTTGTATTGCGTTTAGCTCGCTTCAACTGGCCTTTTATTTTACTCTCGGAATTGCATTTGCCTCCTCGTTGAGTGTACAGACTAAGTGCTATAGACGAAATTGATAAGTTCCACCTGCAAATGAAACCTCAAATCTTGTTTATAAAGCAAAATGCACCGTCATCTATCGAAATAATGAGTCTTGCTCGATGGAGCCCATTCACATCGCAGCGCAGAGAGAGCTTAGCTCCATTGATAGCTAAGTTTATTCATATTAAATGTTATCATCCATCATATCTAAATGCAACAAATTAATAATATTTTGTAGAATTTACAAGTCGGCATGATTGTATAAAATTAAATTAAATTTAGAGACAACACATTCTACCTGTTTTTAGATCATGTATTTCTTAAAGGTATCTTGATTTTTTGCTACTACAGTGATATATCTATAGCAGGTCGTTAAATTTCGTGTTAAAGATTAATTGTACTGATTGAACAATAAATACGGTATATTATTCAAGCTAAAAACCCTTTCAAAATTTCACTTACTCGACAAAAATACTCAACGAAGTTTTTCTATTCCCACAACATATATAAGTAATACTAGGGATAGAAGTGTATTAACGGGCGGCTGAGCTCGATCTCGTGCAAATCGCAGAGTAAATCCCCGCTGAATCTCATTCCAATGTAAACACAACAAACAACGCCGCACCACGTTGTTGCGGTTCATTATTGCATGCATCGCATAACTACACAGTATTACACTACAACAGATAATTTCGCTCATTTGTTAAATTAGAGGTCGTTCTGTATATATCCTATTGCGAACAAAAGCAATTCTTCAACAATAATTTTAGCGGATTCTTTCTAGTCAGAGTGGACCTTTCATAACTAGTTGTGTTTACAGTTTCGCATCACAAATGTCTAGAAGGCAAATGCAAAAATAAATGGATATGTGTGATCTATTTGAGATGAAAAAACAGCCTGTGTTGTACTTCAAAATAAAATAAAAAACCGAAATAGTTACTCATTCACATCACACACACGATAATTAAAATTTCACAATTGATTAAACTTGTAAATAAAAAATAACGAGAAAACGCGCTCATAATTATCTTTTGCATAATGTAACGTTTAATTTAAGCGCATAAATTTAACGCAGCGCTTTTGTGTTTGTAATGAGGCCCTCGGCGTACGAATGACGACACTTCAACCGATACGTCATCACTGAGTTATTTCCGAAAGCCGTTTCAGCTTGCAGATCTTTTCTTTTATCTGTTCATAAAGAGTAAATTGCGTGGAATAAATTCGGGGCCCGTCCGTCTTGTTTGTTTTATCGTGGACTGTGTTGATGAGTTTATGTCGGAGCTCTCAACGGAAAACAACGGAGCATTATGAAATATTAAGAATAATAATTAGACTGAATAAAGCCGTTCAGGCTCTAAAAATATGGATTTCCTTAAAAAACAAATTTATGACCTAAACCACTAACTAACCTCTGCCTATTTATCATGTTGGAATATAAAATAAAATCATTACAGCCCTAAATTGATCAATTCAATAGATAAATGCATTAATTATGGTATACACAAATGCAGTCCAGTCTAAATACACCACAGATTACGATCCAAATATACTGTAATTATGGAATACAACGATTTTGCGTATTTCGGATAACCCATTTTAGAAATTGCCAGCGAAATGTTATTACAATTGCCAAATAATAACTGATTGAACCTTCGTTCACAGAATTTGGTTATTACTAAGTTGGAAGCTGATCGCGGTCCCCCCGGCTTGTCCCCCTTTAGGGTGGAAGTGGTAGTTAATATGCTAGCGACAGTTATTATAAACATGTCTGTTAGAGGCACTTAGAGAGTTAATCGTATATTCGAAATAGATATATAATGAACAAATTTCAAACACGGATGGTGGACACGTTTTTAATTTGCGGTCGATACATCCGGAGTCTTAACCTTAGGAAAAAAATACGATCTTGATAAAAAATAATTTAGCCCTTGTAAATTCATACATATGTATTATGTACATATGAAAAAAGAATTTTAGTTATTTATGACTTCTTTTGAAATTCGTTTTTCATACTAATACGACTCTCTGTAACCATATTTGCATTTGATGTAAAATTTGAATACCCCGAATCACAGCATGCATTAAGTGCCAATAAAGCTGTGATTCTGTCCGAGGCACTGACTCTCGGCCCTCGTAAATCCGCTGAGATTTGCATACACTTGTTGCGGACCGCCCTCGCCGCACTCTCGTCTCACATTATTATGTTCTGCTTTGGACACGTCAAACTGAATGATGAAGCTTTTGTTGGCTTCCATGTTTGATATATTTTGTTACAGATTTATAAATAGTATACTTAAATTTACGGTCAATTACAGGACAATTTTAGAATCTGCTTTCATGGTCGCCAGACGATAAACAATGTCTTTAGAATGTGCTGTATCACTCAAATATAGTAGCAATATGAGTGGTGACTGTCATTAAATAAACTATTTTACCTAAATAATTAACTAAAGATATACTCGCCTGGTTTCTTTCTGTAACTTTTTTTAATCTTTGAATTTATGTGGCTACCTAATTCTTTGTGCCGAAATTTTAAAAAGCCAGAATTGTCTCGGTATGGTTATTTAGCGAGTTCGAGGCTATTCAACAGACGATAATTGGTTTAGAGTGGCAAAAAATATTCTTTTTAATGATAATTTTTATTTTATTTTCGTTGCTAATTCCATTACCGTCGTTTCGCACTGAGCGTCGCAATTAGAGCGGAGCACCTGCCCAGTGCCCGTTACAACGCGGCCAAATGAAACACTGTAGGGAGAGCGCGCCGCCCCGGGCCACCTCTTAATGACGCACCTACTCGCCAACACACAACTCTACGCAAATAACTGTCAAATAATTACATCTCATTTTAATCACCACTGCGCATCATTTTATTTATTCAAATTGCTACACATACGTTATTAAAGTTATACTTTATTAAAAATACTTTAAATAAGAGGATAAGAATTGTGAATAAGTAAAGGTTAGATACCCCGGAGTCGTCGCCGGCGCCGGTGGCGGGCGCGGCCGATGCACCGTATACTGAACAATAGCTTAATTGACGCCGCCGCAGCGCCTGCGGATACCTCTTTGCCCTTTTCCCTTTACATCTACGCAATTGCCCGCACAATGACGATCGTTAAAACTTTCCCTCGGGCGCGTCAACCCTAACACCCGCCGCGCGTTCACAATTCAAACGGCACACCCTCATTGGCGTGCGTCGTAGCGTGGTGACGTACATCCACCAATCGCAACAATTAAATCTCACAGGGTTATCATTGTTAAAAGAACTGAAGATTTATTTGAAATTACCATGACTAACGACGTCCGCCGTAGACGTGTCGGACAATGGCGCTGAAATTTAATAAAAAATAACGCAAGAAGCTCCAGTGAATAGGCTCGTTTGTTAGCCCTCTTCAAATGATATAAATTATGGAGAAAAATTCTGGCTTGTGTAAAGTGAGCGCTAAGGGATATAATAAAAAATGCTTGCGGCGCGCACTCCACCGGATAATTGTGAGAAATTTATTTGAGTACGTTCGGCGGGGACTTTTCATTGAATCAGATTTAATATTATACCCTCAAAAAAAATGTAAGGATTTAATTTAAACGCTCCTCATCTCAGACAATTTTATACGTTTAACTTTAGCTACTTTTAAAAAATGAGCCCAATAGAAATCGAGAGTGTCGAGCGGCCGCGACAGTGCAGAATGTCCATGCTTTGACAGTCGTCAGACGCCGGACACCGATACCAGTACCGCCGACGTGGCGACAGGCGCCTTGATACGTATCGGTGGGCTAACGTCACTAGCAAACGGTGAAGTTTGGATTGTATGTTCCCCACCGATCCTGGTATAGAGGGTGAAGCGTAAGAAGGGGACAGGGCGGTTAAGGAGGGGGGGGGGGGTTGGAGGGAGATCCGGATGTGCCTTTGTGCGGCTCTTATCGCAATTGTGGCGCAACAGTTGAGGACGGTCGCGCTAATTACGTTAGTCACAGCCGAAGGACTTAAAAAAACCAAAAATTTTATAATACTAATTTATTAACTAGATACTAGTTTCTTGATCGATGTTAGATACAAGAATTATATCTTTCTACAATAATAACAATATATATATAGTAAACTTATAACTAATAATTGAGGTCGCGGAGTCGGCGTTTACGCGGCCTTGATCCGTATGTGGAACGACGAAGCATCAGCGATTTTGGGTAACCGGGCCATTGTGGTCATCAGCAATCCTTGTATGTGTGTCGCACGTAACACCTCCCCCCTCAGATCAGCAATTATTTGAGAACGTTGAGCGAAAATGTTGCTGGGGTGGATGTCTGAATTTTTCTTGTTTCAGGGGTTGCATATATTTGATCCTCGCTGGATGGGGTGTCCTTTTCAGATAGTGAGGGCTTGTATCCTTTAGACTTTTTGAGATAACGGCGTGCAGTAACTCCAATACTTATTGCGGTTATAACTAGTACCACAGTGTAGAGAGGTATTGTGGTATGATATATAGCATGGTCCAAATTTACTGGATGCTGGGCTTGAATCTTATCTTCAATATCATGTAGTCCTTTCAAGTTGATTGATGCTAGTTCAAGATGAGGGATGCTGGTATCATCTCTTGTAAGGTAGCCATTCGGTATGTTTGCTATTTTCAGCGGCTGTCCTTTAATTTGTCCATTGATGTTAATAAGGGTGAATTCGTCGGTGCGCAGCGAACATTTCAGAGGAATCGTGACGAGGTAGCTTCCGCTTAGCGTTACGTAGTCCTGGCGTCTACATTTCAGTTCAGCCTTTGTTGGTTTAGGGATGACGATTGTATAGTGTTGATCATCTAGCTGCTCCATAGCTTCTCTGGTGAGAACGATTTCCGTCGGCTGGCATGATTTATGTAGGGGCTGGTTTCCGATGAGACTCTGGATACAGTCGGCATGGCCTCGGGGCTGATGATTGATGCTCTCCTCACAGAGATGTCGACGATCGAACTTCGGGCATTCAGCCTCCATGTACATGAAACTTATCCCATTAGTTGCCATAAAAGGATATGAAGGGATAAAGGTCTGGTGGTGTTTATTAGGAACAATGGAAAGCCTATACAACTCGAAATTATCTGGGGAGACTATGGGAAATTTAAAAATAATGACTATTCTTTTATCTATGTAATAGAATCCTGGTTTAATTATATTATAATATTCTCTTAACTCCGCGTCCAATATTTGATCCTTGTTGTATAAGGATTTTAGCTTACCTATTATATTAACTAAATTTTCTATTTCTAACATACTATGATGAGTGCTCGATGCACTTATAAATGCTAAGGTATTCTCTAACTTAATTAACTCTAAAGATAAATCCTTCACGTTATCGCCTATAATAGTTAGCAACTGTGCAAATTTGGCAAATTTAATCAATGTGTAATCTGCGTAAACGGTTCTGTTTAATAAAATTTCTAACGTGTTGTTAATTTTTTCCTGATTATCAACGATATGTGCGATTAAACTTGAATATTGCGTCATCCAATTTTTATTGAGACTTATGTGTTCGTCCAGCTCAGATAACAACTTATGTTCATTATTTTCTAAGACATTAATAGCATGATTGTACCGTTCAGCATCGGAATGGTCCAAGTTACCGGTCACACTCTTTATTAAGGATCCTAGTCCGTCAACTAGACCTCTTTTGACGCGGTTAGGTTCTAATCCTCTTAATTGCGACTTCAATTTTATTAATTTATTGCTAAGATAACTTATCTGTATTTCAAACAGGGCTAGTGTATGATTGTCTAATTTATTTCTAAAATAATTAAGTTGATTTTGAACAGAATCAATTCTGTCCTCTATATCGGATAATTCAATATACTGTAAGAAAGAATGATAATGAGTAATAAGTTTTGTGGGTCCGAGATTAAATGGTAAGAGGCCCGGTCCATCGTCGAGACTCTCAAGTCTTATGTCGGCCGCCAGACTCAGTTGGACTATTAGTAGTAGTCGAATCCTGTAACAATCGAGATGACTTACATGTACGTTTAAGTCTAGACTTTGCAATGGGTCCTTTCTTTTTAGACGTATATATGTGAATCGGAAGGTTTGCAAGTACAGTGTCTTGCGTGTATTGTGGCGCTAATTTTTGCCTACTCGCTAACGGGTTACTTATAAATACTTGTTGGTCGGGTTGATACTGTTCTTCCGGTTCCCTATTTTTATTACGGTTATTCATTAGGTTAGTGCGATCTACCGTGGTGGATTTATTTATAAGATCATATACTACTTTCATCTGGTCCCGGTGGCTTAAAATATACTGCTGCATAAGATGAGCTGTCAGGTCTATATCTAGGGGGTCTCTGGGGTCAAAATGACCTCGTATGATATCATGAGGCCTGCACTTAGTAAAACTATGAACTGAACTGTTATACGCTAATACCGCATAGGGCATTTGGTTCACGACAGGTTCATCTTTTTGCTTTAACTTTAATATACGTAAATGTTCTATTATAGTGGAATGGAATCTTTCTATTATGCCGTTATCATTAGGTGAGTTCGCCAAAGTCTTATGGTGGTTAATTTTATGTAATCTTACAAATTCGGCAAATAATTGATTCGTGAATTCTGTACCGTTATCTGTAACTATAGTTAAAGGTAGCCCATGATGAGTACAAAATGTTAATAATCCTTGTAAAATACTTATTGCAGTTCCGTCGCGTAAATGATAAGCCTGCCCGTACTTAGAAAATGAATCGACAAACGTTAGGTACTTTTCTGCTTGAGCGGTAAATAAGTCCATATGTACTATTTCAAAGGGTTTGGTGGCTGGGGGCACGATGTTAAATTGTGGCCTGATAGGGTTTCTATCATACTTCGACTGTCCACAAATTGTGCATTCGTTAATGTATTTGCTTATCTCCTCTTTCATCTTCGGCCAATAAAAGCGCCGGGAAAGTGATAAGTAACATTCGTTTATTCCCCTATGATTAGTCTTACCCTCGTGATAGTTTTTAATTATTTCCTGCTGTCTTAAATATTCTTTTACGTCTTCTAGTTCAGTCTTTGCTAAGACTAAATTCATAGAAGAGCTTTTAAAATTATTTTGTATGATCGGAATTATGGAATACATCCCTAATGGGGGTGTTATTTTAAGGGCAGTTTTTACTTTCGGATTAACGTATTCCTTTATGGCATTTACTACGTCTTGCTCTAAATTGGATTCTGATACTTGAATGTGAGTACGGGTGTGTGTGTCGAATGGTTTTGTGGCTGTTGTTCGTCGTTTAATATCACCTACTATTGTAAAACAAATCTGTCTATGGAACTTATTCAACGGCTCATCGGTAATGGGAACTTCAAGAATCGGGTTTTCATTACTAGTGTGAGCTGTCTCAGTTGACGAATCAGCGCGACTAGGTGGTCTCTCGGAGGGGTTTACGAGCATCGAGTCTGTTTCCTCATTATTAATTTGGACTCGTGATAAAGCATCGGCATTTGTGTTACATTTGCCTTTTTTATAGACTATAGTATAGTCGTATTCGCTTAACTTGAGCCGCCAGCGAGTTAACCGGGAATTCGGCTCTTTTAGATTCATAATCCATTGAAGGGGTTTATGATCCGTTAGAATTTTGAATTTACGACCGAATAAATATGGTCTAAAATATTTGGTTGCCCAAACTATGGCAAGCAATTCTTTTTCTATTGTGCTATATTTTTGTTCACTATCGTTTAAAGTTCTGGACGCATAACATATGGGCTTATCTGAACCTATCGGTCCTTGTGAAAGGATGGCACCTATCGCTACATTAGAGGCATCCGTTGTTAAATTAAACTCTTTCGAAAAATCCGGGTATTGTAATATCGGATCGTTTGTTAATAAATTCTTACATTTTTCAAAACTATCGATATACTCGGGGTCAAACGTTATGTTATTGGTCTTTTTGAGGCATTTAGTCATCGGTTTAGTTATACGTGCGAAATCCGGAATAAATTTTCTGTAGTAACCTAACAGTCCTAAAAATTGTTTAATTTCTTTGCTACTCTTAGGCAGTGGATATTTTTGAATAGCCGCTATTTTATCAGGGTTAGGTCTTATACCCTCTCGACTAATTATATGGCCTAGATATGGTGTCTCCAACTTCAGAAATTCAGATTTATCCATTTGGATTTTGAAATTGGAGTCACGTAGCCTGTCGAACACTTTTTCTAGATTTACTATGTGCTCTTGCAGGGATGTACTAAAGACGATAATATCATCGAGGTAAACTAGACAGATTTCATTTTGTAACCCTCTAAGCACATTGTCCATCACTCGTTGGAATGTGGATGGTGAATTTTTTAGGCCCATTGGCATTCGTAAGAATTCGAAATGCCCATGTTCGACATTAAAAGCTGTTTTTTGGATATCATCGGGGTCCATCTCGACCTGATAAAATCCTGATGCTAAGTCCAGGGTCGTGAAGTATTGGCATCTACCTAGTTTATCCAGAACATCCGTGATGTTAGGAATCGGATACCTATCGTCTATGGTCTTGTCGTTTAACTTCCTAAAATCAACAACTATTCTCCACTTCTGCTTCCCTGAAGCGTCAACTTTCTTAGGGACTACCCATATAGGTGAGCTCCAGGCGGAATCGGATGGCCGAATAATGCCTTGTTCCAACATCTTAGTAATCTGTTCCCTAACTTCCTGACGATGAATAAATGGATACCTATAATTTTTACTATATACCGGTAATTCGTCCGTTGTCCTAATCCTATGCTTAATTTTATTCGTAAACGTTAAGGGTTCGCCATCGAGATAGAATACGTCTGCGTAACGTCTGCACAAAGCTTCCAAATTGCATTTCTCCTCTACGTTCAAGTGATCAGTTCGCAAACGATTTAAAACATTTTTAACACGTTCCGAATCCGGCCCTGGCGTTATGCATTCGATATTAAATACCTGTATGCGCGGTTGTTGTTCAAATTTAATAGTAATATCGTCACAGGTGGGGTTTTCGATTTCAATCGTGCCTACTCTGTCCGAGACCTTAGTAACGCACTCATGGATAATGCAATTAGAAACTATTTGCTGGGGCACATGTACGTCACCTTCCGAGTCATATATCGGTACGTTTATTAGTTTGGATGAGCCGGCTGGGATCGTTTCGTACGGGTTCGATTTTCGACACTTATAGCACTTGAGATGTATTGAAGCATGTTCCGTAATTAACAAATTATTCTTTAAATCTATGTTACAATTTTCTAACAAGTCCAAACCTATAAGTCCGTCGAAATAATTATGGAATCTATATATGAAAAATTTCGCATATCTTTGTTCATTAAATTCCTGAAAGTGCGGGATGGTAATTGAATGTTCATGTATGCTAGTACCTCGCGAATTAGTAACTTCGAAAGGATCAAAATCACGTGGAATAGTGGGGAAAAATTTGTCACATGCTTCAGGGCTCAAAAAGGATTGATTCGCGCCGGTATCAACTAATAACTTAAGTGGGGGATCCGCTATTTGTACGTAGCGTAATTCCCTTTTGGAATGTAGATTTAATTCTATCTTGGTTCTTTCGTGGAACGGCCCTCGGAAAAATCCTGCTTATTATCAACCGGGCTTTGCGCTTCCGCGTCGGTAACATTATTCGCGTTTGTATGATCGTATTGAGACTGATCGATAGCGTATTCATATTCCGGATTCATGTCGCAGTAATATTCCGAATAAGGAGGATATGTAAATGGCTCATAATAACACTCGCCGTAATAACTATCGTTATAATCGTTGTAATCTGCAATTTCGTTAAAATTCATCTCCCTACTTTTAAAATAGTTTGATGGCGGAGGATTACCGTGAACTCTCCAATCGCGTCCCGTTAAGGTTGGTGGTAATACCTTCGGTACGTAATGGCTTACACCACTCATGGGTTTCGGCCCGGCATTATATACTGGTACATTTTTAGGAGGTAATCTAAAACTGTTATTCGGATTATAATTTGGCGGCGGCGCCCGGAACATTTGCTGAGTACGCGTGGGATATGTAAGCATGCGTTGCTGCGGATGAGAAATCTGGGCGTTCGGACGCCATTGGGGTGCCTGTTGCGATGTATAAGGGTGCGCAAATACGGGTGATGGTTTCGGCCACGCTGGACTAGGGGTAGGTACACTAAACATTTTAGGCATGTTCATATTAAAACCTAAGGATGGTACCTTATGTGGTGTGCTCGGATGTGCTGGAGTGTTACGTCGCTCAGGTACGGAATCATTTCGCTGCTGTAGGTACATTATATTAATCTCTTCTTGGACAAATTCCAGAGCCTTTTCAATTGTCTCGGGTCTCATACATCGAATACGTGACCCGAGGGGTTCTTTTAACCCTCTTACGAAGGCTTGCTTAGCCAAGTTACGGTAAAGATCGCGTTTAGCCTCTATCGTGGTTGTAACTGATTCGTGTAAGGACACATATGTCATAATTGTACTAAATAAGGTCTGGCATTTGTCGTAGAATTCTTGAGGTGTATCATTGCCTTGAGTTGCGAGAGAAAGATCGTTATAAAGGGCGGTTTCATCCCTTTGGTCTGCGAAATTATTTATCAAGGCGTTTTTAATACCTAGCCAGTTTGTAGGAATGCCGTTAGAATTTATTGTTCTGGCGGCAGGACCCGTGATTTTATTTAAAATTCCGTTTATGAGACACAGATTACTTAATTGATATGACGGTTCGTTTTTCATGTATTGTGCCACTATTTGGTCACAGATTTGTATAAACCTAGTTAGGACATTTGGGTTCCCGTCAAACTCAGGGACCGGCCGTAGGGCCTTATAGATATTGTCCGGGTCAAATGTCATTTTATCTAAATTATTATCACTTCCTAAATTTCTATTACTATCTAAATTCCTACTATTATCTAAAGCGAAGTTCCTATGAATCTGTCTTGAAGAGACAGATTCCTCCCCTTTATTCCTTGGATGGAAAATTTTGGAGACAGGAGGCAACACTTAGGATAAAATTTCAGAGTACTTACATAAGTTGGTTTTTCTTTGTACTGATGTTTGAGTACGTCCCCGGCCGTGCCCTCGTAGGTTTCGGATTCCAGACGATGGCTTAAGAGCCCGCCAGCGACTATGCGGAGTCAAGCTAGGCAACGATTTTTGATACCTATGACCGCCACGCACTGACTCTAGAATCCTACCGACTGCGCCAATTACGTTAGTCACAGCCGAAGGACTTAAAAAAACCAAAAATTTTATAATACTAATTTATTAACTAGATACTAGTTTCTTGATCGATGTTAGATACAAGAATTATATCTTTCTACAATAATAACAATATATATATAGTAAACTTATAACTAATAATTGAGGTCGCGGAGTCGGCGTTTACGCGGCCTTGATCCGTATGTGGAACGACGAAGCATCAGCGATTTTGGGTAACCGGGCCATTGTGGTCATCAGCAATCCTTGTATGTGTGTCGCACGTAACACGCTCCTGTTTGTGTCGCCCATTCGGCCAGCATCGCGGCTGGAAATATTTTTTTGTATGAGACCTGTGTTTAATGTTCTTCGCTCCACTGGGTCCCTATCTAAATACCTGCTTTGTATGAACTCGTGTAAATAAAACCTAAAAAAGAATATGACTCGCAATAATGCGGCTTTTGACAAGCTTTACATACGAGCCATATGATATTAAAACTGAATGTTTATTGTACTTGTTACATATCATACGACTCTCGCATGCTTATATATTCATAAAAATGGACGTGTTGAATATTGTTTTAGAGTTTAGACCGTCACAATTAAAGACATAAAGATCTAGTGGGACAAAATCTTTGGCCAAATATATTAGGCTTGCATATTCATTAAGATCGCATTTATGGCCCAATCATGTTTACAGAATAGTCACATGAACAAACCACCGAAAGTACTTCATGTCTTTTAACAAAATACAGGACCAGGACTGGTACAAAGAGAAATGGAGGATTGTTTGTTGACTGTCAGATCGCTCCGATACGGCGTCTCTATACACTTGTGTTTTCATTATTGTGCTAATTGTCTGGCCCGCGCTCGCTCCTTTGTCACCCCGTCAAAGGAAACCGAGACCATTCGCTCGTCTGCTTATCTTTACAGTCTGCTTGGCGGTAGCTTTCCGCTTAAATAAACTTTCACTTGTCTGACATTGAAATAAGTTACTACGTTGAATATTGGTTTTACTTGTCAGCCTTTTTTACGTTTGGCAGAAGTAAAGCTTTGGTACTTAACTTATTGATACTGCTTGTTACTTATATTTAAGGAATCATTGGAAATAACTCAGATATACTGTGGAATTTATTTTTTTCTACTAACATCGAGTCAAGTCAAGAGGTGCGTTCTTGCGTTTAATTCGCTGAAGGGGTTAAAAGGAAAATGTTATGAATATAATGGAAAAATCACAACGACAAAGGCATTATTCCCGCTATTTTAGCAGTAGGTATTTGTGGTGCGAATTACGAAATATCGATAAGGTTGTTTCAAAACGTAGCGCACGTCCGCTCCATTCATAATTGTTCGATATCCATTAGTACAGCGTGCCGGTCCCACACACTCGCTGTAACATTTATATGTTAAACGGTGACCAATGACAGTACCACTAATACCTTATTGAAAGCAATTTTTTGTGTTTCATATTGTATTATTTTACAAGTATATGTATCTTCGTCTTCAACTAAAAGGCTATCGTAATGCATTAACCAAATGAGCAGATTATAATTGAAATTGATTAGAATTTGTGCCTATTCCAATTGAAAAATGTCGATCAGCAAATAAGGAAGGTGTACATGCGTGTGCCAAAGTGTGTGCCTTTGCATTCATTTCAGAAAACAAGGCAAGAGGGTAGGGTAGGAAGGTAGATAGGCTTTTTATTTGACGTGAAAGTAGAAAGTGATGTTTCCGTAGTGGTAGAATTTTAATACCATGTGTAAAAAATATGTGATTATTATACGACTATAGGATAACTATCAGTTAAGTTGTAATACTTGTTCAACTTAATAAATTAATAATAATTATTATATGCCAGTATGAATCTATAATCTATGTGTACAGCGCAGAAAGTTTGTGATTGAGCGGCTATAATCTCGGCCATTCGGTTAATGCGTCGGCAGTGGCGCCGTGGCAGGGAGAAGGAACGGCAACAAGTGGCGCCGACACTCCGCGAGACACCCGCCGGCGCCACGCGACGCCTCGCCAGCCTTCCCCTCAACGCAACATACATAATGTTCACTATTTTATATGGTCATAAATTTGATATCTTCTACGGGTTTAAGGAATTTTACTTCATATGTTAAGATTGTTATGGCGGGGAATTTCTATGGGTAAAGTTGAGTCGACCAAGAATCAAATAAAATTTAATGAAACAATAATTGAATTGAATTTGAATTAATCAATTGTCAAATACGTCACTTAGATTTAATAATTTCGAAGTTAAGTTTACCGCCCTGTTCGGAAAGCAATCACTAGAGGATAGCGAATAAGAAACTCTAGTGGACTAAAAAGGCTTTACACATTTTAATGTGTCCCTTAAAGTGCGCGAAATGTTTTTCACTTGTATTGCGCCTCGACCTGTCGATATTTATTGATGATCACAAACCGTTAGTGTACAAAGGTGTCGGCGACATGACGCGGCGCGACACGGCACGTCGCCTGCCACCTGGCGACATGTCGCGAGCTCGCGTCACACTGTCACTGAGCGATGAGATATGTCGCTACACGGCACAGGTGATTTATGATCAAGAGGTGGCTTGATGTGCTGGGATGTTAGAGGTTATTTGTAAGTTTAATATTTGTACGTATTATTATAATAGATTTTTTTTGTTGCAGCACGAGGCCCAACCACCCCGGCGCCGTGGTGGAGATCAGCGACAACCCGCTTGACGCGAGTAAGGTAATCACGGAAAAACTTTTTCAAAATTAAAATGATAACTTAAAAGTATTTAATTTATAGTAATACAACTATAGCCTACCACGTAACATAAGTCTTCATGGTTTTGAATGGGTTTGGTTTGAGTTCACTGGCAAAGTAGAATTATAGAATTTAAAACATATGATTTGATATCCAAAATTTGTAATAATAATTTTTTGCCGTCAACGTCACACGTCAACTCGTAAGTATCGTCCACACTCTTAAATTGTGATCAGTGTCGCTATTATTAAATCGGTGAGGTGAACTGCTACCATTCAAGACTGCTATGAAACACGTTCATGTTAAACTTTGATTCATACTTTAATCTACAAGTTATTACTGCCATGAAAATATCAACAGTAGAATCGAAAAAAATGGCAAACAGGTTAACTGAGTCAAGAGCAGCTATATTTATTTTGATCATTCCAACTCGAACAGTTAAAGACAATGAGAACACTTGGACTCATGTAGATAGCAATGTTTATAATTAGTAGGTATAGCACACACTTATGACTTTTCGAAATTAAGTGCGAACCAATAGTGGCTTTCTGCACATATAAACGGAAATTCGTGAAAATTCGGTATTTCAAAAGTGTGTAGTCCGCCAACCCGCACATCTAGCTTGCTACTACTAATGATATGACGCATACTAATGATATGTACCTGCCAGTTGCTGATCGCATTCGAGACGGGCCTGCTGGTGGTGTGGGACTTGCGCGCGCGCGCGGCCGAGTGGCGCGGCAGCCTGGGCTCGGGCGGCGCGGGCGACGGCGTGCGCGCGGCCGCCTGGCACCACGACGGGAAGCTCATGAGCGCGCACGTGGACGGCGCCCTCGCCACCTGGACCGCGCGCGCCCCACGACCCACCTCGCTCTCCTACCCACACGGTAAACATACTCTTTGCACAATAAAAAAAAACTTTTTGTTTGTAGATTTAATGCGTTGAAAAATTCTTAACATAAATGAAATCTTCGAAAAAGACATTTAATAATAATAATACTTTTTTCAGTGAGCAAAACAATGATTACACAATCAACGCAGGGATTCTTTCGAGTCGAGGCATTAACAATACTTGTTTGAAATATCATTTAAGCTAGTCATACAAAATCCAAAACGCCAGCCATTAATCGATTGGTTATCGTACTATATTTTTTTATCGAAAATCAAATATGACTAATAGTAATAGTTGATTTGAAAAACGCTTTTAACTTTACTTGAATTATATTTGTGGCACATTAATCACTCGTCCTTACAGAATATCGAACAATATAGGAATCGCAAACATTTTATACCATCACAATTACTTACCATACCACACGTGAGTTATACATGTATATATAATAGTATCTAATGCTTGTATTGTATAAAATAATTACAGCGAAGGCGAATAAAGACGGCAAGTTGGAGCCCTGCAAGCCCATCCTCAGACTAGAATGGAAAACATCTAAAACTGGGTAAGAGGCAAACAATACAAATAATTACAATAGTATAACTTTCGAATACATACGAATAACTGTCACGTTGATGATCGTCAGGAGGAAAAATACCGTGTAATGCGTTCAGTGTTTAAAAAAAGTACAGCGACGGAGTGCTAGGGGGGAGGGGAGGTGGGGGGGGCATCGTCTCGTTAGCATCGGCCGTGAGTAATGGATCGGAAGACACGGTCCTGTTTAATGAACGTCGCGCGCCATTACCGCGGCGCAACTCATTACGTGCTCAGTCCTACTCGGCCCAAGTAATCCTGCCAGTACCATTACCGTACAATTTTGTACGGGTATGGTAAGTTTGATGGTAGTAAATAAGTATCGAATTTAACCATCGGTTATATTCTACCTCATGCAAACACCTTAGTTTATGATCAACATGCAATTTGCAACTCTGGCCTTCAACAAAGAATGAGCACTTAATTCAACAAAAAGATTACGGAAACATCGTGAGCATATCTGCACACCTAGAAGCTCTTAGGAATTTCTATGGTGTGTAGTAGACCAGCGTGGTAGACTTAAGCCTAGACCCGCTCAGCTGTATAGAAGCGTAAATATCAAAGGTGATGATATACAAGATGAGTGTGATTGTGTGGTGTTCCAGCGAGAGCCTGGTGATGTTCAGCGGCGGGCTGCCGACGGACAAGGCGGGGCGCACGCACAGCATCACCGTGCTCAACGGCAAGAGCACCACCGTGCTCGAGATGGAGCACAGCGTCGTAGACTTCGTCACGCTCTGCGAGTCGCCGCACACCGCCGGTACACATACCATGCTCTTGTTGCTTCCTACGCTGTGGTCCACTATTTCTAAAAATGTTATGTCTCCCATACATAGTTTTTAACCTTTAAAAATTATCAAGACTAAGTCATGTTGAGTCCATTTTTAAATTTGGAAAACACTGCTGTAGTCCTTTTGTCCCCTTACATAACATTTGTTTTGTTCTCTTTCTCCACGAACCTCATTTCTTAACCTCTTGCTATATCCTTACCTCATCTTTTTCCTCTTACCCGATAATTTACATATTCATTATCTAAACAACTTAGCTAAATTTTTATTTGGATATCGAAAGCCAGTGATAACAAGTGCATAATAATAAAATAAATCACGCCATTCTCTTAACTCCTGAAATAAATTCTAAAGAATTGGTTCAAGGTCAGTTAAACTTTCTATAATAAGTAACTAGTGAAATAACAATAATAGGCGGCTTTGCATTTTTAAGCCACCACTTACTTCGACTAATTTTAAAAATGTAGCGCGTAGTATTCATGTTCACAAGAAATCCAGGCATGATCCACTGGATATGAACTTTTATTGTACCTTTGGTGTTGGTGTTGCAGAGTACCAGGAGCCGTACGCGATCGTGGTGCTGCTGCAGAACGACCTGGTGGTGATCGACCTGCTGTCGCCCGGGTACCCGTGCTTCGAGAACCCCTACCCCATGGACATACACGAGTCGCCCGTCACCTGCTGCTCCTACTTCGCAGACTGCCCCTCCGACCTGGTCAGTATTGCGTGAACCCCGCACCAACATATTCTTTATGATCTTCGCAAGCTTTGATACTCATAAAATAAACGAGGGATAGTTTTTAAGCTTTAAAAATTGTCGCTACACACAAGTCGCAAACACGTCGTATCGAGTCCATTTTTAAAATTCCCACCTTTAAACTATCAAATTGCCCCCCGTGGGGAAAAACTGGTTTAATGTGTTGGTTTCTCTATAATATTGTACCCACAAAAATACTGCTACAACTACAAGCCATGACGCAGCTTCAAATAGTGAATGTATAAGTGTGTTGTTGTATCCAGATCCCGGCGTTCTACTCGGTGGGTCGGCAGGGCAACAAGAAGGCAGCGGGCTTCAGCGACAAGCTGTGGCCCATCAACGGCGGGGAGTGGGCGCCCGCCTCCTGCTCCTACAGCGAGATCATACTTACTGGGTTAGTTTATACTAGTACACCAATACTGTCTTCCCACAGTTCTGTCACCACACTCCAAGCATATTTAAAAAAAAACATCACTCCCCTATTCGCCACTCGAAGGATTTGCTAATGTACTTCGGATGTACGCGGTAAACATAGTTAAAACTCAATATGGCTTCTATACCATTAGAACTTATTACAATTCGCCTGAGTGACGTGTTTCTGTAACGTTTCAGGCACGCAGACGGCAGCGTGAAGTTCTGGGACGCGAGCGCGGGCACCTTGCAGATATTGTACAAATTAAAATGTTCCAAAGGTACAAATAAAAAATATAAATTATTAGGTAGTTGTATATGTCAGTAAAAACATAACAGCTGTAGCAGTACTACTAATGTTTGTGATACGTGCAGTGTTCGAGCGTCGCGGCAGTGGCGGCGCGGCGGGGGGCTCCGGCAGCGCGTGCGGTGCGGGGGGCGCGGGGGGCGGGGGCGAGGACAGTCCGCTGTCCATCCAGCAGATGGCGCTGTGCGCGGAGTCGCGGCGCCTGGCCGTGGCGCTGCCGCACGGACACGTCGTGCTCTTCAAGTTCCGCAAAGCAGACACGCACGGGGAGACGCACGTCAGTACACACACGTACAGAAGTACTTCCCGAGGAACAAATATTGTTGCCACACATACATTTGGTCGTTTACAATCCCCAAATGTAGGACGAGGAGTAGAAGAGAAAAAAACCTATTGCCGTTTATTAAGTACATATTCAAACTCCTTCGGATAATGGATGATCCTCTTCGATAGCTTCGATAGCTAATATAATTAATATCACGCCCAGCTGATAGATATTTTTATTGCATTGTGTGAATGGGTGCGGTTGTGGTCGGCAGGTGCTGGAGATCCCCGTGATATCGGACACGCTGGAGGAGGAGACGTCCCCCGAGGCGGAGGGCGCGCGCTCCATGTCGTTCAGCCGCAGCGGGGACTCCGACACCGACAGCAGGCGGGTGAGTGCAGGGCCGGGCGCGCCCCCACCGCCCCGGGGCCGGCACTCACGGGGGTCGCTGTTGCAGGGCGCGTGGGGCAGCCTGCGCGTGCGCGGCGCCACCGGCACGGGCGGCGTGCGGCGCGCGCCCGGCTTCCAGCCCGCGCTCGTGGCGCTGCAGGCGGGGCCCGCGCACCCCGTCACCGCGCTCACCATCAACTCCTCGTACGGCCTGTGAGTACCCGTCCCCCCCGCCCGCGCGAGTGCCGCCCGCGCTCACGGCCCGCTCTGTGCAGCATGGCGTGGGGCGGCGAGCGCGGCGTGGTGGTGGTGGACGTGTGGCGGCGCTCCGTGGTGGCGGCGCTGGCGGCCGGCGCGCTGTACCACGCGGCGGCGGACTGGCTGCGCCCGCGCCACTCGGAGCGGCAGCGCTCGCCCAGCCTCGACCAGGTACGTGCCCGCGACACACCCACACGCACCGACCGGCCTGCTGCTGTTATTGATGGTTAAACTAAATATGGAATCTACTAAATTCCGAATTGTCTCTGATCACTGAAATGATCACTTTTATACTAGTCCTCTCTAGTGGCACGTAAATGCCATACTTTTTTGCTGAGCCCGATCGTAGATCATGAAACGGGGCCACGAGCGACAGGAGAGCCAGTGGGGGAGGCGCGAGGAGCGACCGACCGCGTCACCACTCGCAGTAGAACACGACCGACGTCGGCCAGTAGCAGACCGATATGAGAGTCAAATGTAGACGTAGCATTAGTGGCGGGGTGAACACGATTTCACATTATGTTTTATTTGCATTTTAATTTCATTATCATTTATTTGCTCGCGCCGGCGGAGTCCAGTTCCCCGGCGGCCCTTCTGTTCCCTTTCAATAATTTGATGATTGATTCGAATGAGCGGTAGCCGTAGCGCCGTCCGGCTCGCCCCGGCCCGTCCCGGCTCGTCCCGTAGTTCACCAGCATGGCGTCATTAGACATTGTTTGCCGACCGCCTGTGTTTCACTGTCCACTGTGCTATTAGCCGCACGTAGGAGGCGCGCGCCAGGTTCGCATTCGGACATCGATCGTCGCCGCACCGCCACACCGAATCCATGTCCCAATGTCGCAACCGCTCACCGCCCCGCGGCGCACGGACCGGCCCGGTGGCGCCGCGCTTCTTTCTTCACAATGATATTTTTTCCCGCCCGTTTCGCGTCAAGCTGGAGGAGAGCGCGACGCGGCCCTCCCCGGCCCTCAGCCCCGAGGTGGGCGCCTCGGCCGCCGCGCCGCCCGCCGACGATACTGCGCCGCCCGACGACAGGCCCAGGCCGGAGGTCAGGCGCAAGTCCACCTCGTGGAAAACGTTCAATCTCAAGCGGCAACTCTCCAAGGTGGACCTCAAATTCAAGGCCGCGTTCGCGGTCCCGCCCGAGAACGACTCGGAGGACACCGCGGGCGAGAGGAGCAACTCGCAATTCTATTGCGAACCGGCGGACAAAGGGGCGCCGCCCCCGGCGGACTCGAGCGCCGAGTCGCCCGACAGCGACGACACCAAGACCCTGGAGGCGGACGAGGACGGCAGCAAGAGCGGCGAGCGCAGCGGGCTGGCGTCGCCGCTGCGAGTGTGCTCCGACGTGTTCGAGAGGATGCACCGCGAGCTGCAGGAGAAGCGCTCGTCCGACGTGTACGACCGCATGCACAGGGAGCTGCAGGAGCGCTGGCAGGACAAGGAGCGCGCCGAGAGCGCCGACGCCGCGCCCGCCGACGACGAGCGCGCGCCGCGCCCGGACAACCTGCCGCTCTTCGACGACGACGGCGCGCCCGTGCGCCCGCCCAGGCAGAAAGTCAAAACCAAGAAGGACGACGGCGATAAGAGAGATCAGAGAGAACAGAGAGAGCAACGTGACCAGCGGCTGCTGTCGGTGCCCAACATCAAGTACAGCAAGCAGGAGTCGGTGAAGGACCTGCGGCGCAAGCAGGCCACCAGCCAGCAGGCGTCGTTCGCGGGCAACCTGATGCGGCGGTTCAGTAAGTATTGCGTCACCGCGGACCATTGATCACCCATCGCATCGCATCTCACCGGCGGCGCGCGGGCCCAGCGCTCGCGCCTCGTCCGCTCTCACTAGTGTAGCGTTCGATCGCCTCCGAATCGATTGGAATGGTAATGGGTTGGCGAATTTGTATCATTCACTGATAACGTAGCTGTTTTTGGTAATGGAGGGTAACTTTAGATTTGGCTCGTTAGAGGTGATGGTAGTTAGTACTTTACTCTACCGCTGTATGAGTCGACTCGTGAGACGAGAGCGGAGGTCGCCGCCGGCGCGTGCCGTCGCCACGTGGCCGCGTCTCACCCGACATGCTTCCCGCTTCTTGTGATATTTGCTTTTTATTTTATTTATTTAGTGTAAATGTACCGTGGCCAGTCCCGCGTCCCGCGACGCACCTCGCCGCGAGCCCGCCTGCGCAGCGGTCCGCCGGACCCGCGCACTCGAGCTCGCTCTCTCTTTGCATACTGACGTGTGTTTGTTTTTCTCGTTCCCAAGGACAAGGACTCGTCCGATGAAGACTCTAACTGCCTTAAATATCTATTCGCTGACTTTTTTGGTAATTGAAACAACCATTTTGTACCGTATACATAATATCTGATTGCATTTAAACAGTAGGTGATCTCTGTGTTGTCGATGTCCGTTTGAGATGGTATCAAAATGCTAATGTTGAGAGCCAAGTAGTGGGTCACTAGCTGCGCACCACTCTCTCCGCTTAGTAGCTTCACATCAGTAACCATTGGCGCCGAGCGTCGAGCGCCGAGCGCGTCCCGTCCGTCGCTCCACCATCTGTACGACCGCTCCCCTGTCCCCAGGAGACTTTGTAGCCAGACTTTGCACGAGGGACGGCCCCGAGGGGGGCGCAGCGCACGAGCAGGTGGTCCCGGCGCCCCGACCCATAGGTATGCCCGCTCCGCAGTCGGCCGCACTCCCACACTAACCCGCGACCCACTAACGGACACGACACTCACAGACATCCACACGACACGCACACGGTCCACACAGAGATCACTCTCGCTCTAATACGACGTCGCGCGAAGTGTCGCAACTGGCAGCAGACGGTCTCCCGCGTGTCGTGTTGTACTATGATTGTGTGGCGGCGGGAGGTGCTGGGTGGTGGTGGGTGGTGTTGGGTGGTGGTGGGTGGTGGTGGGTGGCGCCGGGAGGTGCCGGGCGGTGTCAGGCGGTGGCGGTGGCAGGGTGTGGTGTGTGTTGTAGATGAACGGGCCGGGCGGCGGCGGCGGGGCGAGCGGGGCCGGCGGCGGTGGCGGCGGGGGCGGCGGCGGCGGCGGCGCGGGCGGCGGGGCGGCGGGACCGGGCGCGGGAGCGGGCAGCGCGCGGGCGGTGCGCCGCTCGCGCTCGCAAGGTACCCGCAAACTGCACAAGTGCCTGTCCACCGCGTCGGACGTGTACGCCGCGCCCCCCGCCCCGCAGCACTCGCTGCTGACGACGCGCCAGTATTGCAGTTTTGGTAGTACAGTCACCTTGTACCAAGTCACTCTCGGCCTCCACTCTTTCCGTTCTGAAGCAGTCGCAATTTCTTCACTTCTGTTCATTTCCTTGGTTTGGTTTGGTTGTGATTGCGTTGTTTCCGTCGGGCTCGCGCGCGAGCTCCGAACTCTTTCTCCTCTTTACCTATTATTTATTATTTTTACATTTGAGTTCATTTACTTTTTTCTTCACAATCATCTATTCACTATACTTCTCTTTCCATTACTTAATGACAACAATACTTTCATTGGCATTGTGAATTTGAAAATCAATGGAAAAATATGGACGTGAATTACGATCATTGAAAATTCGAATTGGAAGCGTAGTTTGTTCCGATGTTCAGGTTCACAAGTGCAGTGACCCGAGTCGCAGTTAGACCACAAGTTCGTGCTAGACTCGGCAGTCGGCACTCGGTGGCCGCCACGCACGGCGCTCGGCCGCCGCGCGGTACTATACACCTCGACTCAGGCCAGAGTGTTTCCGCTCTGCCAAAAGAAAACCTTGTGCTTGTGAACTCATATTTACTTGAACAATTTCCAATTTCAGATCGGAATCATTTAATAGGTAATCATTGGAATATACTTGTACCACGCATACTTTTTGGTTACGATATGTTATTCTTTAGCGGTATAATGAGAGTAGTGTACATCCTTTGTTGTCAATGTCAACTTCTATCTGGAATGCGACCGTCACCTTGTGTGTGGTGCATCTGAATGTCCATGTCGCCTTGACGCCCACTGTCTCGCCGCGAGCGCGCCCGCCCCCCGCCCCGCCCGCGCCCCGCCCGCGCCCCGCGAGCCCCCGGCGGGCGGCGGCGCGCGCTCGCGGCCGCGCTTGTAACATATTGTGGTTTATTTGTCGGTACAGAACCAACTGTTCCGCAGTCTGTCGCCACTATGGACTACTTACACATAATGCAACCCAATGGTATCCAAACGACATTGCATTGTTTTTTTTATTTTATTTTTCCTTATTATGATAGTTTGTTCGGTAGGCGAACGTTTACTTTGTTGGCTTAGTCACGGTCGGCGGTACGATCTCTCACCAGTAGGTAGTGTTCACGGTTGAAATTGTGGCTGTGTCTGTGTTGCCCTGTGACTGTGACTGCGTACTGTTCTCTCTGTCGCACACCGCGGCCGGCACTCGCCGCCCGAGCATGCCTCACACTCGACCAAAGGTGACTTACTACTCAAAACTATTTTATATTCTATCACTTGTTGAATGTTGCCATCGCCGGGCTCTTTGTCTCACGTTCCTATACTATGTATGTATATGTATGTATGTATATGTGTGTCGCGCGATGCTTACGCGTTGTCCCGGGCGCGTTGTCGCCGCCGGGCCGCCTGCCCGCCTCTCTCGCGGCGATCACCACTCGGCGACGCGCCTTAGCGATCATTATCGATGTTGACCGCTGTTGAGTACATGAATCTTATTTCTGTTTCTAGCGCGCCCACAGACCAAAAAGTTTATATGGCTCGTATTTGGCTGGCTCTATATACGGCTGTGTCTATGTATGCTTACTATATTATTACTAACCACGCACTAGCCGCATGCGCCTGCCGACCTGCACTCGCACCGCACGACTCGCAGCCCGCGTCACACCTCGCCACCTCCTTGTATGTCCGTCCACGCGCCAGACCCGCGCCCCGACACGTGTCCCCTAGCTAACCACATCGCATAGTGAACCATCCCATATCCTTTATGCTGCTCTGAGCGAGTTCATCTGACATTAGTGGGACGCCTCTCATCCTATCATCTGCTCATCCGCTCATCCGCTGCAATGTTTGTGTAGAAGTGTTTACCGATATGTGTGCTCGCTCCACACTAACGCAAGGCGAGCTCTCGAGGCGCCCGGTGGCGGAGCACGGCGCCGCGCCCTCGGGTCCCACACTAACCACACGTGGCTAACAACGCACGCGACCCGACTGCGATCAATAGCGACACGACGAGTTGTGCAAATGAGCTGACATTGGACGGACATTCAATGGCGCGCGGAGTTCTTCTGTTGCATGTCTGTCGCCTTGGTTCACTCCATTCTTATGGATGCACGTGCACTCGCACTGCACAGACACACTGGATGATTTCGGCTAATTTCACAACTGCACCGACCACACAGACTCGCGAGCTGAGCTAGCTTTAGTCAGTACCTCCGTAGACTAGACGACGCACGCTTGGTGATTTAGATTCTTCCGTTCGTGTGGTGAGTTGTCCCGACGCATGCGTGCACTGTGCCGCGCACGAGGCGGAGGAATCTGGATCGCCAAGCCGTCCGCGCGGGCCCGGGGCCTCGCGGCTGCGGGTCGGCGGCGGGCGGCGCGGCTCGCCGGCGGACGCAATAACTCCTCTGTTCTGTTGCCAACTGGCCGGATAGACAAGCTGGATAGCTCGTTCTCGCGCTCGCGCTCCAGCAGCATGTCCAGCCTCGAGAACATCTCCCAGGAGGGCATCCAGTGTCTCGCCTTCGCCGACAGTTACACCAAGAAGTCCGGTAAGTCCGCTATTCACTCCGCAGTGCATGCTTCTGCTCTCCGATACTTTGAATGTTCGATAGTGAGAGATTGACGACGCCGTTGCAGACCCGACGACGTTGCTGCCGACGCTGTGGATCGGCACGACGCTGGGCTCCGTGCTCACCATGATGATCAACCTGCCGGAGGCGGACCTCAGGCACACGCAGCCCGTCGTCGTCTCCACCAGCGGTGAGCGACACTCACTCTCATACTATACAAGCTTTACATCACAATCAAACTGGTTTGTAAGAAAACATTTGATAAATTAAAAAGTCACATTGGTTTCAGGTGGTCCGATATTTAGGTTAAAAGGGTCAATACTGACGATGTCGTTTTTGGACTGCAACGGTGCTTTAATACCTTACTCATACGAAAGTTGGAAGGACGATAGCAAAGACGTAAGTATAAGTCACATTCACTCATTTACACTACTTTCTGACGTGAACACGTCTTTGTCATTGTCTGTCTTTGTCAATGCTTTCATTGAGGCCATCAGAAAAAAAACAAGTGTAACTTTTGACCCGAAAAAAAACTACAGAGATTGTTTACAATCGTCAACTGTCATAAAAAATGTCCATGGCATAAAAACAATGGTTTAAAACTGTGACTGCGAATATAATACGATATTAAAATAAAAAAGAGTGATATTAAAAAACAAAATGTTGGTGTAGATGCGGTACAAGAAGTGATGTTGTTTGTTGTGTGTCGGCTGCAGGCGCGCGAGCGGCGGGAGCGCACGCCCACCAAGCAGAGCTCGTCGGGCAGCGCCAGCCGCATGAGCCCCACGCCCGGCGCCGACGCGCCCGCCGCCAGCGGGGACCGCCAGTTCGTCGTCATCGCCTCCGAGAAGCAGGCGCGCGTCGTCGCGCTGCCCAGCCAGAACTGCGTCTACCGGCAGCAGATCGTCGAGACAGACTTCGTCGTCAAAACAGAGATTGTCAGCCTGAAAGGTGAGGCGGCGCTGACTCGCAGCCGCGCCCCGCGCATGCGCACCCGCCGCTCGCCGACTGACGGTCGTGTTGTGTTGCAGACAGCGTGTGCCTCGTGAACTACCTGTCGACCGGCCACCTGGTGGCGTACAGCCTGCCGTCGCTGCGGCCGCTCGTCGACGTCGACTTCCTGCCGCTGTCCGAGCTCAGGTGGGTGCGCCGCCGATCTCCACTCCCCCTCATACTTACAAACGTTCCGTTCAGTCTTGATGTGAACACGCCAGCTTTTACAAATACTTTTTCAATCTAATCACGGCCTGATTTTGGTGCTGTCGTTATCACCGCCATCACTCAGACGCAATCCAAAGTATCCGTCGTGATCTCCGCGCCGCCCCGCTGCCCTTTGCCCGACGTGGCACTCTATATTCTGTACCTTGATGTTACTTATATATGAGTATGAGTAGAGGTAAGCCAACGATTGCTTTGAGCGCGGAGGTCACCGAGGGTTCAGTGCCGCGTTACTCAAGTATCAATTGTGTTTACATTAAGGATGAATTGGCGTGTGACTTGACGAGTGAGTGTGCGAGTGCGTGGCTTGTGTTTGTGTGCGTGTGTATGTGTGTGTGAGTGACGGGAGAGTGCGGCTGCGTCCGCGCCACGTGCGGCTCATTAGACTTTCCGGTGTCACGTGACCACGATTAGACCATTTGTATGCACCAAACGAAGGCACTAAATGATAAACGGCTTGTTTAGAACTACATAGCTAGAAATAGCTTCGCAGTTTTATATCAATTTTTGGTATGCTCGATGATATATTTGTCATTTTTACGGTTATCACATTCATTATATTGTTCATTTGCTATTTTATCATTTGGGAGCCTACCGATAGACTTCCTGTAAACTATCGATGTTAGAAGTGAACTAGCCCGGTGCGACCCTGCCGCCCCCGCCTCCGGGCCGCCGGCCGCGGGCCCGCCGCGTCGCACCGAGCTAGCGACGGTGCTACCTCCTACTTGGATACGTCCACGGCACTCGGCTACTAGAAGCTAAATTGTGCTATTTCAGATCACAAAGTAGACAAAATTTTGCAAACTTGTCGAGCACCACCTGTGCTTCACATATTTGGCACTCTTTCTGTTTTTCAGTTAATACGAACAAATGGGACATCGCCCAGACACAAACACTATATCCAAAATTGACAATGAATATACACCGTTAGCACGCCCGTAAGAATGTGACGATGTTGTCGCCCGCCCCTCCGGCGCACGACGCCCGCGCACGCGCACGGCACGCGACACGTGACCACATACAGCCCCCGACCCCCCGCCCCCCGCCCGCGACACCCTCGGTAGTGCGCGCCCCCCATTGACTCTCACGGACCGCCCTTAGACAACTGTATATTAATGTAATTGCCCTCGGCGCCACCCCGGCTCGCGTGCGCCCCGCCGCACCGGTGCCGAGCGTGTGACGTGCTCGCGGCGGGCGCACGCGGGGCGGGCCGGCGCCGAGCCACTGCCGCTCGAGCTCACCGGTGTCTGTGTTCCGGTAGCTTCCAGACACAGTGCAAACAGAGGGGTATCGTAGACCCAATGCTCTCCATATGGGGCCAACAGCTCATTGTTAACGAGGACACGGACCAGTAAGTCGTCCACGCAGATGACATGCGCCATGCCTGACATTACAGTCACTGTTTTGTGGAGTCGCTAGCTCCTCTGTTGCCTACACCTACACCATGTTTGTTCATGTTCCTCTCGTCCGACGCTTCAGTGTAGTGTCCGCGCCCGCCCCTCCACACCACCGCCCTCGCCCCTCGCCCTTCCCCTACACTCCACTGACTGCTGCCCTCTCGTGTTATTTGCCAGCAAGCGACTCGGGCAAGTCATTGCTCAAGTCTCGGGCGGCTCGCTCCGAACCGCACCAGAGAAATGCATTTGTAAATGCCATGCCACTATGGCATGCAAAATGGTAGGAGAATTGAGTCAGTGCAGCCGTGAATTGCCCCGGTCGGGTGCGGCCGCTTGCCCTCGCTTGCGTCACACACCGCGCACACATTGGCCGCGCCACCCCGCCGGCGCCCGGCCCCACCACATACCGTCCACCACATACCTTCCACATGTTACTCGCAGATTTGCGCTATGTTTTATCTCTTTTCTTACTTCTACGCTTGAGCATGTCAGCTTTTGATTTTTCTATTCCTAAATCTTTTTTGTGTGTATATAGAATGAGTGTGTAGACGCTTGGTGTTAGATAGTTAATTCTCTACTCATCAATGCGGACACAATGGATACTTCCAGGTGAGACAATTCTTCATAAATCTAACTGCAATCTGTCCCCCACTTTCCACTCGACTGTCTCTTAATTTGTCTCGAGTCTTCTACTTTCATTTTCCGACTGTGTACAAAGCCACCTTCGTGAGGACATCTAGAGCGCAAAGCCGCCGGCACAGTGTCAGTAATCCACGCTCGCCGCTTTTACAGGATAGCGAAGACGTTCTGCTTCAGCAATCGCGGCCACGGACTGTACCTCGCCTCGCCCTCCGAGATACAAAAGTTCACCATCGACGCGGAGTTCTGGTGAGCCACCTCGCTTCTCCGCACTCACTCACACGCGAGAAATACATGCACACTAACCATACGTTACTTTACAGCCAACAATTGAACGAGATGATGGGCGAGGTATTCCTGGCGCGCGACATGCCGGAGCCGCCCAAGGAAGGCTTCTTTCGCGGTCTCTTCGGTGGCGGCGCGCGCCCTCTCGACCGGGAGGAGCTGTGTAAGTGTAGCGGCTGCAGCCCCAAGTTGGGCGGGTTGAGGGCGCGGAGCGAGTTCCCTTGGAGTGTGACTTGGCGCTCTGTTGCAGTCGGCGAGGGCAGCGGCAAGCCGAACCGCGCGGTGGCGCGCCACATCCCGGGTGGCGCGGGCGGCGCGGCCCCGCTGGAGGCGCTGGGCGCGCGCGCGTCCACGGCGGCGGGCGAGGTGGCGCGCGCGCACCACCTGGTGCTGGAGCGCGGCGACAAGCTGTCGCACCTGGAGGAGCGCACGGAGCGCATGCACTCGCAGGCGGCGGAGTTCTCGTCGTCGGCGCACCAGCTCATGCTCAAGTACAAGGACAAGAAGTGGTACCAGCTCTGAACGCCGCCGCCGTCCCCCCGCGCCACCCGCGCCCCTTAGAGCTTAGCTACCCACGTAGATCTTATGAACCTTAACTTTACATTCTTAGGCGTGACTCGGATTGAATGAACGCACAAATCGCTCTCAATCGTTCAGTAGTGTCCCGCTTCTCACACGCTGATCGTTCAATTATTTCTGTGCCTATGGTCGTACCCGGCGGCACTCGGCCGCGGCGGGCCCTGCGTCCTTCCACCTCCTCCCATGTTGAGCCCAGAGCCGGATACATGTCAACCTAGTCTTCGTCCAATGCTATTCTTGTAATATATAAAACATCAATCGGTGAATTATCTTCAACCAAGATATATCAACCAAGAATTTTGTAGTTTGTTGATGAGTGGAGTCGTGTGTGGCGCGGACGTTCCGAGCACATGTGGCATGTCGCACGTGACATGTCGCGTGTCGCGAGCGACACGTGGCGCCGGCGGCCGAGTGCGCAGCGCCGCTCGCTCCGCATTCGTTCACGCGATGTGATAATGTAAATAAACGGAGAAGCATTAATATTAATCTAAGTCTAACTAAACTCTTTTGATACAAGGTACGCGGAGTGGTCGCCGCGCGAGTGAGCCCCGCGGCGCGCGCGGCGACCACTTGCATTCGGCTGGCTCATGCTTAAGAGGCGAATCCGTGGGCGCTGCGGCAGACACCCACTGCTGGCGTCATTGGATATCACATTCGATACAAAACTTTGACCAATGCCTTTCAGACACATCTTGCAACTTTCCAGAATATACTCAGCTTATTTAAGTACACTAAAATGTGATATTCTGATCAAGTGCAGAATATGTGGCACAAAGATGAGTACGAAAGCGGCATTTTTTCAATAGAGTGGACATGGAATGAAATCGTTTATAACAAACGCGTGATAAATAGACCGGATGTATATTTGGAAATGTTTTAAAAATAAAATATAAATCGGGAACAATATTACGAAGAATGTCACCGCGGGCCGAGCAGTGACGTCACAGAAACGCCTCTTAACCAGCGAGCAGTTATTATTGTAAGCGACGATAGGTGGAGTGTAATGTAGTCACGTTACTTTGTATATCGTTTGTATTATTTGAGCGAACAGGCTGCGACTACGTTCTGTTAATGGAAATATTATGTATATGAGATGATTTACGTTACTGTTTGTGTACACTCGAGATTATGAAACGTTGCTCCTCCACGGTACCTATTTGTAGATGTACATTTTATATAGATATGAGATGGAATATAAAGATAGTTAGACACTATGTTGATCTGTATAAATTATTAAGTAAATATATATGTATACATATATATATTATAAAGATTGAAATTTTAAGCATTGGATGACAATAATTTTTGTTATATTACCCATTGAATATTCCTTTACGTATGTTATAGTGTTCATTAATTTACTTCCCTCTCTTCCTATCTTCTTCTTCGTCTATTTTATATCCAATTAAATTTTTAATATTTATAAAAGAGGTGACGACACTCACAGAAATATATACAAGTCGCTTATTTTATCTAATGATCGATAAAAACTTTTTTAATTTATTGTAGTGAAAATAATATTCTTAAGCAGAGTAATTGTCGAACCTCTTCAATGTTTATTGGTACATTAATGTGTGTTATATTTAGTTATTTCCATAATTAGTTCGATTGTCCCTTAGTTATAGTAATGTTTACGTTAGCATGAGGTCACGGTGACTATCACCATAATGCAATGAGAGCAATACAACGTACGGGTTGCAAGCCTAAACAAACAGACCAATCGGTGTCGTGTCGGTGTTGCTAGCTAAATATTGATAAAGCGGTAATATTGTAAAGTAATGATATAGCTGATGTATATCGCTGCTGTAACGTAAGTGGCGGCGGTCGGCACTCGCTCGCGTCCTGCCCGGCTGTGCCGCGCGCCGCCGGCCACTAGTAGTGTAGAGTGTATCTGTGTATCGCAGGCAATAATACTTCTGTGTCACCACCTGTACAACGCCCTCCGTTGCTTTCCTTCTCTACTCTCTCCTAACTCGTACTTCCTTTATAACTTTACTATTTACGTCCAAATGTCAGTTAATCGCCTTAATTAGCTTCAAATTTTATACTCTGTAGGCGTGCTAGTTATTTTTATTGTAAGTGATTGAAGAGTCGACGATTCGACGCGGTTTGGCGCGGGCCCGCAGTGTGTAGTGGTGCTAGTGGCGCGTCGGCCGGGCACTCCGCTCGCAGACTTCAAGTTACCGATGTTGGAACACGACTCGGGCCGAACACGTGTCGACTCGCAGTTTCCACGGTGTTATATCTTATCCCGTGCTTCGTGTATGTGGACGCCAAACATTGTATGTTCCGACGGTGTGCTGTGATGCGACAAACTGTTTCACTATTTACGCGGCCGTAGCGTACGTAGGTCTCCGCTGCACTGCGCTGGCGCCGCTTCTTTGTATCGCTCACGTTTTAACCAAATTATTTTCGTATACATTGAACACGGGTATTATTGTAAATGTAATATTTTCATAGCGCGTTTTACCAAGTTTTAGCGGCCGAGGCCGTTTTACTCGGCCCGACTCGCGTCGCGTAACGTGTGGCATATCACTTGATATCAAAATATATCGGCGACCTGTTTGCCCTAGGAACGTATACTTTTGAGACGTGGTGAGCCGCTTTCTACGTAATGCACTTTACTATACTGTACTGTAGCTGTTAGTTCCATTGCGCTGGTCCGGCCGCCCCCCCCCCCCCCCGCGCCGCGCCGCCCCGCGCCGCCCCCCGCGCGGACCTGTTAAGTTTTCTCAAGTCTATCGTATGTTACGTAGTGTACACGCCACGTCGATTCGCTTTACGTTCGTGCGCAAAACTTATTCTCGAAAGCTACTTCATTTGGAAATTATGGGACTAAATTAATAAATGTAAGATTTTGTAAATAAATAATAAAGCAAACTTGTGGCAAATTTCGACGTTGTTATCTGTACGATGGAGTAGATTGGTTCCGACATTGTTTTGTATCGGTCGGCGAGACCGCGAGTCGCGTGTCGTGTCGTGTCGCGTGTCGCGTGTCGCCTGTAGCCGCGGCACTCGCCACGCCTTACTATACATATTGTATATAATGGAAGCTGTTGAATTATATTGATTATTTAGTTTGGTAGATGATTATTATAGTCATTATATATAAATAAAATATAAAAATATTAAAATAAAATTATATCAAATTACTGCTAGTGTTTTATTCCATTCCTCCATGTTGATAACGTGATATGTACAGCCTATTCAGCTGTAGCAACAGGTGTGTAGTAAGACACGCACACTTTTTCTTTTAGAGCTCTTGTATGACTCACAGTTCAATAAATAAAAATACAGTATATTCTTCTTTTTTAAACGCTTTTCGTGCAATTAATGAATGGAAAATGACTTCAGATGTCATCAATGTAATTTATATAACAAGTGCAATAGGTAAAACTCATGTGACGACTGACGACTATTATAGTCCAGTCATTTTAGGTTTTATCTAGGGAAAAATTCCTAGTGAGCTGAATTTTTGTATACACCTTTATTACGGCGTTATTATGAAGTTGTGAAAAATCGTCATCGATATCGTGCCGGCAAAAAAAATTACAACGGTCAAAAGGTCACGAAAATCAGTTTTTTGCAAATATTTCGCGACCTATTGCTCGGAGGTCAATAGAGGTCCTATAAAAATTTTTGCTCATTAAATTGTCTACAAAAAATGTATCTTGCAGTTTTTCTGTAAAATTAACGGTTTTCGAATTAAAACGCTGAGAAAGCGACTAGAATGCTCACACAGACGGTATTGTATACCGTACACCAAGGCGTAAACTCTACTGCTTTTTATTAATACTTGTAAGTTTCTTAAAGTCTTTTATTTTATTATTTAATTCGAAAACCGTTAAGTTTACAGAAAAACTGCAAGATACATTTTTTGTAGACAATTTAATGAGTAACAATTTTTATAAGGACCTCTATTGACCTCCAAGCGATAGGTCGCAAAATATTTGCAAAAAACTGATTTTCGTGACCTTTTGACCGTTGTAATTTTTTTTGCCGGCACGATATCGATGTCGAGTTTTCACAACTTCATAATAACGCCATAATAAAGGTGTATACAAAAATTCACCTCACTAGGAATTTTTCCCCAAATGGGGTTTAAAATGCCTAAAATGACTGGACTATTACCATAATCTGATCTTATGTTATAATTATTGTAGTTATTAGTGGGACTTAGATTATGACGATATATATTTATTGTTAAAGATATTTTGGTATATAGATCGACTTATTTCCCTTCTTAACCCAAATCTGCAGTCAAGACGCGATTAAAAGCTAATATAAAATAATTTGAATATAGTTAACCGCAAAAGAAACTTTCACCAGTATTTTTCGAATTTGAAAGTGATCAAACGTAAGCACTCACATACGAAATAGCAAGTTATGTTGTTAGCACTACGCTAACCCATGGGTTTATGTCATACTATATATTAGACAAATAGGGAAACAAATAAAATACCATATTTTACTCGCAAGGGGACATTATACACAACGCCCCGTGAGCTATACAGGGTGTATTTAGACCGTGATCGAAAACTGAGGCAGGTAATAGCGATAGTGATTACAAACCCCCTGGCATTAAAGAAAATCCCGACAAAAAATAAAATTTTTGAGGGTTTCCATACAAATCACATAGTTTTAACACCGATGGTTGTATGGAAAACGTCAAAATTTTAATTCTTTGTAGCGATTTTTAATATCGCCACTGGGTTTGTGATAACCCTCGCTATTACCTGCCTCAGTTTTCGATCACGGTCTAAATACACCCTGTATAATAAAATGAACAGGATAAAATTAAACACAAATGTTGAGCAACTTTTTTAATAAAACTTTTAACTATGATATAATACAATAGAATACATTACGAGCTTTTATTATGTCTCGTGCGTGTCTGGCGCGGCGGCGGTGTCGGGAGGAGAGCGGGCGGGGGGGGGTGTTGTCCGGGTGATGGTGTGGAGGGGGGGAGGTGGTGTGGGGGGGGGGGTCGCCGCGCCGGCAGCGCCCGCAAGGCACATTCTCGTTGGTCGTGCAGCGCGCCCGCACACATGCCCTCACGGCTACAAGCGGCTGTGACGTCACACACACAGGGGAGCAGTGCGGGGCGCGCCACACCACACTTCGCCATACAAAACATTTGTATAGATCAACATCCTTGTAACGGTATAAGAATTGTCCTACACTGGTACACCCACGCACGTCGCCGCAGGAACGAGTGCGTAGAGTATACGTTTCTTAATTTAAAAAAGTACTGCGCACGAAGAATATCTCCTTACACAACTGCAGCAAATGCCAAGTATACGAGTACATCACTGGACTATCGCAAATGTAAAATACGAATCAAAATGATTTACGGTTTTGGTTGTGGAACTGATATCGGACGCTAATCTTGTTAGTCCAATGAGCACGTGATGTCGTTTGACAAACAAAATGGGTGGAGCTTCGAGGCTCCAGTACGCAGTGAATAATTTAAACCTATGATGAAGCATAACATCGAGGACGGTTGTAATTAGCAAAGGTAGAAGTTGATCACGTGATATCACAATATCCTATAGTGTGTGGTGCTGGGATTGGTCCACGCGACGGAGCCACACGCCGCGCCACACGCAGCGTGTGCAGACTCGAACACGGGTTCGGGTCTCACCTCCGTATTTACAAAGGAGTATAATTGTTTATATCTATGTATAATGTAGTACGCTTGAACGGGTATCATTTTCTCCTAGTTAAATATAAAATTTGACAACACGCCCCGAGGGCAACCGATTGCACTATTACATATAATATAGTTCACAGCTTTAAACGCTAACAACTACGACGCTATGCATTTTAGGAAGACGAGACAATATCCTCTCGCAACATAATATAGTAATTACAATTGGCTATAGAAACAAACGCGGGCGCGGTTACCGACGTCTCCCTAAAATTAAGTTGCGAAACGTCTGCCAACCCAGAGTACTTTTACAAATTAATGTGATATCGTAATTTTTAATGATATTTAATTAAGTTTACGTAGGATCCACTTGTATTGAAATATAATTATTCAAACACTAAATGGCTTGTGTATTCCAACATGTTGCATATCGATGAACCGATCACACTCGCAGCGCGAGATATCATGTTGGCAGACGTATCACGTATTCGACAATATCTAGACGGCTTTGCACGAACCAGTACAAAACTTATAATTAGCACCTTTCGCACACAACTGTGCCCATATCACACTCGCAATCGCATCCAGACACACGCACACACACGCACGCTGGCACGCACACACACACACACACACACACACACACACACACACACACACACACACACACACACACACACACACACACACTGCCCCGCGGCCGGCCTGATGCACACACACACGCAACATTGCCGCGCCGTGCGTCCGGGCGACATCGGCGCACACCTAGAGACAGTAAGGAGCATCGCCGCGCACGACCACTCACCACTAATTTAATCCCTATGCCGGATTTACATAGAAATTAAATAAAACTAAAATTACGTTTTGTTCAATGGAAAAATAATGTATTGCACGTACATTTGGCCGACTACACACAACGATATGAATTCGCAATATGTCTGTAAATTCATGTTCGGGAACGTCTGTAGCGGAGCTGTCATGTGGATAAACTCACGGCTGTGTACACGACACGTACGCCGAGCCACGCCACGCTTCGACACTACGGACCGAACTAACAACGAACAAAACATTAATTAACGTGCTATTTTGTGTAAACGATAACATTATGATACGTAAAAACAGTACGAACTATTGTACAAGTAAAACTGCCGAAACACGCACAAAGTGCTTCGCAAACAGAGAACAGTTTTCATTACAAATGTAACCCAACAGGACGCTAACCTATTGTATTGATATAACAAGGATATGTTGTAAACATGACGAGTATGTACGTGTTGGTGTGCGAGCGACAAGTCGCGCCACACTCCGAGCCAGTGCACGCGCGTACAAACTTAACGTAACCAGTGCGTCTAATGCTAACTCAATCAACTAACAACATTTAAAATATTGCCAAGGTGAAACATATTTAAATTTCATATAATAACGATAATATTGTTATCAACTTCAACTGTGCATTTATAACTTTAACTTTCGACATGGTATAAAATCCACGGAGCCGTGTGGGGTCGATGTCGGAGAGCCACCGACGGCGTTCCGACGGTACACGGCGCGGGGGGGGGGGCACATCAGAGACTCCGCCCCCGCACTCGCCGCCTGCCATGTTCCTACATCCTAATATACAAATATACGTTCTCTCTGTTTCTCACTCTCGCTAGTAGCACTTGAACGAGCAAACTATAAACAAACAACGCGAATAATCACAAGCGGAATACGTTAGCTATCGACATGAAGTCACATTCAGCCTAATCGCTTGTGTCTCCTCACGAAACTAATACGGAGAAATATGTTCCACTATAACAGATGAGAAGAGAGCGGCACGGCGGAGTGCGAGCGAGCGCGTTCGGTTGGAGCTGGCGGGACGTGGGTTCGAGTCCGGCGCCGACGCCGATGTGCCGACGCGCCGATATGTGTGTCTGATATAAAGTTCACTCGATATGGATCGACATGGAGTCGCCGCGCCGCGTCCGCTCCCGGACGATGCCAACACTCGGCTATATAGAGTACAATACAATAGGTACAAGATAAGGCTGCAGCGTCTCTCTCCCCTCCACTGAACACCATGTCCAACATTTAGTAAGAGTATATAAACATTTATCGATTAAACTAAGTTGTTTCAACTTGATGATATTCTCCTTATAAACATAATATAGTTTGTGATCCAGTCACATTATCACCGAGATCCAGTCACACACAGCGCTTCGATTAATCAATTTGAGGCTCATTTTTAAGGCATTTTACAATTACAAAGTATCATTAAAACGATTTCATCATAAGCATTAAAACTTGGGAATTGACTTTATCAATTCTTTACACTAGATTAATGAAGGTTCGATATATATCAATATTTCGTAAATCGATAAAATTGTCTATCGATAACCATAACGTATTTCAATTTCATATAAACTAAAAGCACTTAATTTATAAAATTTCATCCAATTCGACAACGATTTTGTACAAAACCAGAGGGAATGATAATATTGCCGACGGGGCCCGAGGGTGGCCCTCGGCGTCACAAGTAATGCCCTTATACAAGTGCGTGTACGACGGATAACTACATTCTAGCTTATATACATACATACATGCACATGTTCCAGTCGTTGTATCTCATATAAATTCGGTGTTTCGAATCGTTTGACACTGTAACGCGCTATCACATCCAATTTGTAACTTAAATATAGTGATGTAATTTGACGAGTCGAGCACACGAGTCCCGTATCACAGGTTGTGGGCGGCGCGGGGGCGGCAATGTGGACCGTCAATACTGGGGTATAGTGGACGTTGCGTTGGATTCTCTCCATTGTACAACAAACGAACACTGGGGCGAGTCGCGGGCGAGCGGGCTCGTCGGCTACAGTGCATGCAGGCGGCCCCCGCGCCCCCCGCGCCCCCGCGCCTGCCCGTGCGGCGCCGCGCAGAGACATCACCGGCGCACCGCGCGCCCCTCCTCCGGCGCCGGGCTGGCGGCGGCGGCGGGGGCGGCGGGGTCGCTGGCGGGCGCCGGGCTGTTTGTCGCGGGGGTGGCTGTGTCGCTGGCGGGGGGCGTGTCAGAGTGCACGTGCGGCACGGAGAAGGGCGCCATGTTGGCGTTGACGATGTTGGCGATGGCGTCGGGCGACATGGCGCTCATGGCGGTGAGCAGGTTGTTGGCGAGCTCCACGGAGGAGGGGTCGTCCTCCTTGCCGCCGCCCTCCAGCCGCAGCGCGCGCACGCCGCACGCCAGCTCCGAGCCCGCGTCGGCTGCTGGAAACAACACACTTCACATTAGTTTACTGGAATCTAATATACGACTAGTTTCCTTTGGAGAATAATTATCAAAACAATCCTATCACCACCACTTACTTGGATATATGTAATTATATTGTTAAAAAAATATTAGAAAAACCTCAATCCATTTCATCATTACAAGTATTTTTTTACTAATGACTTATACATGTTATTATAATCTACAATAAGTAGTCGATTTTCCATTTTTCCGTATAGAACAATACATAATTGTCTAAAGGACGGTAATAATATTTGTATCGATGTTTATGTTAGCAATGACTTCGGCAGTACGTGGATTTAGTTGCGTAGTGAGTGCAATGTAACAGTCAGTGCGTGTACAGACCGTGTGGCGGCAGCGGCGGCCAGGCGGCGAAGTCGTCGTCTGCGGGGAACGCGTCGCCAGGCTCGGCGCTGAACACCGCCCACCCCTCCGCCGCGCCGCCCGCACCCCCCGCGCCGCCCGCGCCCTCCGCCGCGCCGCACTCCCACGCTGCACACAATACAATATAAACATACTTCATTTACATACATCATTGCATTATAATTATTACACGTTCACTAGCAAAACGAACGGTATACTTTTGGTAGATACACAGTAGTCTTTCTCAACTGAAGTATGTAAAAAGTAGAAGCATATAAGTAGGTGAGCGCGATGGACCGCCCCTCCCGTGCCGCCGGAGATGGCGACACCATCGCCATCGCGCGGGCAAATCCAATGCAGTATGTTCTTATTTACTGAATATTTTTGCCACATATCAGTCCAAGACATAAAGCCCTTATGGAACTATAAATCCATTATTCTGTGATGTATAAAACTTTATCAAATTTTTCCATTTATACCTCTGTATACAGGGTGTAAAAAACCAAGATCTAAAACTTAGGCGGATAATAATTTAGGGCATTACGCTAATTGAGCATTGAGGCGTTGGCATTGAGGCTAAAAATCCTGAAAATATTTTTTTACTCCCTGTACACCGACATAAGTAAAACATAGTAGTATCAGTATACTAACGCGATGTCTGCGCGGGTGCGTGCGTGTGGCCGGCCCCCCCGCGCTCGTCCCCCGCCTCCCCCGCCTCCCCCGCCGCCTCCAGCTCCTCGCCCTCCGGCGCCTCGTCCCACATGCTGCAACAACACGCACTGCATACACTACTCTACACACACACACACACACATAGACACACACAGACACCACGTGCCACTGCGCGCTGCAGTCGGCCCTGCGATATCAATGGGCGGGGTACTCTTTATGTTAGCAGTATCATTATATCCACCAGAACATCGATCACCGTACATGTCGAGCTTCTTATTCTCACTTTCTCCCTCTGTCTCACTCGCTTTCTATCTCTGTCTTTCTCGCTCTATCTCTGTCTCTCTCGTTGTGTTTCTCTGTATCTCTCTCTCACTCTCAATCTTTTCCTATCTCTCTTTCTCTCTCCCTTACCTTCCATCATCACATCAAACTAAACCAATACCACTTTAGTCAAGTAACAAATTAATGAAACAATGGACTCACTCATCGTCGAACCGCTGACTGGCGAGCTCTAAGAAGTTGTTCTTGGCAGCGATCATCTGAAAATGCACATTAACGTTATATATCATTGTGAACCAAACCACGAAACGTTACACGGTACAAAGCAAAACTGACAGCTTTATTAAGTAAGGCAACAGGACACAGTCGACAGCTACACACTCAAACTAGGTTTCTCCGTCAAATGAGATAAAGCGCCTTTTGAAGGCCTAAATTCAAAATTCGTTTTTTTTCGTGTTCACTAGCTCAAAGTTCTAAAGAGATAATACGGTAGGGTAGCATACTTTGTCTGCGTTGTCTAGTCCGAGCCCATCCGCTATGAAGTCCGGAGACTCTGTGCATTCGCTGGCGCCCATCTGCAAAGTCAACAAGAACTAGTGTCAATGTCAAGTCGATGATTATATTAAATAACCTATCAGTATAGGCATATCCAACAATCCAATCAGTGTGGTGGGATGGGTGTGTGGTGGGATAGGAACAAAATCCAACAATCCAATCAGTTTTGGACTAAACTTGCACTCTAAATCACTACAAGGAACATTATTAAGGTGAAGGGGCTACAACTGAGGGTGTATAACTGAGTTAGCAAGGCGGCAAGGGTGCGGTAGTGTGCGGCGGTGTTACCGTGAGGTCGGCGATGTAGTCGGCGCCGAGCTGCTCCGCCAGCTCGTCCACGCCGCCCGCGCCCGCCATGTCGCCGTACTGCGACACGCAAACTCATTACTCACTCAATAACACCATCATCTCACACACCATCCTATACACAATATTACTGTGCCTCGTATCAATACAATTTTGCATGTCAAAATTATAGAAATTTTGTCTCCTACTACTTTCGACTTTACTTTTTGACTCCCCCTTCCACTCTTCTTCTTTTCACACCTGCACATAAAATCCATTCTTTTTACCTTCTCAATTCAAACATTGTTGAAACATAAAAAGATAATGTATGAATTGTATGTATTGTATAAATTAAAATCTATAAATTAAAAAACTACTCACGTCATAATTGGTCGCCACGATGTCTTCCATGTTCTCCAACTGCAATATTAAACATATCGTGTAATGCAACTGCATTGTTTTAAAAAATATCAGGTCAAGGCAGTCGATACGTACCTTGTACACAATTTCTGGTGGATAGTAGCCGCCCTGTGGAGCAAACAGTATGTCAGTAACGGTATCTTTTTAAACTTGTGAACCTTATCATGGACAAAAACCAATAAAAATAAGAATAATTAGAAATTGAAGATTTTTAGGGAAAATACAATACTTGAATACTATTTCATAGAAACTTCTGAAGAGGTAAGAACAAGTTGAAAAGATCAGGTGTGAAAAGCTTACTTTAACAGTGTTTGAGTCAAACTTGAATTTTATGAATATACTGAAGAAACATTCCTAGCGTCAATCAGTAGACATACAAAATAAGAAATCACTTTAACTGACTATGTAAATGCATGCCAAACTTCGAAGGATAGGTTAAAAAAACATACCAAAAGAATATTTCAAAAGCAATAAGAATCAGGGATGTTATGGAGCTCCGTAACCGTAACCGAAACAATCGGATATCCGAAATAAAAAAATATCCGTAACAGTATCCGTATCCGATTTAAAATTTCGGATAGTTCCGGATAGGGGCGGAGTCTAAATAAAACGACACGTTTCGACAGGTTTTTGTTTCACCGCTCGCGCGCTACGTGAATCTTGCAGTTTGTTTGTTATTTCTTGTCATTAACAACACATACCGGTAAACATGGGATTAGTGAGAGAAATTAAGATGGATGAAGTTAAGAATGCTCTGAATGGAATGAAGAATGGAAAGGCGGTTGGGCCAGATGGAATACCAGTAGAGGTATGGAAGGTCTTACAAGTAGTTGGGTGGAAGTGGCTGACTTTGTTCTTCAATAAGTTGTTGCAGGACGGCACGATACCCGATGAATAGCTATTTGGTGCCCATTTTTAAAAATAAGGGGGACGTGCAAGATTGCAACAATTATCGGGGGATAAAGTTAACGTCACACACTATGAAAGTATGGGAGAGAATAATTGAGCGACGACTGAGAGAGAAGTGTGAGGTCTCACGGAACCAGTTCGGTTTTATGCCTGGCCGTAGGACAATGGATGCCATTTTTGCAATTCGCCAACTGTGCGAAAAATACAGAAGAGCACACAAAAACTTGCATATGGCATTCATTAACCTCGAAAAGGCTTATGATCGGGTTCCGCGTGAAGTTGTATGGTGGGCCCTTAAGAAGAAATGTGTGCCTGAGAAGTACCTGCAGTTGATTCGGGCTATGTACTGCATCTGCGGTACTCAATCGGTAATCAAGTCCGAACTGCGGTCGGTTTTACGGCCAGTTTCGATGTCGCTGTTGGTGTGCATCTAGAGTCGGCTCTTAGCCCTTACCTCTTCCTGTTGATTATGAATGCCGTTACGGCAGGTATACAGGAAGAGGCACCCTGGTGCATGCTATTTGCTGACGACATCTTGCTGGTGTCAGAAAGTGGCCACGAGGTGCAGAACAGACTGGAGGTGTGGCGGCATAGACTTGAAAATGTTGGCCTTAAAGTCAGCAAAACCAAAACATATAGTTTTGCGACTACGGCGGTCTTTCAAGTTCTGTGTCCGTAACACTAGGTGGAATACCGGTACCAGTCTGTTCCGAATTCCGCTACCTCAGGTCACTTTTGCAAAGCGACAGAGACATAGACCGGAACGTAAGGCAGAGAATCAACTTAGGGTGGATGAAATGACGACAGGTCTCATCCACAATATGTGACCCCAAAATACCCCACAAATTGAAGGACAGAATATACAAGTCCATTATAAGACCTGTCGTACTGTATGGATCAGAGTGTTGGGCAACGAAAAAGACGGATGAAAGACGACTGCATGCAGCAGAAATGCGAATGTTGCGATGGATGTGTGGTATAACACGGAGTGACAGAGTGAGGAATGAATACGTTAGGGGAAGTCTGAAAGTAGCTCCTGTGATAGCAAAGATGAAAGGAAACCGTCTGTCGTGGTATGGGCACATTAAGAGAAGGGATGAATCATATGTAGGAAAAAAGGTGATGGTTATGAAAGTGGATGGATGGGCGGGCCGAGGAAGGCCAAAAAAGAGATGGATGGATTGCGTGACTGAAGATATGAAAAAGAAAGGGGTGAACGAAGACATGACGGCTGACAGGGATGTGTGGAAGGAGAAAACATACTGCGCCGACCCCAAGGAATAAATTGGGACCAGGGCAGGGGAATGATGATGATAACAACATATCTAGTTAGTGTTTTACTTTAAAGTTTATACTTAGCTTAAAATTATCCTTAAGTCTTGTGATATTATGCGACCAAAGTCAAGTTTCATTTGGACATTTTTTAATCAAATAAATGCAGAATACGCAAAATGTAAACAATGCGATAGAAACTTTTCTCGGAAAGGAGGAGGTGGCACTACTTCATTGAAACTTCATCTCAAAACAAAACACAGTGAATAGATAAAACCTATAAATAAAATCAAATTAATACATACTATTTGTGTTTATAATTTACTTCAATCCAATATCCGTAACCGAAACTATCCGAAACTAACGGATAATCCGAAATAATTTCATATCCGTAACCGAATCCGAAACCGATATAATTTTATTCCCATATCCGTATCCGTAACCGGATCCGAAATATCATATCCGGAACATCTCTAATAAGAATATTGAAATCATTTAATGAATGTATCTCTTGTCTCATACATTGACGCTGGAGCATCGTTAGACAACATCGACTCAGTCCCGGGCGGCTTTATATCTATTTACTGTAAGTGTTCGCTGCTGGGGGAGGATGGTTCTTTTATCAAGTGATGCAATCACGCGGACTTGTCACTGGCTCAGGATTGTCAGCGTGGAGGGCTAGGGTTATGATTAGGTCACTAGTGTGTGTGTGTGTGTGTGTGTGCTCTCAAGGGGCGGGTACTGACGAGCGGCGTGTCGTGGTGGTGCAGCAGCGGGCGCAGCTTGTGCTCCACGAAGGCGGCCCAGCGCGCGCCCAGCGCCGGCGCCAGCTGCACGGGCACCGCGCCGCCCGCGCCCTCCCCGTCCGGCGCCAGCGCCCCGGCCAGCGCCCGCAGCGCGCCCACCAGGTGCCCCATGTACGCGCTGCGCACGCCGCCGCCCGCGCTCCATCTGCAACCAATCCATGTAGTGACATCAACACATGCTTTGTACTACTTACATTATCTGAGACGTTGCGATGCGCAAGGGTGTCGAGACGGCCAAATTCTCTTAGTCATATTCACAAAACTTATTTCGTCTTATATTGTGTTGTTTAAGTTAAAGAAATAGTACTATGATGGTTCATGCCATCTCTGCCCTCCACCTCATTATCATGATCATCGTCATCATCACTAGGCTTTCACGTCCACTACTAGACATGGACCTCTCTTATGGCACTATACTATCTTATACTCTACTATGTTATACTATAAATAATTATTTTACTTGCTTTTAAACTATGATGTCAATCTTAAAAAATAAGCTTAGTAAAATTATGTTTTTTTTTTTTCACTTGTAATACACATCACTACCATCATATACGCCACACTAACACCCATAAGGCTTCTGAGACTGAAAATATTTAGTAATTTAAGTGCATAGATACGTAAGCAGTATGTCGTGCTGCAGTACCGACCTCCTGGCCTCGTTGTCCTCGAACGCGTCCATGAACCTGGTGAGCACGTCGCAGTCGGTGGCGAGATGTCTCGCGTACTGCGCGCGGTAGGGCGGGTTGTGCAGCGCGTTGCGCACGAAGGCCGCCACCTCGCTGTGCAGGAAGTTGTTGTCCGGGAACTCGAAGAACATGTCGACCAGCACGCCCGGGGTGCCTGCACACAAACACACGTCTTGTATCACTCACACGGAACAATCTTGATTACACGACGAGTTTAAAATATGTAATAGTACAATTTTATTACACATACGACTTTGAAAAGTCTTGATTTTATCGTGATCTCGTCTATCGTCACGATTCAATAAACAATCCTACCATATATTTCCTTGTCTATTCCAAATATGTACCATTAAAATAGTTGATTGGAAAGTATCAGGTTTAAAGTCGCGCGTGAATGGCCCATGGTTGGTATAGTATAGTATCAGCGCAATGCTGCGTATAGCTCCTCACCGAGCGTGAGCATGGTGCTGCAGACCTCCTCCCGCGCGGCGCCGGCCAGCTGTGCCAGCAGCGCCGCCACCTCCACGCGCGCCTGCCCCACCGCGCGCCCCCGCCCGCGCACACCCTCCACCCTCTCCGCCGTGACCGCTCCCTCGCCGCCCTCGCCCCCCGCACCCTCGCGCCTCTCCCCCGCCTCGTCGCCCTCGCTGGCCGCCCGGCTCGCACGCTTCTCCGCCTCGAGGGACTCCTCCTGCGTAACAATCACTATTTCTTGTCTTTTGGGTGTCTCGACATAGCAAACATCATATTGTACATATTCATGTCCTTTGTTATGCATGTTATTGTTGACTAATTCAACTTTTATTTATTACTGTATTTCTTAAATTGTTCTTTTTAATATTTATCTGGATAATTCATAGAAAATAACTTATAGTATTTGCGTGATTTCGCTCTAATGTTTACGTGCTCATGGCGCGAGATTTATGACCAACGAGAAGCAGTAAAATAAGCACGTTAAACGCAAGTATAACGAGCAGTGTACACTCACGAGGTCTCTCTGCGGGTCCTTGAGCAGCGCGTTGTGCAGCAGCGGCAGGTGCGGCGCCACCGCCAGCTCCACGTCCACCTGCTCCTCCGCGCACTCCTCCTCCCTGCAACACCACGCGGTCAGTGCCCCGTCGCACGCACGCACGCACGCACGCACGCACGCACACACACTCGCGATACTCACGGCGCGGCGTCCGCCTGGTCGGGCAGCGCGGGCAGGTGCAGCAGCGCGCGCACGGCGCGGCAGGCGTGCACCAGCGCGGCGGCGCGCGCGGCCGGCGGCGACGTGAAGGCGGCCTGCAGCAGCGCGCGCGCGCCCGCGTGGCGCAGGCGGGCCCGCAGCACGGCGCCGGCGCGCGGCCGCGAGGGGCTGCCCTCCGCCGCGCACGCCGTGCTCACCAGCTCCGTCAGCAGCGCCGCCGCGTTGCCCGCCGCCGCCGCCGCCGCGCGGGCCTCGGTGCGCAGCCGCTCTGCAACCACGCACACACACCATGCAATAATACTTACACCAATACACCAATCAATACTCTGGTATACTCCGACCGATAGTAGAACAAAATATAAAGTGAGGTGTGTATTACCGGCGCGCGCCTGCGGCTCCTCCCCCGCGTGCGAGTGGTTGATGGCGGGCGGGTCGGCGTCGTCCCCGCTGCGGCTGCCGCTCGACTCCAGCTCCTCCGCCACGTACGAGCCGCAGATGATCTGGATCAACGAGTCCAGGAACTGGTGCTCTTCTAACCACTGCACGCACACAAGCAACCATATATACACACTATACGAGAAGTGAAAATGTAGAACGATCAAAAATTTAACAGTCTCAAGACTTTTTCGACCACATGATAACAACCTGTTGGTACAGGTTGACGTTGGTACGTCATAAAAGGAAAAAAGTAAACAACATATTTATTTACATTAATAAGGAAAGGATTAATTTGCAGGCAGTGGTGGTCCATTATCAGGTGATCGCATGTTGCAGTGCTCGTGATTCATAAATAACATGCACGAGCGCAATGTAAACATCTGTTAATGGACAATTGTCTGCGCTTACAGATAAGCACGAACTGCACGTGCTGCGATGAAACACGATTCACAACAATAAAACTTATTTTTACAAATAATGTTAAGAGCTTGAAGTATCTTTTCAAAAACAGGATCGTAACATAAGAATTACCATGTCGATTACCATGTAGCTTCGAAATAAATTACGATAAAAATGCATACATTTAAAATTGATTCCAAACACACACCCAAATATAAGTTTTAATGTCTTATAGTCGAATTCTACGTAGATGAGAATAAGTGGACATGCCATCCTGCTAACTCACATAATATTTTTTCTATAAATATATTTTTTTTTATTTCCGTGCCCAGCAGTGGGACGTATATGGGCCGATGATGAAACATTTTTTTCAGAAAGATGTATTTTACATAATATGTGATAAAAAAAAACTAACTATATCTTTACGCATTGATACAAATAATTAATGGCTGTCTCGTGATACCTACTCTGTTATTTTATTTGTTTTTGGCTGATACTATAATTATAATCCTATAGTTATTAATCAAAAGAAATGATTCGCAAGACTTTATAGAGCAATGTTAGCGAATCCTACGGCTGTGTCCAAAACGAGGTCAGTCACCCAAAGCAAACCTTTTCCATATGCCAAGTGATAATTGCGCGAATTATCTGTGTATTGAGTACAAATGTGGCACACTACACCGTTATCGACGCGCCTCACTCGAGGGCCACAAAAGAATACATGCCATTAGCACAAACAAAACAAACGCCAGATAATGTTGACGACAATACCTGCTATCTACAACCTTATCTCGATTATTACGGCTCATTATAGGTACGCTAATTATACTAAACAATTCATATAACCTGCAATTATATTCACCAGAGATAATTTACCAACATGTATTATTGGGATTTTTATTTAACACAATCTATGACAGGCAATCATATAAGATGTTTCATATTTGAAAATATGTATTGGTAGTTTCCATTCCCATAATTATTATAAAGAAAAGTAGGAACAGACATAAACATCCTATGTGTTAATATATATGTGAATATGACATACAACCAATTAATATGTTTTGAGATTGAAAATACTTGCCTGAGTTGCAAAAATACACTTTTCTTTGAATCCACCAAATCCAAGGGAGGGCTTTTGTTTTGATTATTTTTGACGGCATGGGAAACAAAGGGTTTCTCAGTGCATTAAGGAAATGTAGTTGATTTGAGACCAATTTCACGAAGTTGAGTCAGCATGTGTCAAAATAATGTTGCTATTAACCACTAAAACTGATCTATCCTTGGTCTTCCATAATAAAGTAAGGATTTTAAAAGCTTACATCAACTTCATTCCATAATGGCCTATCATCAAAAAATTTACATAAGTGAATATCAAATAATTATAATACAATTTGCATCAAAATTTGGTCATTCATATTATTCACATATGCAAACTCAAGGACCAGCATAAGTCCAACACTCTTGTATAATAATGTCTGTTAATGTTAAAGCATCAGAATGTTTAAATATACTTCTCAGTATTGTACCTATAAGGTTTTAATAAATAAAACTCACCTCCAATACAATTTCAGTAAATTGGTCAAGTCTAATGAAATATTTGAAGACATCACATATTGCAGAAGTTGAGATGTGTTTCAGTAGGTTTGGTAGGAAGTCACGGCGAGATCTAAAGAAGTCCAGTACTCGCAAACACACTATGTGGTACAGATACCAATCCTGCAATTAACAGAAAATATATTTTATTCAATCTGACCTATAAGATAAGGATGCTGCAGTACATTTATTAATATTGTTAAGATTTTCTAACATCTAACCTTGTCATAAGTTGAAAAAAGTATTTTAATTGCAATTTATATATTACTATTGCGTTAATTTCTTATGTTATGTTTGACATTATGTATATGTACACCAAATATATAGATTAACTTTCATACAATACACATGATGATAGATATTGTATTATGGTTATCATTTTAATTAAACATAGTATGTAAAATGAACATTTTTCCTTCCAGTGGTACCAACTACTAAATTCACATTATAGTAAGGTTAGAGCTAAAGTAAAACAGACCCCAACTCACCTGCTTTTGGTTGCGTACTAACAACATTTCTATTGTTTTACTAAAATATGAAGCCAATAGTGGGTTAAGTGGTGGATCTCTTGACAGGAAGTCACAGAGCCTGTTCATCTGCACCTCGTCCAGTGAAAGCCGGTCACTGAGCATAGACAAGTGGCTTGTGAGCACCTCACACGCCATGTTGGCATGCCTGTACTGCATTGCAAGCTCCACATTCCTTGGTGGCTCCTCCGTTATTAATGTTATTAACTCAGCCAATATTTCTGGCCTTGTGAGGCTGAAAATATGAAATGAGTATTTTATTAGCAGACATATTAAGAATAAAACAAATCCTAATAAGTAAAAATTTTGTAGTTAACAGAAGTGAACATTTATAAAAACATATGATACAGTAACCTTTACCAATTTTCACCTAATTTTCATGTGAAAAGTTATATTTTTCCACCAAACTAAGGGATCACAGATCTTTTTAGCAAAGTATGTGATAAACAACATCACAGTCACAAGTGAATATCACATAGGCATATATGTGTATTCAATGACTTGCATAATATTTACAAACTGACAATTGAGAGGCACAAAACAACATATCATTATAAGAAAATAAGTTATATTTTATAGCTCTTACAACAAGCTATATCTAAAAAGAATAATCTTTTATAAATTAACACTCTATTTTAAAATAACATCATATTCTAACACAGTTTCTCCTCTTGTAGTGACATTTATTTTAACACAATAGGTAAATTAATAACACACAAAGCCAATGCACATACCTGTATAGTGAATGATTCATGGCAAAAAAACTCTTAAGTTCTATACAAAGTTTTGTTTTAAGTGCCAAGTAACATAAATAATAATTTAAATTTAGTATGGCCAGTATTTTTCTAACTAGATAATTATAAATTTCTCACGAAAAACACAAGTTAGTTGAATGAAGAAGAAAACTCACAATTTAATAAGAGCCGGGTTGTCCGCTTTGCATTCTTGCAGTATGTCGTCGGCTTCCAGGACTTGGATGAGTGAAACATTCTGAAACAAAAACCGTAGTGACAGTTTCCAGAGACTGCCCACCACAGCAGGCCGGTCTGCGAAAACACTGAGTAATACCCAACGCCGCCACGCCACAACGCACCGTGGCGAGCCACACAAATTGTACTTTTCAGAAGTAGTATGTGAGTGTAGAAACAGTACCATCATAACCACTAACTCTTGTACAAAATACGTACCTCTTCTTTGAGAAGAAAATTCAACTCTCTTGCAGCAATATAGTTTCCGCTCCAAAACATAATTAAAATTAATAAGTACAATACGCGTTATTATTATATATCCATAGAAAAACTTATTATTTTACAGTTTTAGCGTTCTGAGATAAGTGCAACGATCCGTTTTCACTTTGACAGAAAGTTTGTAGTGTTACCAATAGTTATTCATATTGTGAATTCAAAAGACATGGAGAAATAAAACGTTTCTTATAATTTTAGGAACAGACCTATTTATCTTTATTGCAGTTTTGTAAAAATTAAATTAAAACTGTAAGGTCATATTATATTCTTTTCAATTGAGGTAATTATTCATTATAGAAACCATCCAACAATAATATTGGAAATCGATATTATATAAGTAGAGTTCAAGAATTAAGGATAGGTAACGTTATGGCCTATGGGATTGAATGTTGAATATCGTATACCTAAATCTTCACATTATCTAAATTTTAAGGTACTTTGAGGCATATATTGGTGTCGCAGAAAAAGTGTAAAAAGTACGATAGAGTAGTCCTAAGTAATAACTTTTATAAGACTATTTGAAAATATTTGATTTTATAAAACATCCAATATTATGTAGGTAATTTTTTTTTTGAGTTCCGTAGGTCACGTCTCAGAACTCTTAAAGTTTAATCATGTCCTTCCTCAACTTATCTTCCAACGGTCAGTATTACGAGTGATATAACTGCATGGATGTACTTAAGTACTTGGGGTGACTTTTGAACCTCATTTCATGCATGGCCCATGATGATTTGTCTTCAGCAGTTTTTTGCAATGTCTCCATTGAAATTGTTATAAATGCAACGCAATGATTCACTTAAGTGATATTCTATCAGCAATCAAAAATTTTAATGTATTTTCTATCTTCATTGCGTCAATATTTAATATATTCCCTAGGTAAACGTTATAAGTAGCTCTAGTTATTAGTCCTTTCGACATCTTTTAATATTTAATTTTATTTTTTAAAGTCAATACTTTCTATTTCTTGAACACAATAATTGTCGTCATAGTGAACTACAGATACGACCTAATAAATAAACTGTTAATAGTAATTGGAACATTTAGACTCTTTCGAATAGCAACACATTTGAAAATATTAAATATTTGAATAAAATTAAACAATATTTTTAGTAATTGGATTTTATTCATAAAATATAGACTTATGTTTATTTCGCTTTCAATAGCTGCATGGCGAGAGCCTCAGCTTCGTGTACGGAAAGAGATGCGGATATGTCCTGAACCTTCTTTAGCTTACGAGGAGCTACACTTTCTTGAGGGATACCTTTACTTTCCACTAGTTTCCTTTTTGTTGGCCTGCAAAAAGACAAATAAATATAATATAATAATAATAAACAAATACATTGTCAATATTAGAATTAATGGGATTTAAAAAAAGTCTTGGTGCTTGGATCACACCCCACAGCCTCAAGTTTTTCAAGGTGGTGTCTAAATTACTATGCTACAGCGTATGTCAAACTAAATGAAGTTAATACTCATAATTTGTACTATATTATAAAGTATACTTCAGGACTTAATTGTTCATGTCTTTTCCTAGATATATATAATATTTATACATAATAATGTTTTAAATTTAACGGTTAGCAGAGAATGCACTCACCAAAACATTGATTTAAAATTTGCTATATAACAGCAAAACAATAAGTGCCTGGTGTTGCCAACTTGGCTAACAATTGGAAACTATACTTATTAAATAAAACACTATGCTAGTTAAGCAAATTAAATTATTTTACCTGTGGAACTTCTTATCAGTCTCTGAGTCTGAATCTGATTGCTCATTATTAGAAAGATTGTTGATTTCATCACTATCATCACCACTATCAACACCATTATCATCTTTCTTGCCATAAATCTTATCAGGGTCTGGCAACCAAGAAAGATCAGGTCCATCTGATTCTGACTGTGAACCAAAATCGTCCTTTTCACCTTCATCTTCCTTTTTCTTATTTTTGAGTTTACGTTTTTGCTCCTTATGCTTAGCTTTAACTTTTTCTCTAAATCTAATTTTGTCATACTTATCCTCTTCTTGTAAAACTTCTTTAGCCTTTTCAATGTCAATACCTCCCACATTTTCATTTACAAACTGTTTGGCAATTTCTGATTTTACATCCCTCTTCTCATCTGCCACAATCTCTCCTTCTTCAGTGAATGTAACCTTAGTGTTTACTTTAAGTTTTTTCTTCAATATTTTCTTTGCAACAGCTGCTTTAGTTAATGGCTTTGACTTCTTCTTTGATGCACTTTGTTCTTCTATTGGTGCTTCCTCTATATCTATGTTGGTCCTCTTTACTTGTAAGAATTCATCTTCATCACTATCTATACCATTATGAAAATCAAATGTCACGAGATCTTTTTTCTTCTCCTTTGTTTTCTTCTCTACTTTTACTTCCTTTTCATCTTCACTGTTCTCATCAACACTGTGGTCTGTTTCATCATCAGGGTTTGCTTGTAATTTGTCAAGTACATCACTGCTTGTGTGAATTTCTGCCTGTTTCTTTTTAGCAATTGCATTATATTTATCCAAAAACCTTATTCTTGGCGGCACAATCAATCCCAATGACCTAGCATAGGCATCAGTGTCCAATAACTGTATATTGAATATATCTTTATTCTTCATAAGAAACACACTCTTCACATAACTGACAAAAGCTCTTTGAGCTGTTTGTTTAAGGTCAGTGTTATCAGATAACAATCCTTCAATTTTCCTCTGAGGCGCAACAACTTTTGAAGGATCTACAGCAATTTTGTTTATAGGGATCTTACTCTTTTTCAAATCTTCTACAATTTTTTCCTCATGCGGTAACAACATTAAGAGGCCTTCTCCCTTACCAAATTCTCCTCTGGCAGTGCGGCCAGCCCTATGTATATATGTCTCTACATCTTCTGGGCAGTCTAATTGTATCACCCAATTTACCCGAGGGAAATCAAGACCCCTTGATGCTAAGTCTGTAGCAAACAGTACTACATTAGATTTTCTACAAAACTCATTATATATTTTCTCCCTCTTCTCTTGGTGCAATGTTCCATAGAGTGCTAATAAACTTACACCAGGTCTCAACTTGCAGAACAGATCATAAGTGAACTTCACCTGTTTACATGTAGCCATGAATACTAGAACTTTTTGTTTTAAATGATTTCTAATAAAAGACCACAAAATACCAATTTTCTCATCAATTTCACATACAATATAACTTTGTTGTAGTGACTCTGGAGTTACTGTTTCTGCTTGCTCATGAGGAGCAACATAAGTTGGGAATGACAAACTAAGTCTAGCTAAATCCTTTACAGACTTTGTCTGAGTGGCAGAAAATAAAAGGGTTTGCCGCTCTGGTGGCAAATTTTCAATAATAGCATTCATAGTTGCTTCAAACCCCATGTCTAAACATCTATCAGCTTCATCTAGGACCAGTACCTGAAGCTGGCTGCAACTGAATAGTGGATTCTCATCCATATGTTGTAGCAGCCTTCCAGGTGTACAGATTAGTATATTGATTTGATCCATCCTTTTCCTTTCAAACTTTAAATTCTGTCCACCAATAATAAGGCCAGCAGAGAAATCATGACAATGGCCAATCTTTCTCAGTGTTTCATAAATTTGATAGGCCAATTCCCTTGTGGGAGATATTACTAAAGCTCCGACGCCGTCTAGTCTTGTCCATTTTTTACAGAACAACTTTTCTAAAATAGGAATAAGGAAAGCTAAGGTTTTTCCTGAACCTGTTTTGGCAGCACCCAAAATGTCTTTTCCCTGTAAAGCATAGCCAATCGCCTGCCTTTGTATTTCCGTGGGGACTGTATAATTATTTTCTTTAAGACCCTTTAGTGTCTTTTGTGATAAGGGGAAGTCTTTAAAAGTTTTAATTTCATCTGGCACTATCTGGAACAGAAATATAAAACAGTAACACATGTCAGTCTATTTTAAATATGCAGGTAGGTATGTGAATATCTTCTTACAGCTCTAAAGTGGATAAATATAATAAAAAATCAAAATAAAAAGAATACCTTCACACCTTATCGTACTGGGTCTGCAGGTATTGTATAGCGGCATCTTCTTCTACGGTTTTCTTCTTTCTTGGTTTATAAAGCTGAAATTTCTTTTGTTTACTTTTATTGTTCTGTGATTTTCTATCTTCTTTCATGGTGTACGATTGTAAATTTCACACGCATTTATTACTTAAAAATTCACTGAACCACATGGACTTGTTGACAATTTATTTTGACTTATGTCATTTTACTTGCCAATAGAAAAAAAACTCATAGTGATGTGCAGGCTATATCGATAAATAAATGCAAATGAGTATGCAAGCAAAATAATCGTACATACAAACAATTATTACAAGATGTTTTTAAATTTAGTTATTTAGACAATTAAACATTTTAGGGTTAATTTTTATAAACATTGTTATGGTGAAAATTATTGAACTTGAAAATAAAAGTGAATGAGAATGACCTAGATTGTATAATCTGTGGGTATATCCGCATCCAGTATATACTGACCAGAAAACAATCGCGCATAAACAAATCGGCCGTCAGTGGGAGTAGATCACTTAGTAGGAATAATAATAAACCAGTAAGAGTCGTAAAAAATAATTAAACATTTAACAAGATATAAAATAATTCAACTGGAATAGATAAAAGTGGGTAAGGTATTTTTTAAATATTTCTTTTGTAATTATTTTAGAGGCAGGAAGTAAACTAGTAGGTGTGGGTACTGTTACAAGGGTACGTAATGTAAACTGACTTCACAGCATCTTTGTGTTGACTCATCGCAATTGCTGTTTTCTTTGTCGAATATTTTTGATACTAATCGTCAATAACGCTCTACGATAGAATTCTTTTGCTTTCTACAAATATTAGTGAGAAATTAACCGTAACAAAAGGAAAATATCTATGTTTCAGAGTTAGTTGATAAATGCGTATTTAGCGATTTTAAGCAATTGCTGAATTTAATTACTTTAATTTAAAATCTAGGTGAATAATATACCTTAAGATATTAATATTTTACGGCATTGAACAAAAACATTGTAAACTTAAATCTTACAATAATCACATCCAACTTTTATTTTGTTGACCCTCAGAAAATGACCTTTGCCCATTGCCGTTATTTTAACTGTTTTAAATAAAATAACAAATATATAATTATTTATACATATAGTGCTTTGAAAATAATTAAAGTTTCCTTTGTTAATTTAATGATGCAAATCACAGAAATTTGCTATTATTTCCAAAAATAACTATTTCATGTCTGAATATTAATTGCAGCTTTAATTTTCATTGCATTCGTAATATAAAATATTAACAAGAACGGATAATTATTTTGTCTGGCTTATAATCACTAGAATATATTTTCGCGGAACTATCGTAGATTCCTAAAATATAGTTAAAAAAAAATTTAACTGCCCTTATTAAAAACAATCGACACATTATCGTTAAGGATGTTGTTTATCGTAATTAAAATCCTCAGGCACTTGGTATTTCATCTTTATTATTCAAACAAAACATTTGCGCTAAAACACGATAAATAATCGCAGGCAATAGCACCAATCGTGATGATTTTCCTCATTATAAATTACTTTTTGTTGCACTAGCCCCTTTATAATATAGAAATATTAAACATTGTAGCTATGAATTATACAGTAATTAAAACTGAATACAAGCATGTCATACCGAAAAGCGTAAAAAAGGGTAGTTGAAAATAGTTTGATGCAAGTTAATGAAAAATTATAATTTTTCTCTCGTGTAGTTTCTCATAAATTGCAGCAACATTTTGTTAAATAGAATTATCATTATTTAGTGTGAAAGTATTTAATTTACGAAATTTTATTCTTGTTCACTATGTGCCAACTAAGCTATACACTAGTTCCATTAATTAAATGAATTTGTTATAGCTGTTACGTATTTGAAAATAAAATACTGTCATGACTATTGGAATACCTGATAGTAATGTAAGAATGGGATCAAAATACACGCGGTATATAATGTAACTTAACTAAGTAAAAAGTGCGTGGTGTAAGGCTACTGTTGTCATAAAGTTATTTGGTCGACGAAAATCAATAACGGAAGAGACTAATTCGTGATAGGCAAGCCGCTATTACTATTGACCTTGATTTTTCCCTATGGCGACAATTATTTGTGATAGCTTTTCTTTGTTAAGGGCGCAGAATATCGAGAATGAACCCCATATACCTGTGTATAGTTCATTTATTACCAATCGCTTGTTGTTAAGTAAATTTGGGAAAAGTATTGTATGTAGTAGGGAATATAAAGTTAAAGCAAAGCAAAATGTGTTCAATGAAAATTTAATGCTCTCGGCGTTATTATACAAATCATGCATGCAATTAAACTGCCGCCCACATAGGCTCCTGGTAACTAGGGCGCAATATCAATAATTGTATCCAAAATATACATGAAGAATGTTGGGCATTTTACCATCATAAGCCATAGTATAAATGCCCTTTTAACTGCCAGATCTTATTAGCATACTTCACGATTAAGAAAATACCTCGTGTCCACCCCAGGAATCTACATTGTGTCCGTTGAACCCAGGCACTATTCGACGCCCTGGGGCTCTGTGATTGATATACATATGCAATGTATCATGTGATGTCGCAGGTAGCAAGATGAAGAGCGTGGTGTTGTTGGTGTGCACGCTGGCGGCGGCGAACGCCGTCTCGTTCTTCGACCTCGTCAAGGAGGAATGGATCGCGTTCAAGGTGAGCACTACTCGCCACATCACGTGGGTGAACTACTGGCTCGCTGTACATCAACACTCGTATGTAACAAATACACAGTGTTGGTATACTATTTCCTAGTTCCTTTATAGTTAAAGGTGTAAATAATGTAGGTTTTGTTGACCCCTTTGCTAAGTAAAGTTAGTTCAGGACCTCGGCAAAACCGGTGTATAATTAAGTTACAAATATAATACAGAAAATATTTCTGTAATCGATTTTGCTAGTCACTGAACGCGTTATGAGCTTATGACCCATTCAGATAATATTGTCGGGTTTTTTCTTTAGTGTAATCATACAAGTTGCGTTGAGGATAAAGTTATTCGCTAGCCAATTAGAAACAAGTATATTTTTTATTAGTTGAAATGCATGACGTTAGACAGACTACTGTTACCATCACCAGATACGTAGTCAAGACACTCACTATAATTATAGTTTAATTCCGTTGTATTTGTATATTTATACCAAAAATGCCGTTGAATTGTCTTTGTTAACGGTCTAAATGCAAAAAATAAAATAAATAAAGGATAGTTTAAAACATTTGAAATGATGTATTGGAAAAAAAAACCTGTTGAATTTGCATCTAGCGTGCAGATTGCGTGTGCCGCTATAATGACCAGTTCTGTTGCTCGAATGCGATAAATCGAGTCCAAACTTCACCGACCGTCGCGAAGAATTCAATGTTGAGTCAATGCTATCGGTCTCTTTGTTTAAACCTAATATTAACGGGAAAATAATATTAAATATAAAACTTGTATACTTTATAAAGCTTTGTTAATGCCATATGACAAAACAGTGAAATCGATCCTCTAGTTACTCATTTGCCTAAGTCCTAAACTCAACAGTCATTATTTTTGAATATTTACTGACCTATTATATTGTATGAGTATTGGTTGTTTTGAGTCTGATATTAATAAAAGACTATTTTTCTATTTAAGGAAAACCAAAAAGTAAAATTTGTGGATCAACTCTATCTTTGTGCGAAATCAAACCGGTGGTCACATAATATCTCTTTGAACTTTTTTTTAATCTATGTCACGATAGCCGTTGACGTCATTAATACACGCATAATAATAACAAGATTATTATTTCTTGTAGCTCGCGACTTTCGTATAGCATTACGAAAACATTATGAAATATTCGTATGTACAACGTTAACAGCAAAACAAATAATAATGGCCTTCACCTATAGTGACATTATTTTGAATTAAAAATAATTCAGCACGACTGCACGTTAAATAAGTTAATTATAATTAATTTTTTCCTATACGCTTCAGCTGCCCATCATTGTGTAGTGGGTGCGTAAACCCAGGTTTGGGATGTGTAAATTGAAAACCCAGACCTTTATAAACTATGTTCAATTAGGTTAACAAAAAACCTAAGGCAGCCGTTGTAGATTTAAAAAAAAAATGTAAAATATTTATCTTTTACCAACTTACAATCATAACACTTTATCAATATAGGTAAAGTTCTAGCCACGCCTTATATGAATACAGTAGTTAAAACATCCTATGTTATGAATCAGTTCACATGTAACAACAATTACTTAGCTATAATATTTATTTATTTTATTTATTTTTATACACCCAACAGTCACACACATAGTCTTGACCCCACACTAAGATACGAGTCTTGTGTCGTGGGTATCAGAAACTACGAGAGACTTTTCGGTCTCACAAACACCCAGACCCGAAACAAATATTTGTGGATCACACAAACATTTGTCTCGGTGCGGGAATCGAACCCGCGGCCTCTCGTTTCGCAAGCTGGTGTCTAGCCAACTGCGCCACGGGGCTGTCTAAACCGAACTAAGTAGGCAAAGCCTGTGTCGTGGCTATCTGGAAAAAGTTATCCGACTGTTCGCTTTACAACGCGTTTCACATAATATGAAGAAGTATGCAGTTCTGGAAGTAATGCGTGTGTGTAGATGGAGCACAACAAGAACTACGAGAGCGAGGTGGAGGACCGGTTCCGCATGAAGATCTACGCGGAGAACAAGCACAACATCGCCAAGCACAACCAGCGCTACGAGCAGGGCCTCGTCTCGTACAAGCTGCGCCAGAACAAGTACGGGGACATGCTGCACCACGAGTTCGTGCAGACCATGAACGGGTACAACAGGACCGCCAAGTGAGTCATACTTATTTTTTGTTTTTTTTTTATTGAATAATGAGCCACGTGAGTAGTGGTCAACACCGCCCATAGACACTCACAATCTATGTAGCCTCTTTATACATACTGGCAGGTAGAAGTGCGGGCGATAAAAAGCTTTGGTGTTATACAAGGAAAAGTGATAGTCTAGCTTAGCAGTAGGTTAGTTTCGAAACACGCGACACCACCGTAAGTTATGTAAAGGGTTTTTAGAACTTGCGTACAGTGAACACTAAAGAGATTATCGTGGGGAAATAAGCACGCTTTTAAGTTCTAATTAGGTTTTTATTGTTGTTAAGGAATATGGTCAGAGTAGGAAAATAAAAACTAAATTAGTGTACAAAATATTTGTCCCCATTTCCGGCGTGATGTCATATTGGGAATTGTAGTTATTTATGATGCTAAATGTTATGCCAAAACTATCAAAAACAATGTAAAATAACACAATCGAATAATTTACAATTTCAAGGAAACTCATTTTGTTTGTGACAAATATAAAATTCGATAACGGGGTCGTTGAAAACAAGATAACTTTTAGTTTACAAACAAAGCATTGTGATGTTCTGCCAAAACATGTGATTCATGATAAGGGACTGCGCGCGAACAGACAACTTGTACGAACTGTAACAAGGCTCGTGTCGATAAGTGCGATAACATTAGGCGCTTGTTGCGCTGCAAATTTATGTAACGCGCGCAATTGTTAATGTTTAATTAAATTGTATATTTGATTGCATATGCAATGCCCGTGAAGTGCGGCCGAATGACCGATAAAGCTATTGCCACATTAATAATGTGACATTATGGGAATGCCCGGATGGCGACCCTCGCACGCATTATACATATTAGACAAATCTTTGGTATGGCTGATATATTGTTTTGCAATGAAAAAGAAGTGGATTGGAATTTGCTCAGTGAGCTTTTAATATCAGGAACATGTGTTCCATGCAAAATTAATGTTGATAATAATTAACGGTATTCTAATCGGCACAGCGTATATTTGACTTGTTTCAAATATGAACAATGTAAATGATTATCATGTAATGGCGTTGTTATTGTCGTAAGTTGTCGCGATCCTGACTAGTGACCTAAGTGCAGGCTTGAGTCACTGCTACTACCTCGCCAGCTTGTCTACGTATCGTGAACAAAAACATGACATTTGTTATTGAGAATATGTTCAGTAGTTATCCTTTGTTATTGCATTAATTATATATCTACGGCCGAATCGAGCGTTCATATTTAATATTTATATTAACGTATTCAATCTGTTGCGTTATTGGTCCTTTTTTAGAATGTATGAAACCTGATAGGGTTAATAAATTTATCTTCGTACATCAAAGATAAGCTAATTTTGCGTCTGTTTTGCCGAGTCTTCATCATTTCTCAAGTAAATATAATCTCCCTCTATTTATTCCCGAAGAGCTTAGCACAGGTACATTTCCCTCATATTTTCCCACAAAATTAAGCAATTTGTGTTGTGTACAGACACAACAAGGCTCTGTACGGCAAGGGCAAGAGTATCCGCGGCGCGACGTTCCTGCCGCCGGCGCACGTGACGTACCCCGAGGAGGTGGACTGGCGCAAGAAGGGCGCCGTCACCGACGTCAAGGACCAGGGCAAGTGCGGCTCCTGCTGGTCCTTCAGCACCGTGAGTACACACACCTCGTCTGCATCAACCCATATTCGCCCACTGCTGGGCACGGGTCTCCTCTACCATTGAGAGGGTTTCGGCAGTAGTCCACCACGCTGGCCTAGTGCGGGTTGGCGGACTACACACCTAAGAAATTCCGTAGAACTCTTAGGTGTCCAGGTTTTATCACGATGTTTTCCTTCAGCGTTAAAGCAAGTGATAATTCAATGTGAATACACACATAACTTCGAAAAGTCAGAGGTGTGTGCCTGGGGTTCGAACCCGCGACCGACAAGATTCTCGACCGCGTGCCCTAACCTCGAGGCCATCACCGTTTCACACACCTCATACTCGCGAAATATTAACAATTGCGAGGAACTATAACATCCGTCTCAGTACGAGAATAACACAATAATTTAGATAATTTCATTACTCGTGTATCAACGAACAGAAAATCTGATATTCCCCAGTAGTTATTTTACAAAAAAATATTTTAACATGTTCCTATAATTATTTCGTTCGCTTTAGTTACATTTCTACAGAACCGTAATGATGCTTATAAATTCATATTTATAAGCATCATCTACTTTAATTTTGTATGCATGCAAGATAGTAAAATGTAAATTGAACAAACATAAAAGGAGCCTCAGTACGTGTATCTTATCGTTCTATAATGTTATTGCATAGTACCGTGCTTGGCATCACCTTTGGTATTGCCGCTTTGGCGGGCTAGTATAAAAGGTTACAACAAACGTAGTGTGTGTGGGTAGAGGTATTAGAAACGAGGGAGAATCAATACAATCGCTACATATTGGATTAAGTTAAACTACTTAAAGTACATAATAACATTAGGACACGCGACATGACGCGCCATACACGCGACATGACGCGCCACACACGCGACATGACGCGCCACACACGCTCACACACAACTACTTGCAATGCTAAAATAGTTCCCGACGCTTCTATCGGTCATAATAAAAAGTTGTTTTCAAATATATTCCGTAATCGGAGAAAATATCTCAACTTTTGATTCATGTTTTATTTAATAGATGCAAAAATTAAAAACAGTCACTATGCTAAAAAAAGCTTTTCTGGAGATAGCCAAAACCGTATTTCAAATAAAAATCTGTCGCGCCAGACTAAATGTTAATCTTAAACAAATGTATGCAACTTCCCGAGATAACATAAATACATATTATTTTAATATATTCTCTAATAACTTGTCGCTTCCAAAATTAAGATTAAAACACCGTCCGAATATGGACGCAATAAAAACGATGTAAATATTTCTTGTGACAATTTCGGTGCACAAAAGGATTGATGCAAAAACATTGATAGCAATTAATTCAAATTACATTTAATTAGTCTTACAACTATAGTTTTACACATTCAAAGGAACAAATGTTTATATCTCATTCACGATAAGTTGATTCTTTTGGCATATCGACTAATGATGGGAAACAGAACATATCGAGTAGTTCAAAAATATTGCGTTTTAAAATACTGCATTATGTGTGAAATTATTTATTACTTTCGACATGTAAAACATTATGTAGATAAGCGATGGTGGGTCAAAGTTCATAATAAGTACCTATTTAATATAACAGGGTTATTTTTAGACCTCCCGCCAAATTTAAATAGGTGTTTTAGGCCACGAAAGTAAACAACTTCCCCAAAGAAACACGGGTCGAAAAGTGAAAAAAAATTTAGACCTTCTACACGAAATCGACCATGTGAGCAGTTTTCTATGGGAGAGTCGAATTATTTATCACGTTTCGACCCATTTTTCTTTGGAAAAGTTGTTTAGATTCATGGTCTAAACCACCTATTTTAAGTTGACAGGAGGTCCAAAAATAACGCAGTATGTAAAAATAAAGGTTAAAAAATAAAATAGTTTTATATTTAAAACAATTTTTATTAAGAAAAAGGAGCACAGCCATGGTCATCATAGTGTTCAATAAAATTATCGACGTGGAGATCGATATGAACGATGTTACGTCCCTTTCCGTCCGACCGATGTAACATTATACAAACGTCAATTAGTTTCAGTATTCCTATTTTATTTTTACTTTGAAGCAATAAAGTCTCAAAATTTTCGGATAACGCTTATATCTTTAGAGACTTTTGTGTTGTATGTATTTTTTTATATTCATCAAATCATTAAAATAATAAAATAATACGTTTTTTATTTCAAAGTCATGTCTCAGAAAAATTGACATCTGCCAAAAGAATCAACTTATCGTGAATGAGGTATAGTGTATGTATATCCCTGAGCGGTCACATATAAATCATTTAGAAGAAATTTAATCGAGAAAATCAATAATATGCATAATCCTGAAGATGTTAATCTTATCTTTTACATATAAAACTACTTTGCAATTCTAATGTCATAACACGTAAAGATAAGATGTTTTGAGGAAATGTTAATTAATTAATAAAAAAAGTATTTTTTTATTGCCTTTCGACAAAACCTGAATAACTCAACTGAACTTTGACAATGATCGACCATTTTGATATTTTTAATGAGGGCTCAAACATTGTTATCCTAACAATGGCTGGGGTTATCCTGACGTTTTCCTGTCCCCCCCAGACGGGCGCTCTGGAGGGGCAGCACTACCGCAAGACGGGGTACCTGGTGTCGCTGTCGGAGCAGAACCTGATCGACTGCTCGTCGGCGTACGGGAACAACGGCTGCAACGGCGGCCTCATGGACAACGCCTTCAAGTACATCAAGGAGAACGGCGGCATCGACACCGAGAAGTCCTACCCGTATGAAGCGGTCGATGATAAGTGCAGGTACGTGGGTACACTGTACACTGCTCTTTAGATTCGTTTTGTGTTAGGTATTGTCAGGTCTTCGTTACTTTTGGTTATCCGCCACTTTTTTTTGTCTGATACTCAATGCAGTTTTTTAACATTAAATATAATATAATGCCGACTGACCACTCTATACTTCTGATCTCTTTACTCCAACATTTGCCTGGATGAAATCGCTATCAGCGATAACGCCGCTGGTTGTGACACTACCTTATTTCGAGCAACTTTCCAATGTTGATTTTATTATATGGAGTACTACAGTGACTATTTAAGTCGTGAAGACTGCTGGACATAATCCTCCCCTAAAACTACCCAATGACCGTGTGGTAATCTGTGGTATGAGGAACCTCCTGTATTGTGTGCATAGGTACAACCCGAAGAACTCGGGCGCGGACGACGTGGGCTTCGTGGACGTGTCCCAGGGCGACGAGGAGAAGCTGATGCAGGCGGTGGCCACGGTGGGGCCCGTGTCCGTCGCCATCGACGCGTCGCAGCAGAGCTTCCAGTTCTACTCCAGCGGCGTCTACTACGACGAGAACTGCTCCTCCACCGAGCTCGACCACGGGGTCAGTGACATACACATTATACATAAGTCTATTAGGCTTAGGATTTAAGGAATAACATCGCTGAAACGTTTCATAAACGCAGAAATGCCCCATTTGCATAGTTATTAAATTTGAAATTGATTATGCTGACTTATATCTTGGACTTCTTTTGCAATTTTACCAAAGATAGTTCTATTGTTTATTTTTCTTCATATCAAGTCACGCACCATCGTATCCTGGGTCAGACAGATTGTCACGGAAACAAATTAGATAAGATGGCAGAATATGTGAATGTCGTTTAGTGTTTGTGTCAGTGGGTCGCACGTACACATTATCTAGGTGGGTCGGCGGCGCGACCCGCAGATACCGACACTTTGCCTACCGATGGTCTATCGCATATGTCATTTACTGATTACCATTTGGAATGTTATATAGATTAGTATATATAAATTAGTTTATTACTAATTTGCAACTTAAGCTCATGATAGTCCTATTTTATTGTAGCAAAATGTCATCATCAGTACAGTGATTTGTAATAGCAGCAATTGAAACGATATTATAGATTCTTTAAAGTCATTTCACGCATAAAAAATCTTAGCAAGTTCAGTGATCATGTATAAAAATGTATAGTATTTATATTGGTTCACTTTAGTATAAATGTGTGTGTGTGGTTTAGGTGTTGGTGGTAGGCTACGGCACGGACGAGAACGAGGGCGACTACTGGCTCGTGAAGAACTCGTGGGGGCGCTCGTGGGGAGACCTCGGCTACATCAAGATCGCGCGCAACCGGAACAACCACTGCGGCATCGCCAGCGACGCGTCCTACCCGCTCGTCTAGTGCACCCGCTGCACCCGCTGCACCCACTGCACCCACTGCACCCACTGCACCCACGCACTACAGTTACACTCCATGCCACTGTCTCCATCCGAAACAGAAATCACCACAATGTAACCCAGTATTAGATGTGGAGACCACATTTAACCACTGTCTCACACTGCAGCGAGTGTAACGTCAATGATGGCGTGTATTTATCACAATCATTCTTCAACAAACCGCATTTATATAGAATCCATGACATTTCAATATTATGTTAAGCGAAAATTTTATATTTTGATGAATAAATAGTAAATGAATCGTTCCATCGCTTGAATCGAATGCGTTAGGTAAGTTAGTATGTAAGCGATAGTATATGATACGGATATACAATATGTGGTGAGTGTGGCACTCGTCTGTCTGTGTGTCACCTCGCCACTATGTGATATTATTGTAATTAGTTTTGCGGATCATGCTCAGTTGTATTAAAATATTTTATTAAATTATATCGGTGTTTATTTTTCCCATACCTATACCTAATCGGTATTACCAACACAACAACCTCAGGTTATATCAATGTCATGTATTTTTTGGCCGCACATAGGACTGAAATTAAACAAACTGACTGTAAACTGATTTTACAATTAAAATATTTTCTCCACCCATCTGCTGATATTAATCGGATGATATTTACTTCTCATAATGTTTCGTGATCTTCGCAATAACTATATAATACCTATTATTCTTGCTTGAATATTTATTTTTATTTGTTTTTACGAGTTTTAATGATACGTTTGAGTCATATCCGTCTGAATTTGACGTAAACAAATACCAGCCTTTGCCTTTCTCACGCGAAACTTGAGAGTTGTAAGTCTAAACAGTCATTGGCTCTCCCTTTATATATGAAACTTGACAGCCCCGTGGCGCAGTTGGCTAGATACCAGCTTGCGAAACGAGCGGTCGCGGGTTCGATCCCCGCACCGAGACAAATGTTTGTGTGATCCACAAATATTTGTTTCGGGTCTGGGTGTTTGTGAGACCGAAAAGGCTCTCGTAGCTTCTGGTATGCACGTCACAAGACTCGTATCTTAGTGTGGGGTCAGGACTATGTATGTGACTGTTGGGTGTATTTATTTTTTAATTTTAACTTGAAACCACTGCTAACGTATCGTTAACAATAAAAATACACCTTTGCTTATCCCTTTGGATATATTTGCGACAGTGTATAAATGCATATGCATAAAGTGTACATTTTTTCTAGTCCGCGCAGTCCTAAGTCATTAATGTCTGTCGTCCGATCAAGAGTTGCAATAGCTAACGTTATTTACCAAAGGTTTTTGCATAAGCTTATATTAGTACCAACAAGAAGCTTTATTTTATGTAAAGACAGTATGTATTTATATTGGCACTTGAATTTCCGGAACTATTCTCAAACTAATAGTTCACTCAAAATTTTAGGTATGATTTAATTTTTTATTAGTTTTAAATACAACAAAAAATCTAGTAACCAAAAATAAATGATAAATAATAGCAGTGATGTTTGGCGTCAAGATCATTATAGGTTAACTAAATTTCTAAAAATAACTCTGTACTTTTAAAGTATTTTCAATGAAACTTGAGTGTTTGCATGCAGCTACAGTTTAATAAACTAATTAATATGAAACAAGATTATTACATCCGAGTTGCACAACTATTTACATAATACAAAGTGAATAAATAATTACAAATATTTAAATGTCCAGCGATGTTGAATCAATGTAAATATATAGGTATCTACTGTCGGCGGTATCCATCTTACATATAACTCTATGTATTAAATAAATAACTGTTACAAGGGAAATTTACAATTAAATACTACTTCTATCTTCCGTCCTATATCGTGCGACTCTTCTTATAATGGATGGAATGTTGACCCGTTATTGTCTGGAAGAGATTGCAATGATATCGTCGCTTGTTCTTACATTTCTTCTTTTTTCATTTTGTGAGCACCTCCTTACTAACTGCTTCTTAGATCTCGATACTAAGCAAAAGATTCCAATAAAAATACATCTAATAGTGTCTAGTTCTTTGGAAATAAAATTTTAATATTAATGGAGAAACTTTTTTGTAGATAAGATAAGAAAAATAATATGATTTAATCTGAATGTTTCGAAAATTTTTATATTAGAATATGCAATGCTAGGTCATAATTTATTATAGTGATACCGGTCTTTAGATTTTCATTTTAAAGGACAACAGGAAATCTACTTTAATCATTATATAGATGTTATAAAGTAGAAGTCTTGTAATATATTCAAGCCGTAGGTACCTATTTCTATAATTACGGGATCAAATAAAATCAAGCTTTTATTATGCACGAAAAATTAAAAAAATAAACTAAGAAAACATTCATAAAATTCGTATTTTTTTAAACGTTACAAGTAACAATTTACAAAAGTGTTCGGTTTATCAGTAGAAGTATGATACATAAACATATATTATCTATAACTAGTATATTAATGTTCTTAAGTAATTTAAAAGCTTGTCGCGCAATTTCGTTAATGCAAAGACCTCGGCCGCTTATTTTTTTAATTTTTCGTGCATAATAAAAGCTTGATTTTAAAATGTGTTTTTCACCGTTAATTTATTTTTAACTTTTTAGTTGGAAATATTTTTAAGTCTATCCATTTCGTAGTCATACCGAAATTCAACTCAATCGGTCCATGGAAACTAGTGTTCCTATGGGCACCTTCCAACTTCTCATGACACCAGATCAACGATACCTTGTTATTATGTTGTCACTAAAAATACAAAGGCATACCAAATTTTAGCTTACTTGGTCCACAAGAATCGGAGTTCCTATGGGCTTCTTCCAACTCCTCATCAGATCAGCTTCATGATACCATATTTTTGTATTATTACCGAAGTTACGAAGACATACCAAATTTCAGTTCAATTGGACCACAAGAATCGGAGTTCCTATGGGCATCTTCCAACTCTTCGTCAGATCAGCTCTATGATACCTTGTTATTATATTGTCACCGAAATTACATAGGTACACCAAATTTCAGCTCAATCGGTCCAAAGGAATCGGAGTTCCTGTGGGCTTCTTCCAACTCCTCAATAGATCAGCTCCATAATATCATATTTTTGTATTGTTACCGAAGCTACGAAGACATACCAAATTTCAGCTCAATTGGACCACAGAAATCGAAGTTCCTATGGGCATCTTCCAACTCTTCATCAGATCAGCACCATGATACCATATTTGTGTATTGTTGTCGAAGTTACAAAGACATACCAAATTTCAGCTCAATCGGTCCACAAGAACCGATGTTTCTATGGTCATCTTCCAACCTCATCATCAGACCAGCTCCATGGTACCATATTATTGTATTGTCATCCAAGTTACGTAGGTATACCAAGTTTCAGCACAATCGGTCTATTGGAAGTGGTTCAAATCTTCATTGCAAGATTTGTAAACATACAAACATACATACATACATACAAAAGTGAAGTTAAATAAAAGCTTGTAAAATAATTAGTAAGGCTCGACCGAGATGGATTTTTTGTTCTCGGCCGAGACCGAGAATAAAATAAAGTCTCGGCCGAGACCGAGAACCGAGACTGAGAATAGACAAAGCGTGATTTTTTTAATACTGTTTTTTTTTTTTTAATACGCTACTACTACTACATGTCCCTCGACATAAAATTGACCACCTCTCCTAAACAGTTGTTCACTTGTTTAACTAGTAGGCGGCGCAGTTAAAAAAATATTTGTTGCAGGCTTAAGGGGGGAGTCTGCTTTATAAGGCCAAAAAAAGACGTTTTTTAAAGAATTTCTCAAGGGCTGAAAAAAAAACCAATTCCAGCGAAATTCTCAGATTATTTTATTGCATACGTGAACAGTGAAACAAAAAATTTGGAGAGGAAAATATCCAAGCGTAGTTGACTTTTCATAGACATTAGTACCAGGCCTCGCAATTGCAGTCTCTGATCGGCGAGCAAGATAGAGCTCTTAATTTTCGTCGGAAACAAAAAATCGAAATGTTTTTACATTTTTAGATATTTAATCTTCTAGATGAACTAAGAAAATCTCGAAAATTTATTAAATTTTAAACTTTTTTACACGTTTGAAAAAAAAGTTTCTTTTACAACGATGAAAAAATCATTTCAGCTTGCTAAAAAAGTTATTCAGAATTTGTTTTTCGTGAATCTTTTTAGTTCAAATAGAAAAGAACACAAAACTGAGTCTAACAAGCCTTGGTTTGTTTCAATTGGTCGTTTGGTTTTCTTGCAATCACGCTCGCAAGTTTAGAAAACAATAACTCGAGAAAATGCGCTTTAAAGTTAACAATAGGAAAAAAGTTAATTTTTTATTATTTATAGCTATGGTAAGTTAATCAGCTATTCCTGGGCCATACAGTAACCCTTCAACTTCCTAAAAGAACTCATTTTGTTGTAGTTTCTCGAGTCAACGGGCCGTTCGAGCTTCGTTGCTGGAATTAGACGTACGCCGGTTTTCCTTCGCAATCCGTTCTGCGTCGATGTTTCTCGCAAAAATCCAACATTGGTGGCCCATTTTCAACACTGTACTATTCGTCACTCCACTACTTGTCACGCTATATTTCTACGGTATCAAAATATTATTTCGAACGACCGTTGAACCTTGTTTTCAATAGATAGTTCGGAGCTGTTCGGCCGAGCTCCCGATTGTGCGCTCTATCTGCCCAAGTGCTCGTATACCCGGCCACGTCTAATGCTGTTTTTTTTTTAATATTCCGAATTAGCCCTTATAACATAATACATATTTTTGGATATATTAGGAATATATTGTAGCAATAAATAAAAAAAAAAAAAATTGAGACACTTAACTCTCGACACCCGGCCACGTTTAGTGCTGTATTTTTGAAAATATCCCGAACGAGTCTCTATAACTCTACACACATATTCATAGGGATATTGGGGATGGATTGGAGCACTAAAAAAAAAACGATTTTTTGAGCTATCTAAAGCAGACTCCCCCCTTAAGCACTAAGCAACTTATAAGGTGACAAAAACCAATACTCAAAAATATTAGCATTTCTTTGATTACCGAGCTTGTACTATATTTACGCGTGGCCACGCGCGGTAAAATTTTAATGCCGATTCGAAAAAAGTTACAGTCTCGGTTATGACCGAGAATCTCGGCTAGAAACAGCCGAGAACCGAGACAAATTTCTCGGTAGGATTTGTAGCCGAGAATGTCGAGACCGAGACCGAGATCTCGGTCGAGCCTTAATAATTAGTTATTTCATAAAATCATTCGTGTTTTTCATCTCTAATGTCGATAGAAGAAAAAGAGCAAACATACAAAGACACCCACGCTGAAATCGCATGAAGGTAGGCAGAGACTATTGAGTACCACAAGCTACGATCCTGATTCACCTCTTTTACTTATTTATTAACATTTATATGAATTCAAATAAAATCAAATTTATTGAATCTTTGAAATGTTAATTACATCACTTAGATCCTGTTATTTCTTAATCATTAGAGATTAGAGAAGATCGGGCAAGAAACCGTAGCGTTGCTCCTTTCCAATTAAGAAAAAGTTTACCTGTAATATTGGTACAAAGATTAAATTTTCCGAATTAGAGCAACTCGCTAATTCAATCGCACACTATTGTATTGAATATGCAGTGCCGTAACTAGGGCGGTGCCAGCAGTGCCCAGACACAGGGCGCAGATTCTGGAGGGGCGCAGATATGACCAGACTAGTATCTAGTTTTATCTCATGCATGGTAGCTAAGCCTGGTGAGAGAATTTTTCAGAGGCGCAGTTTTGAAGGCTCGCGCCGGGTGCATAAAAGGCTAGTTACAGCACTGTGAATATGAGAACAATATCTCTATTATAAGCAGGGCTGGGCAAAATACATACTTAACTGTAATTGAAATACAAAATACAAAATACTTTATCACAAGTAATTAAAATACGAAATACAAAATACTTTTAAGTAAGGTATTTGAAATATAAAATACAAAATACAGTATTTTAGCTATTTGTAATTAAAATACCAAATACAAATTACAAAATACTTAGTAAGTAATCTGCATGGTCTGGAAAGATAAGGAAAAAAAGATTCATCATCATCATTATCAGCTTATTGAAGTCCACTGCTGGACATAGGTCTCTCCCAATGACTTCCAACGGGATCGGTCGGAAGCCCCCTGCAGCTCCCCCCCCCCCCTTTCGATATCACGGTCACATCCCTTCTCTCCAAGGTCATGGAGCGAGTTATTAATACTCAGATCCTGAGGTACCTTGAGGATCGCCAGCTGATTAACGACCGTCAATATGGCTTTCGACACGGTCGGTCAGCTGGCGATCTTCTTGTGTACCTCACGCACAGCTGGGCGGAGGCCTTGGAGAGTGAGGCTGAGGCTATTGCCGTCGGCCTAGACATTGCGAAGGCGTTCGACCGAGTGTGGCACGGCGTCCTTCTGGCGAAGCTTCCAGCTTATGGGATCCCCGAGGGACTCTGCAAGTGGATCGCCAGCTTTTTGGATGGTCGAAGCATCAAGGTCGTCGTTGACGGCTGTTGCTCCGAGACCATGACCATTAATGCTGGCGTTCCTCAAGGTTCGGTGCTATTGCCAACACTCTTCATCCTGCATATCAATGACATGATGCCTATCGAAAGCATGCATTGCTATGCAGATGATAGTACAAGTGACGCGCGATACATCGGCCAACAGAATGTCCCTCGGAGTACCGTTGGGGAAAGACGGTCACAACTTGTGTCTGAAGTCGAGAGCTCTTTTGGATATTCTGAGTATGAGGTACACTGCCTTGTTCGACACACTTTCATTGGATACAATGTTGTTAATGAAAGACCTGTGGATGAGAAATCCGACTCCTCCTCGGGACACCGGACTTCAGGGTTGTCATGTCCTCCCCGATTTTTCGGACTTCCGACAACCCCAGTATGTCCCAGTGTTATCCACTCAATTCAATCAACAATCTTCTCGTTTGTCCTCAAAGTGCGTATATTGTGTGTAACCATGGCCAGTCGTCGTTGGGTGTGGTAGCCGGGGCCAACCCGGGGATTCTTAGCACCCCCTGCCCCGCCCTTACCATGGCCGCTACCATAACCAGGAATAGTGGGGCTGCCGGGGACTGGAGGCCTGATCCTAGTTTCACTCATTGAGAGGATTATGCCGTTTCTCGCCACTTACCACTATTGCATGCATGGTGGTTAATTGTATTTTAATATTAATGTATTTTAAAGCCTCAAGTATTTAAAATACTAATTACAAAATACCTCGGCGTCAGGTATTTGAAATACGAATTACAAATTACATTTTAAGGAAGTAATTGAAATACAAATACAAAATACGTATTTGTATTTCAATTACGTATTTTAATTACAAGTAATTAAAATACTGCCCAACCCTGATTATAAGTAATATGTATATCTGATCAAACACATAAGTCGGTTATGTTTACTCCTAACTCTGCCTTTAATTATGTTTATGTATTGTAATTAGGGATGTTGCGGATTCAATTTTTTTCACATCCGCGGATGCGGATGCGGATGCGAATTTTAAGAGGCTCACATCCGCGGATGCGGATGCGGATGCGGATCTGTATAAAATTGATCGATTGGTTGATTTGTATAAAATGTTATTGCTTTCCTATTGGTCAATCAGCACGTGCGGTCAACCACTCGACACTCGAGACCGACACGCGCACCTCTCCGCCCCTCACCCCTTTCTTTCTTTTCGCGATCTGCTACACATCCGCAACCGCATCAGCTCCGCAGCGATTTATGCGGATGCGGATGCGGATGCGGATGTCCAAATCGATGCGAATGTTCCGCATATGCGGATGCGGATGCGAATATTCGCAACATCCCTAATTGTAATCACGTTATTTCCTGGTAACACTGCGCACAGCTGTTTGTTTTTGTAACAATCACTTAGTACTGCCACCACTTCCGCCGTGCGTGCGATTCGTCTATGAGTTTCATTAGTTACACTTCATTGTGTGTTTAGGAAAATCATATTTACTCTGAAGGACCTACAAAATTTGAATATTAGTTATGAAAACATGTTTATGAAAATTTAGTTTTGTTGAAATAGTTAATATTTGTATATACTTATTATTGTCAGATAACACAATGATAAGTACAATATCTATACTACTTATCTATAGTAGACAAAAATTCTTCCACTAATCACACAATATTTCTAATAATAACAACATTTTTCAATAACTAAAAATGATTCGCTTTCTACAACTGCGACGCAATATGTTTCATATCTTAAGTTTGAAATTTATAACAAAAGTCGCAATCTATAAATAAGTTTAATTATTTTAATGTCCTGTCATTCCGTGATAGACCGTACCCGAACTATAATCCGATCCGAATAATGAGATAATAAAGCTTATGCTATAAATAATAAAAAGTAAGTTGGCTGACCAAAATATTTACATCGCACGCTCATTGATTGGGCTCCAACCTCGTCTACGTTATGTATGTTTTGAGAGGCCCAAGTCTATAGGAGACTGCTGCAAAATATTCATAAGAGTATTCCCAAAATGTTTACAGGAATCTTTCGGGCATCTGGCGGTTTGCTTAACTTTTTTTTAAATTCCAAAAACATGCGAATATTCGCCTCTTAAACACTTCATTCTTCATCAACCCATATACGCCCACTGCTGAGCACGGGTCTCCTCTACCATTGAGAGGGTTTAGGCCATAGTCCACCACGCTGGTCTAGTGCGGGTTGGCGGACAACATACCTTAGAAATTCCTAAGAACTTTTAGCTGTGCAGGTTTCATCATGTTGTTTTCCTTCACCGTTAAAACAAGTGATAATTCAATGTGAATACACACATAACTTCGCAAAAGTCAGAGGTTTGTGCCTGAGGTTCGAACCCGCGACCGCCGAGAATCTCAACCGCGCGCCTAAACCTCCAGGCTATCAACACCCAGACCCAAAAAAAATACATGACACAATCGGTTGGAAGGTAAAATGCGCGGTATCAGGCCTGATGGATTGAGAATGAAAAAACCACAAAGGAGACATCTTGGACTGCGCTACGATAAACGGATTAGTTGAGTGTATGTATAATGAAGTTAGTATGTTAGTGTGTGTATAATGAAGTTTAAATAAATAAATAAATAAGTATTAGTGCCCTCCAGTAACATTTAATAATTTTATATCAGGTCATAACCGTTCGTAGAATTAGCTGGACTCATTTGTGACAACGGTGAATGATAATAATTAGAGATGGGCCGAGTACTTGGTTGATACTCGGTACTCGGCGTACTCGGCGGGTTTTTTGATACTCGTACTCGGCCGAATAACTCGGTTTGAATGCCGAGTATACTCTGTTTAAGAAATGCAATATATTTCGGTAGATATAATTTAAACAACAGTCATCATCATCATCATTAGCCAATGGAAGTCCACTGCTAGACATAGGCCTCCCCCAATGACTTCCACCGGATTTGATCGGAAGCCTCCTGCAGCCAGCGACGTCCCGCGACCTTGACAAGGTCGTGAACAGGGTGGTAAAATTTGAAATGACCGAATTTAAGCGATGTATTAAACATTTTATAGATTCAGTAAATATTATTTTATTTCATTTCGTAAACAACTGTGTTAATCAAAAATTATTTAGTAATTTAGGAAATCTTTGAAAATCTCAATAAATAAAATCAAAATTATAGTACATAATAAAAATAATTAATATTTAAAATTGGATAAAGCTAAGTTATGATGCAGTGATGGCCTCGAGGTTTGGGCGCGCGGTAGAAAATCTCGACGGTCGCGGGTTCGAACCCCAGGCACACACCTCTGACTTTTCGAAGTTATGTGTGTATTCACATTTAATTATCGCTTGCTTTAACGGTGAAGGAAAACATCGTGATGAAACCTGCACACCTTAGAGTTCTTAGGAATTTCTTAGATGTGTAGTCCGTCAACTCGCACTAGGCCAGCGTGGTGGACTATGGCCTAAACCCTCTCAATGGGAGAGGAGACCCGTGCTCAGCAGTGGGCGTTTATGGGTTGATGATGAAGTTATGATGCAGGAACACAAGCCTCGCTGCACGTTCTGGTAACAGCCTATTCCTCTATTCTTCGTAGACGTTACCGGCCTCCGAAAACAGGCTATTTAAATTCTAATGTACCACGCGCGAATTGGAAATTTAATTGAACCGAGTTACTCGGCCGAGTACTCGGTTGAAAAAAAATTGAACCGAGTAAAACTCGGTACTCGTTACTCGGCAAAAGTGGAACTCGGCGCATCTCTAATAATAATCGTTATCGCCCCTCGCCAGTCGCAACTTTGCTTAGACCAGATGGCTGAGATCTGTTCCACTAAACCAACTCAACTGTCGTATATGTAGGGGAAGCGAAGGTAATACGGACCACTTAAGGGAAAATCAATGTAAAACAAAAAATACTATCTTTTTTCTCCTTTCTTTGTTATTATATAATAGAACATTTATTAATCTAACTTCTTATTAAGGCGCACTTGAATCGAATCACAGATACAGAAGATATTGGATGATTTCCAAAACCTTCGCTTTGGTCCATTTTGCCTACACATGAAGGTAAAATGGACCTATGGCAAAATAACAAAAAAATTATTTTTCGTTTCTTGTGCTTATTTAGTAGCTTCTAATTCGTCGCGATAAGATGATGATGTTATTTCGGCTGTCTTTCGTTGCTTAATATTAGTTCTAGTCCGTTTAAAAGTTCGGGCTTTCTCATACTTAAGACGAGTTACGCTTTAAGGAATTTTCGAGCCATATTTTTCCAGCCGTTATGTCTCGTGACAGAAACAGTGATGCAGTTAATTTTGTATAGTTAGCTCAATGCGATACGTCTGAGATCCTTTGTGGTGAAATCAAAAAAGCGATTTCCCATATTGTTGGCATAGAATGCTAGTTCTCTCTCTTGATCGACATAAAAAATCTTTTCATACCAGCCCATTTTCTTTTCCGTAACTACAGTTAGGTCTATAGTTCTTTCATATTTGAAAAACCTTCGTATTAATGTAGTCTTTAGAACATTAAATGCGGCCGCGCGTTGTTAAGCCCCGTTTTGCGCGTAGCTACTTTTTCAATAGCATTTTTTAGGTCTTCCTAAAGCTAAGATTGTCGGTGCGTCCTTTTTTATAGCTGTTAATCATCTGAAAGGAAAATACCGATACAAATATTAAATTATATAGGTATAATCACAAGCAAACTGTATTGAAGGTGAAACGGACCACGTGGTCCGTTTTGCCCGTTCCGTTTTGCCTTTTCGGTAGGCAAGTAAACAATACATCATTTAGAGTTTAAGATTGAGGACAAACTGACCTATTTATCGTTAAAACTAAGTAAAATAAACAATATTTCAAACAATAACTCAAAATCCCTGATAACTTTAATGTAATAAAACTGAAGGCAGATCAGAATTTGCTGTTTTTACATAAAAATACTGAAAAATTAACTTACCATGATAAAAACGTGTGCTGCTGCATGGCCGCTCCAAGATCACTGACCAACTCTGAATGCGAGAGGACTATCAAGTTGACGCAAGTAGATTATATATGGCGTTAATAGTTTGGAAGTTACTAGTCTGGTCCGTTTTACCTACAGGGTCCGTTATACCTTCCTTTCCCCTACATATCTAATATCATCTATCATTATTTTCTGGTTAAAAATGATTTATTTTAGTATCTGGTTAATAATAGTTTTATTTTTCTGATTTATTAATCAGCTGTACACGCCTAGTACCTTTTTTTGGGAAAGGAGGCAAACGAACTAGTGAGCCACCTGATGTTAAGTGGTCAACAATATCGGAGGAATTATCGGTGCGTTGCCGGCCGGCGTTATAGGCTCTTTTCTTGAATCCTTCGTATCCATTTGGAAATACTGCCGACGAAATTTGATTCCGCAAAGATGTTGTGCGGGGAATGAAACACCGTTTGAATCACACTGTTGAATTACACCATTCATCCAGATGGTAGGGATCGAACTTTAAAATGGAACCTACTGTATTCTAAGACTCAGTTAACTCAAAGCCTACATCACAATAACAAACAAGTAATTTAATTACAATATAATATTATTAACGATAAATACAAAAACGATGCCAATGAATCATTATGACACACAACTGTATGTTTCCGTTGTTTTTTCAAAATCGGTTGTCCTGAAAATTGCTGTAGCATTATGCGAGCAAGTTAGTACAGCTGCGGCGAGCATCGCGTGATACCATTGTGAGTCACAGCGGCTGCATCATGTCGCCGGCACACAGCGGGGAAAGCGCTACACACCACTGTTGTTCTTCAATCGCGGGTCGACTACGCCACACATTTCTCTCTAATCTAGCGCGCGCCGGACTCACTTGTTGGAATGTCGAAGTTATCTCCTCACGTGACCGGGGTCCTGGGTCGCTGTACCGATCTCAGACACCGCCGTGCGCAATATTGCGTCGCAATTTGATGTCATTTGGCGCGACGATAACTTGCCCACTTGCTGTTTTGCTTATAATCATCGTTTGTTTTGTTGCGGAAAATAAACCACATATAAACAAAATGTTGCAAATGTTAGGTATTCTAAGCGTCATCAATTTATTTAGTGATAGGCAATCATATTGGCCGTAGGCTTCTGCTATATAATAACGATCTGAAACAAACGATTTTCCGTAAAACAAATGTTATCCCTATAATTGTGTTATGCGAGAACATTAGCGTTTGTAATATGTGGACTCCACTAAAAACTATTTCACCGCACCCTGATTATATTATTAGAGCGAATGGCGCTGAGGAGAAAGTGTTGAAAATTTTCAACGGAATTCCGTTCAATTGCTATTTCATCTGATCTTGATACACTAAAAAATTTTTAAACTAAGATTTCGGTTTTAGCAATACTGATAATTAGAAACCCTCATACCGTTATTAATTTTCATGCTTAGATTTTTAATCTAAGAAAATTACATTTTGTGTATCTATTGTATATTTTTTTTATTAAATGAATTTATTCTTCTTCATCAACCTATATTCGCCCATTGCTGAGCACGGGTCTCCTCTACCATTGAGAGGGTTTAGGCCATAGTCCACCACGCTGGCCTAGTGCGGGTTGGCGGACCACACACCTAAGAAATTCCTAAGAACTCTTAGGTGTGCAGGTTTTATCACGATGTTTTCCTTCACCGTTAAAGCAAGTGATAATTCAATGTGAATACACACATAACTTCGAAAAGTCAGAGGTGTGTGCCTGGGGTTCGAACCCGCGACCGTCGAGATTCTCGACCGCGCGCCCAATCCTCGAGGCCATCACTACTTGAATACTTAATGAATTTATTGTTGAATGGAAATTCTTCGACCTCAACAATATCTATTAAATAAATAGCTAATTTCAGTTTATCTAAAAAAACACATATCAGTGTAAATATGTGTCTATAATAATAATTAAATAGTCCCCGTCGCTACTTGATGCTCTATTTGTTAAACCTGTATAATTCTTGCAAGTGCAATGCGGTCACTTTGCCGTGACTATTTAAAATAAACACAGAACCATGATTAATTCATATTTTCGCAACCTGTTGGACAACGCCCAATAACCTCGGAGGTTTTAGACTAAATACAGTCTCGATCAATTGATTAATATCCTAAGATCGCACAAAAACTATAACGTTACCTACATGCTACAGGTAATTATAGATAATGTTTAGGTACGAAACTGTGCGTAGTTATGTTTATACGTTGACCCTAAATGTAGCAGGGAGCCATCGGTCCTTGACTTTTAGACAAGAACAATGATAAACGTGCGGACACAAAATGTACCTATACGTACATCGTCATAGAGTGAAATAGGCCAGAGATAATAATCACGTGCTCAGTGTTGTGATTACGCGCGAATATTGATGAACCCGTTTCTCGCCAATGCGTAAACACCAAAGTAGCTTATTTCAGACAAAAAAAATAATTCCGAAATCCAACAAAAATTTAAACCACATTTCATCAATTTTCGAAAAAGCAAATCTTACCAAAGACATTTATTAAACTTAAGAAAGTTACAGAGAGGCGTTAACAATTTTTTCCTTATTGTCGGCATATTGACTTTTAGTTCTTAATGTTACCCTAGGTCATAAAAATAAAACAACCGAGCAAAATTTTGAATACGTACTTAATTATGAATATTAATTATCATAATTATACTGTTTGTTTTTATATTTTTGTACCAATAACGAGAAATCATATCCGTAGAGGACAACTATAAAACAGTCGTTCACACTATTCTATACATAATGTTATTTTTATACGCAATTATTATTGTATTAACAACAACCTAGAGGTCAGTAATGCAATACTCGTTACTCAATATAATTTAATAAGGTATGGTTATTATGTTTTACGCACGATTTTATTACCTTTGTTTAAAGTTCTCGTAACAGAAGCCGAAATTTATAATAAAGGAGACGCAACGCTGATGCATTTCGACCGGGGAATGTTTGTATACTTATTCCTACCCGCCCGGTGCGAAATCGTTGCGAAACGCGATCAGTGGGGCCGTTCAAGTATTACGTAAGCACTATAAGGGGGCGGGGGGGTTATTGCTTTGCTTATTTTGGATGACATGGGGGGCAGGGGAGTCTAGATGATGATTACGTCATCGGTAGTAATTTTTTTTTTACCGAATGGCAACCCTACATTGTCTTTGCTTGAAATCAAAACGCATTTTCGGGAATTCCCGCAAATAATGCATACGGCTAGGCACTCGCTTTAGAACCGAGTAGGGGAATTACCGCGCGCTATTCACTTGCCTAAATTTCCTCTATCAGTGTATTGTTTCGTTTGGATCCTATAGCGAGTAGACGTATTGTAAGCATAGCAAAACAAGTTAACATTTGTGTTACTGTTGATTCCATTAGCTAAAGTTTAATGTTTAAATAAGATGTCGTTTCAAATAGACAAATCCAAGTTATACCAAAAATTGTTTGAAAGTTTTAAGAAATCTCATACAAGTACGAAAGTACAAAATGTACAAAAATTAGTTAACGAAGTGTGGCGCAATTATAAATTACAAGCAAAGTCCGACAAGGAACTAGATATTATTGTATCTAAGAGAATTGAAGAAGAATTGCAAGCGGCGACTAGGAATAAATCCAATCTACTACATTTTTTTTCTAAGGTGAGTGACGAAATAATTTTACGTACCTTTGAGTACTAGAAATATTAAAAGTCGCCAAGAAGTTTCTTTTTACATTTTGTAACAATAATTTAGACGTTTTTATGATTACAAAATATTATGGCCTATCTCGAAGTATAGAGGTAATGTTCATTATATAGATTTACTAGCTTTTGCCCGCGACTCCGTCCGCGTAGACTCTAGGGTTAAGTGCAGAGAGATTTTCCCATTTATAACATGTTTATCCCACGGGAATACATTTTCCAGGATAATATTATTCCATGTTAATTCTGTGAGCCCTATCAACCTCTATACCAAAAATCATTCAATTCGCTTTGGTAGTTCACGAAATACCCATTCCCACGGGAATACTACATTTTCCGGGATAAAAAGTATCCTATGTCCTTTCCTGATGTATAAGCTATATTATTGTAAAGTTTCATTAAAATCCATTTAGTAGTTTTTACGTGAAAGCGTAACAGACAGACAGACAGACAGACAGAGTTACTTTCGCATTTATAATATTAGTATGGATTTTTTATGATTGATTCCGTCAATTGGTCACAAAATACAGGTGTTAATTTTCTGTATGTGATGGGTTCGATTCGATTAGATTAGATTATTTAAAGCCTTTAAATAATAATTATTTTTAGCCTTTAAATAATAAATTTAAGGTCTTTAAATAATATTTAAATGCTGTTTTTATTTCATACTTTGTATTTATGCAGCTTAATAAGAAAATAATTAATAGAAAGTTTTTATTTTTAGGCAACGACTACCTATAAACCTGCAGAAAAAACACAAATTATACAGCCAGCTTCAAATATTAAAAAACAGGAAGAAGATAAAATAAAACCCGGTAATGAATCACAACAGCAATGCGAAAATAATGAAAATGCAGATAAACAGAGAGCAAAACCTTCTCAGGAAGCTATGAAAAATAAGATTGCTCTACTCGAAAAAAATCTGAATGCTTTGTATTCTGCCAGAGATACTATGCCAAGCCGTGCTGAAGTTGATAAACAGATCATTAAGTTGCGCGACGAAATAAAAACAGCAAAACAGTCTTTAAACAGAAAGGTTCAAAACGCAGTTGCCCAGAAGAAACACAGGGATGGTATAAAAAGAAAGTTAGAAGATATTTGTCATGAAAATCCAGAAATAAAAAAAAGACTATCTCTGAGGGATTCAGTGGGACGTCCTAATCTTGAAAGCAATCAACCATTACTATTGAAAACAATTGCGGATATAGCTTTATTTGGGAGTGCAGCAGATGATAGAAGACGAACGGAATCTATTCGCAGCGTAAAAACTCTTGATGAACTCACACAAGAATTACGTAAAATAGGATTTGATATTAGTCGCAGTGGGACATATCTTCGTTTGATTCCCAGAAAATCTAATTCTGTAGAGGGACGAAGACATGTATCGACAGTCCCTGTTAAGCTCATCCGGGCTCAAACTGATCTTCACAAGAGCCACTTAGATAGCAAGTTCGCTGAAACATCAATTAATTATTTAGAGAACATAGCATCCATACTTGGACCAGATCAAGTATTTTTCATATCTCAAGATGATAAAGCTCGAGTCCCTATTGGCGTAACTGCGGCAAATAAGCAAGCACCTCTTCTAATGCACATGGAATATAGAGTCAAATTGCCTGATCACGATTGGGTAATCGCTGAGCGTCATAAATTAATACCATCTGTTTATGCTGGTATCAAAATCACTTCCAGTATGCTAGGACAACCGCAAGCCGTTGGATATTCTGGACCAACATATATCGCTATTCGAAGTGGAAAGCATAGTTCATCTACTGCTAATACTCATGCTCAGGATTTCGAGACGCTTCTCGAACTTGAAGAGTTTCGACCATTAGCTAAAACTGACAATGGACTAGTAAAACCAGTGGTAATCATGACGGTTGATGGAGGGCCAGATGAAAATCCGCGTTATCAAAAAGTCATAGGGTTTGCTATACAACACTTTAAGCGACATAATCTCGATGCATTGTTTTTAGCTACCAATGCTCCTGGAAGAAGTGCGTATAACAGAGTAGAGCGCAGAATGGCTCCTCTTAGTCGCGAACTGGCTGGTTTAATTTTGCCTCATGACCATTTTGGGTCTCATTTGGATGAACGTGGCGTTACAATTGATAAACATTTAGAAAGATCTAATTTCGAATTCGCAGGAACTGTATTAGCTGAAATATGGAGTTCAATGGTAATTGATGGCTATAATGTTACTGCAAAATATGTTGAGGCAGGTGATCAAGATCTTCCTGATTTTCCAGACATTAAATGGTATTCAGAACATGTACGTGAAAGCCAATACTTGCTTCAAATTGTAAAATGTAAAAATACAGAATGCTGTCGTCCAAGAAGTGGCCTATTTAGATTACTAGACAACAGGTTTCTTCCACCACCTGTAAAAGTAAAACAAACAGTTAATGACTTGGTTTTGGATGAAGGAGGACAATTTCTTAATCTTCCAGTCAATTTAGCTCTACGCTTAAGTGCTTCACTCAAAGATTTCCTGCAAATGCCCTACGATTATTTTTGTCCAACGGTAAAATTGAGGCTATCAAGTCGAACATGCAAAACGTGTGGTCTTTATCATGCTTCCGTCAAGTCACTAAATCGTCACATCGAGAAGATCCATAAAAAAGTAAACACGCACACTGATAGGAAAATTAGACCTGTAAGAGTCGCTGCTCGTCGTGCTAATGAACTGATGTGCATTATTCAAAATTTAGAGCACCATGATGTTGAATGGCTCGATGAGAACGACGTAGACATTCCAAAATCGGAAGAAAGTGAGCAGACTTACAACACTGAGCAGCAATCCAAGCAATCCAATGTCATCGAAAACTTAGAATCATGGATTCGGGTTTCATGGACTGAAGACTGTTAATTTGAATTTAATATGTGTACCAAAAATTTAAAACAAGTTTGTTATGTTTGTAAGATTATAATATTTTTGTTACTCTATGTTGAATACCATATCAGTAAAATCTCTCCATCCTAAATCTATTTTCTTATTTTTAAAATTATAATTATAACCTTATAATTACAATATTTAAAAAAACAATACATTAATTGAAAAATGTTTACGTAAGCATGGGGGTAGGGGGTAAGAGCTTTGCTTACTTTTGCTGACAAGGGGGATGGGGGGGTAAATAATTGTAATAAATCTGCTTACGTAATACTTGAACGGTCCCAGTGTAAAAATTACAATTTTTTTGGCGGTTCTAAGAAATCAATCTATTTTATGTTAAATTGTAGGGGAAGTACGTACAAAATGACATATAGTTTTGGTTTTGGGTCATAACTCTTTAATGGTAAATCACAGCCCATTCATATTATACACCAGTAATCTTAGGTTTCATATCTTTGAATTATAATAGATACTCGAAAGATAAACAAACTGGAAAAAGAAATATTTTTAAATTTAACTGAGATCAACGAAATCCATTTTGTCCATATGCTATGGACAAAATGGCATACCACATACGGACTAAAGGACATACACGACAAAAGTTATAAAGTTTGAAAAACTGTTTGAAAAAATCGTTAATGATGCGCTTTACCCAGTTATAAAACCTATCATAATTGACCAACAGCACGGATTCATTAGAGGTAAGTCAACAGAAACGAATCTCTGCGAATTTACTCACCAATTAATGTTAGATCTGGATGACGGCGGTCAGGTGGACGTCGTGTATACCGACTTTTCTAAGGCATTTGACAAAATTTGCCATAGTAAATTACTGCATAAATTACAAAGAGTAGGTATACATGGCGACCTCTTGCGGTGGCTAGAGTCATATCTCAGAGATCGTAGTCAAGCCGTCACAATTAAAGGGTTCTGTTCATCTTTTGTCCCTGTTACCTCAGGTGTTCCGCAAGGTTCACATCTCGGTCCCTTGCTGTTTAATATTTGTATTAACGACATAGTAAATAATTTTAACAATAGTAGATTCCTTCTATATGCGGACGATTTAAAAATTTTTAGACCTATAAACGAACCCCAGGATTGTGCCTTACTTCAAGCGGACCTTGACAATTTTTGTAAATATTGTGATAAGGAACGTCTCTTATTAAATATTGATAAATGTAATTGTATTTCATTCACAAGAAAGAGAAAGCCACTACGTTTTAACTATTGTTTGAAAGGTTCCGTTTTGAAGGAAGTTTACATAGTCAGAGATTTGGGTGTATTCCTTGACCCTAAGTTAACGTTTTGTCATCATTTCGACCAGATGATCTCTAAGGCATACAGGATGCTTGGCTTTGTTTTAAGGATTGGAAAAGAATTTAGGCAGAGTTCTAGTCTCGTTCTCCTCTTTAACTCATTTGTACGCTCCATTCTTGAGTATGGGTCTATTATCTGGAATCCCCAATACAATATTTACATCAATAACATTGAAAATGTCCAGAATAAGTTTTTGAAGCATTTGCGCTATAGGTTCGGTGATTCTGGCGTAAACAATTTAAATGTGTCATCTTTGGTCGCCCGCCGACTTGAGAGAGATCAAGTGTTTCTTTATAAGATTTTGAATAATTGTGTAGATAGTAATTTCCTTATTAATAATATACGATATAAATGTCCTCGGTTAAGTTCACGAAAACAAACCCTCTTTCATATACCTATTTCCAAGTCCAAGTATTGTAGCAACACATTTTTGTATCGTTCATGTCGCAAATATAATGAGGCTTTTCAAAGCTTAGATATTTTTAACGAAAAATATGATACTTTCAGGAAAAAACTCATTATACCTAATTGTAAAACAAAACAAAAATGTATGTCCGTTATTAATTTTTATTATTTATTTTTCATTATAAATGTTTTTAATTTGTTAACCATTTGTTAAATTGTAATCTTTTTATTTGATAGTTTTTTATTTGATTGTTGTATATTGTATGTTGGTGTAAGTGTTTGATTGTAATATTTTATTAGTCTTATCGTTGTCTTAGTTTTTTTTATTTAAGTGGAAACTGTTTGTAACATGTGTATTTGTTGTAAAGCTTGAATGTGGGATTTATAGTGTTGTGTGTTTCCCAAAAATAATAAAATAAAATAAAATAAAATAAAGGCACCTAAGTCATATACAGATGCAATCACAGCGTCATTACTGTTCTTGTCTTCTTCTTTGTGTTCCCTTGCTAAATTCTTTTTTTTTAAATGTTGTTCATAATTCTCCTGTAATTTATTTTTATCTTCTTCATGGGTATTTATAAATCCCTTACAGAGGTTGCAAATATCTTTTTTAGGTATTTAAAAAGCAATATTGAATTCTGTATTGAAAATTTCATTAAAAGTTGACTTCGTGGTGAAAGGTAATTGTTAGAGTTTACGAGCTTCTTTATTATTGCGATATAGGTCGGCAGGAGATTTGTCACTAAAAATTAATTCCCTCGATGTTTGTGTCCTCAAGTAATGAGATTTTATCTTAGGAATGCTGTTAATGAAGCCTACTATACTTTTTTAATTTTCCGCATCATTTTTTTACGTAATGCGTAAGACTTGTATTACTTAATTCAAGTGTGGCCTTTAAAAATGCTTTACATACTCTGGTTTTATTGCAAGCTTCTTCAAAATAAAATGCTCTATTAAGATTTCTATAGTTTTGTTAACTTAGGTTTGATTTCTTCTATATACCTCATTAAATACTCCCTCTGCCTCTAAGGATCTGCTTGGCCCCAATAACAATCGAAGATATTTTGTCTTGTTTCTTTGTCAGTCTTTGAACTTCACCGTTAATAATGTCAATCTTTTCTTTTCTTCCTCATTTGGCCGGCATATTTACTAACTTCAATGACAATAATACGCACATATTCCTGGATTTAATATCATTAAAGTTTTGGCTTTGGAGCTGTTTAGAAATATCAATAAAAGCCCTGGTTTCAGTTTCGAAATCAGAACTACTGTTAGTAGAACTATCAATAGAGTTTGAAGAGTTTGATGGCGAATCGTCACTTCATCATGATGAAGAAGTAATAAATTTAGGAAGAGCCTTCTTCTTTTGACAGATATAACTTGGATCAGTGTCAGAATCATCTATAAAACTTTCTTCTCTAGATGAAAGAAATAAATGACTTCCAATTTGTCTGCTATGGCCCGGTGTTGTAATCACACGAGTGTTTAGTGGGATATTTTATATATAAATATTACAATTATGAATAGCTGTTAAAGGGGACCCTTTATACCTTTCATTGATAATATTGACGAGAAAGCAACCTCGCTGTATTTTACTCTGAAATAAAAAAAGAACTATAATACTATTGTAATTTGTAAGTTATAATTGACCAGCAATAGTAAGTCAACTTAAAAAATCATAAAAATCAAAGCAAAAATTTACTTTAGATTAAAAAATGTTTTCGAAACAGTCAATTTATACAACCGTTAATTATTTTTATGCAACGCATATACATAATTACATTTTATTGTATAGAAAAATCATTGAAATAGTTTGATTCAATAAAAGTAGGATAACTTGAAATTTGCATTTTGATCCAACTAAACAGAGTCAAATCAAAATAGTAACTGAACTTTTACGTACCTTATCAAACAAAACTGGAACAAGTCAAAATGACCAATGAAATATTCCAAAAAAAATCTCCTAAACTGTAACATCTCTGGTTATCTCAAAGTTACGTTTCACCAAAACTGTAACAAGTCGAAATGTCCGTGCTTTCGGTTTTGTTAGTACGTGTATTTCTTATGACTAATGAAGTTTAACTGACAATACCCTTGTTTAGGTGGCAAGCGTTGACAAACGTTGGTTCAACAAAACAAAGTTAATGCCATCTAGCGATTGATTTTACAAGGTATTATTAAACGTGTCATCGTGGATAGTTGCGTATGTTCATCCAACGTTCGAATATAAGCATAACTCAAATTTGACAATTTTTGAGTTGTCTTAGTTTAGATCTAGGTGTGCGATATTTGTATCATGTGAGTGCTCTAGCACATGCCTACTCTATTACTGTAAGGATTTATATTTGTTTATATTGTAATGTAAAGCGGGCCAATATAACAGTATTTGTAAAGCTGCGAGCGTTACTCACATGCATTACACTTAGGTCAGCAAAAAAAATGCCACAAGACACATTTTTTCGAGTTAAAAAGCTATTATTAAATCAATTTTTATTACCATGTCATGGTCCACTTAGCAGTGCCACGCGTTTCTCTTTGTATATAACACACATAAAATAATTTAAAATTGTATTGTTATCTTGTTTTATTTGTAGGTTTTAACTAAGCTTTTATTTCATTGGGAGGATACAGTTTACAGATTGAGCTTCGCGTAATTATAAATATACTGAAATAAGAAGAAAATAAAAAAAAATGTTTAAATAAAACACATGTAATTGAGAAATGGAAATATTTATTAATATGTACAGTGAACTTAGTTTGGCACTAGAAGCTTACGACTAACATAAATAGGACGCGACGAGCGATACTGTGGTTACACTGGTTCACACGATATACACATACTACGGATACTGCGGACTTTAGTCTATTCCAATGAATATTGCTCTTGGAATGGTTAAAATCTCATACTATAATGGATTTTAAACCTATGAAGATCAGCGTGGCAATTAGTGCCATACATTAAACTAAAGTATGTACTTGATATGCCATCTCGCATTAGGCCAGCGTGGGGAACGGTATGCCCACTCTCAGTTGTGGAGGCGGCGCGTGCCCAGCAGTGGGACGTACTCGAGCTGGTGATGCAGATGATGTTGTCCATGTGTGGCGAAGGTTGGCGATCTGCCCTTGCCCCTTGCATAATTACTAACCAGTCGGAAACGAGCAGAAGACTTCATAGTCTCTTCTGTACATCACCAGCCCATATACTATTCCTTACAGCTTAACAGGTTTGCGTCTTAGTCCACAAACTAAACTTCAATTGTAATATACTGCGTATCCCGAACGCCTACAACAATATAACAATAATTTGGCACTGCAGCCACAGTATCGCATATTGTTGGAATCACGTAATGCTGTGAACTAATAAAATAGATTAATCATTGATCTAACATAACAATTTCAGTATAAGGATTATGAGTAAATTACAAAAGATGTAATAATACATTATCGCGGAATCAATAATTATGCTGCACTTATACTTTCTAACACACAAAAACTGTTATTTTACACACAAAATCTAAAAAATGATACTTTTATTAGTTCACGCATTCGGCATTGGTAACTAGAGTTGTATCGTCGTGTCCTCACGTTAAGTACTCGTATATACAAATATACACAGAGGGTGAGATCCTCCTGCAGTATGTACACTCCGCGGGTGACGTCACTACACCTACACAACACATTCGCTTAACATTACGACACCAATACATTTATAAATACACAAACACTAGTACTAGTTAGTTTAGCAGCGACACCGCGCCACCAAACTCTTACTTATTCAAACATTATCCCCTTGTGTTTTGTTTGCAAATATCTTTCATATTGCAATAAAACTGATTTATGTGTCTCTTCACATATGTATGAATTAGTGTGATTCCTGTTGCGACACAAACACGACGCTCCGCCCTTTGACCGCGCACGTTGTAATGTTCAAAAACCTTATTGAAATCCATAAATTAGTTTTATTTCATTTCCCTCCCTAGTTCTTCTTAATAGGATAGCTGCCTTATAACATTAGTTTGTATGTCCCACGTACCCGAGTGGAAAAGATAGTCATGTTTTGAGGGCATTCTAAAGTGTAATTTACGAGATACACTGACATCTGACTAAACAAGGAAGTACTATTATACATATTATACACAAATATTATTCATAAGTTATTTCAATGATAAAATCTTAGTAAAATTAGAAAAAAAATCTTTACTAGAGACATGGATGAGCCTGATGAAAGCCTTGTTTTAGCCGGTGCAGTGGAAACTAAAACATCGACAGTGAGAAGGGGGCGCGGCTAGTAGGAGCGCGGCGGGGGGCGGGGCGGCGGGGGTGGCGGGGGAGGCCACTATTTCTTCTTGGGCTTCTTGGGGTTCCGGGAGCGGCTCTTGGCCTTGCACAGCGGACAGATGGGCGCGTTGCGGTGGATCTGCTGGTGGCACGACAGGCACGACTTCATCGGCGGCGGCTGCTGTCTGCAACACCACACGCACACTCACACGCACCGGGCCACTTTGTGACACAGAGGTATGTACGTTCCGGGGCCGGAGGCGATCCTCGTATGATAATCGAGATATTATTATACGAGGGGTACATGAGTAATACAAATAAAATGATTGTTTATGTACATTGTAAAATTATGTTGTTCAAATAATATAAAAAGCAATAAAAAACTTAAAATAATAAAATGGAAATGAAATAAAATTGAAGTAAAAGGAGGCGGAACAGAAAGATGGAAGGGATGGCGACAGGAAGCACCGGATTGGAGCGCGGTCGAGTCGGAGTTTGGGACGAAATAAAAGTAAAATAAATCATAATCGAACCTCAGCGAGACCGTAATGAAATCTTGGTCGAGAGCAGACCTGAACGCGGGCGGCGGGGGCGGCGGCTTGCGGGGCGCGGGGGGGGCCGCCAGCGCCGCGCGGGACACGCCCCCCTGCAGCGACGGAAACCGTCTGCCGACACAACGACACGCTTGTCAACATTACACGCACGCATTCCAGAGGGACTAAGAGATACATTTCGAGCACATTTCCTAATTTCAAACCGTTGTTTAACAGTTCCTAATGATAGAGCTTACACTACTACTACTACACTAGTCGACCTGGGGATCGAACCCAAGACCGAATCGCAGAATCGCATGGCACACAATTTTACCACGACGCAGTCTTTAACAAAAGAACTGCATTTTTTTTAGGTACCATAATATGTTTCCATTTCTTGTCTCCATCGCTATTCACCATTACATAGACAATTGAAAGCAGAGACGATGTTTATAGAAACATCGCGTCGGCCGCACGTACTCTGGCGTGATGGGGCTGCCCTCCTCCTCGTGCAGGTCGGGCAGGCGGTCGAGGCCGAGGTACTGGCGCCGCAGCAGGTCCACCTCGTTCTTCAGCGGCCGGTAGTCCTCGTGCAGGCGAGACGCGTTCGACAACTTGCGCGTCATGCTCTCCTCCGTCTGTTTGATCACCGTCTCCATCTGGAATGCACAACGCACCATCAACTGTAAGCGTACATCTACATGTTCACGTCAAGTTGACTGCCAACATATTGATTCAACTAATAGGTTACTATTGAAATAGAGAGCAATATAAAGAGATTGAAATCAACATTGGATTACATTGAAATTGTACATTATAATATTTTGGTTACTTTGTTCTCAGTACAAATTGTTGAAAGAAGAGAATCATTAAGGAATATGTTTAGCTCTTGCAATTAATTAAAATGCATTACATATTCACCCAATTTGTGGTAACAAAAAATTCTTTTCATTATGACGATGCCAGAAAATTAATAATAATGTTTTTGTTTGATATTTTACTGAAGGTCTTCTATAAATCTAATTTACATAGAATAGATGTTATTCAGAGTAAGTATAATGTATGAAGCAACGGTGCGCGGAGTGCGCGGGCCGAGTTCCGCCGAGACAGTGCAAACAAACAATGTGAGCCGTAACAATTGTCGAAACGCTCACAATAGCCGCCGAATGCTCTCGCTTACATAAACAAACAAAGGATAGTTTATGGACCGAATGAGACCGACGACCGACACCCGCCACACCAATTTCTTCTACAAAAATACATTTCAAACTAATGTTAATTGTACCAACTTTACAATTTCATGTAACACATTCTCACAGTATTGCAAAGGGTGAGGCAAAGGTGCATTTTTGAATCCACATTTTGAGGTGGTGTTTTAACTTCAATATAATAAGGAGTACGGCTAAATTATTAAGTGATTGAGTCATTGTAAACTGATATGTTTCTATCATGCACTATAATATTATTCCTATTTTATTTTTTGTGCTTTTCCTGACACCATAATACTGAAAATTTGGTTTTGGTAAATTATAATACAAGTTTGCTTGACACAGTAATAGCACTTAGGGCCTTAATAAAGCACATGCTATTTGGGAAGAGCATGAGATAGTTGAGATTCATAACAAGGGCCAAATATACTCATTGCCTTATAACGGACATGCATCATCTCTACTATTCTGAATGGTTACATCCTATGCATTACTTTTTCACTGTCTGCTTGCACAGATAAAATACTACAATCATTTGTTTTAAAAAATGGATGTTACATTTATTAAACCATTGCTTGGTTATTCAACATGGCATCCTTTTTTTTTAATCAAAACAACACTGAATATGAAAACAGTCATTACAATGCATATAAAAATTTATATCACCATGCCAATAGTGTAAAGTCAATATGTTTCAATTTAACACAAACCCTCTTAAATAACAGATTACTAATAAGTTGGAAAAACAATCTAATAGTTATTAAACATACTTGTAATGAATGCTTATTAACAAAGTCAAGGCACTAATTATCAAGATATCTTCAAATTGGCTAATCATAATATATTCTGTTATGTACAAATGTTCATAACAGCTGAAGATATTTCGAAACTATACGAAAGTATTTACAGCATTGATATCAGCATGTATCTGCCGCAGTTCCTCCACATGGCTCATCTTCTCTTGTTGCAGCAATTCCATCTCACGCTTGTACTGCGCCAGACAGCGCCCTTCCTGGTCCCCGCTGCGAACCTCGTTCAATATGCTACGCTTGAGTCGCTCCAATGTTATAGTTTTGTTCCTGTGTATCATCATAACAATAATGGCTTTCGATTTTATTGGCAAAATATGGTAGTCAATAATGTTTTTTAATTAATTCAACTGTAATTGATTAAAGAAAAACAACTTAATTTTCATGGTTATTTTATTTTATGTTAGTCATGAAAAAAATATTTTTGTTAATTTTTGCCACTGTAACATAAGACCTCAGCCACATAATATTATGTACGAAAATATAAACAACAATATAGTTTATACTCACATTATTACTTTATTAACAATGTAAAGACATTTAACATAAAAGTGCGAGTTTAAAAAAAAACACTTCTTAATAAAAACAGCTCTATCCTGTCCGTCGGCTCTGATTCCAAACGGTGTAGTGTTTATTGATCGAGTCCACAGGTGCGAAGGCATTTTGTCAAATATTATTCAACATACAAATATTTACCTGATCTCCTTCATGGCTTCCAATTTGTGATAAATCTCTCGTTCGTTTTCAGCAGTCATTTCCTTTTTAAATAGTTTTTAACAAAAAATTCAGACACAAAAATTTTAAATCTACAATGCACTCTTTCTGCACCTATAGCACAGAGTAGTAAAAATTACTATAGAGATGCTACAACAACAGGATACCTACTCTATACTCTCTAACAGATAATTATGATTTATAAGCAGGGGTGCCAGCAAATAAATCGCAGCTATACGGTTTACTATCTGCAATTATACAAAATTTGATCGCATTATACATAACCATTATATGCAGCTCTTATTTCTTTTTTTTAGAAGTATATTGGTAATAGATGGTTGAAAAGTGGCCACTCCAGAGTGGCTCTTGTTTTTTTTAGGACGATAGACAAATTATTGATAAAATGCGAAGTTATTTTCTATACCGTATGCCTTTGTATCGTATTATACGAAGTGGTCATGGATACAATACCCCATCCGATTATACAGGATTTGTATCCAATTATACAATCTGGCAGCCCTGTTTATAAGGTAAACTATGTTTTAATACGCTTCACAGCTTTGTGTACCTATATATAATTTTCAAGTTAAGTTTCTCATAATACGTTGATTTCCGCAGCTAACAATAAAGTTAATTTAAAAAAAATGATAAATTTTAAAGTGCATTTAATGGGTACAAAATGTGTTTGGTAAATGGAAATAATTTAGGTTTAGGCTTTTTTATAATGGCATAAAGACAAAAAACGGAAATATTTAAAATGTAAGACGAAAAAACCCAGTATGGACCTCAGTGATAGATTAGGTATATAAATTTGAGTGCTAAGATTTATTTACAATTTCATCTCAATTTTTTAAATATATTTGTTTATTACTGGTTCCAGTTCCATGTGTTGGTAAAAAGTATATAGTCATTGTCTATGACTAAGAATGCGCACACGGCGCATGGCACAGCACTGTTTATGAAAAAAGGAACATAGAAAGGAAAATGGCCGAATAACCATCGATAGCGGCTTGCTGTCAAAATACTAATATATTTTTCAGATAACGCATATGCCATAGTAATTTACAATTTAGCTTTTTATGAAACGTACAATCTGGCCAACCGAATGAATTTTCATAGCTCGGATCCGCATGGCACGATAAACAAACTGCGAAGGTCGTTTACACCTTTGCAAGTGGCTTCGTGTCGCGCTCTCTGAACTCTCGACGCCTTAAAAACGAAAAGAATGAGTGACGAGGGTGAGGATATTCCACTGCGGCCCAGGCGCCGTATCAAACGAGTGACGGTGTTGTCATCGTCGTCGGATTCGGAGAGTGACGATAGCGTCGTTGCTGCGACGACACGTCGGAAGAGGATGAGGGTGATTCATTGGAGCTTCTCTGATCTTAAAAAATCGGCTTGTTGTGGGCATAAGGTGAATGACAATTGGTCGGTTGCAGGTGGTGAGTGATGAAGACAGTGAAAGCAGTGGCAGCTCTGTGGTGCGCGCCGGCATGCGACGTACCCGAGCCCTGCCACAGTTGAATGACTCGGATGGCGCTAGCGATGGATCGGAGACCACTGCTCGCGCCTCCGTGCCATCCGCCACAGCTCGTCACAACGCCAGTTCCGGCGCTGCTGGCCGTCCTTCTTCTGGATTCGGCTCTGATAGCTCTGAGGGCAACTCTGAAAAGTGTTCCATTTGTTTACTACGCTTTACAGACCAAGAAGTGGGCACACCAGAGACATGCGAGCACATATTTTGCTTGGACTGTATAACAGAGTGGTCAAGGAATGTGAACACTTGTCCCGTAGACAGAATTACTTTTAACTCAATTGTGGTGCGAGCATGTGCAGGCGGCAGGGTGTTGCGGTCTGAGCCAGTGGTAGTCATAGAGCGCCGACCCTCTGTGGAAATGCTTGTTATTGAAGATGCAGAAACTGAGTGTGAGGTGAGCTGTGCAGTTATTGGTGCTTGTGTAGGACTTGCCAATAATTTGGTTATAATAATAAAATTATACACTTGGGTCAACAACCTTAATAAGATTTCTTGAGTTCATATTATTTTGTGTAAATAGAGGTGCTTAAACTTACTGAACATAGGTTTATGTGATATCAATCCGTTCATTTGTATTTTGAATAAGTTGCATGAACTTTTGTATATTTTGTGTAATTTACTAGTTGTCTACTATGTCTTATATTTTTTTCAATCCATAGCTTATGTTAAATGTATATAATATCTCTCCTTTGAACCCACATAAACAAACTTTGGGTTTGTAGTACAATATTTCATATCCTATCTGTAATTAGATTAGAGATTAATCTGTCACATACAATCCTTTTTGCACAGTATCTTATATCCTTCTCCTAAGTTTTTTTTGTTCCAACACAAAAATTAATTTTATGGCTTTTGTTTTGTGATAGAAATGGCTTCCCCTATACACAATATGCAAAATATTATTTTTACTTGAATACCATAAGACCAATCAAGATACTTCAATCTGGATTTGTGTTCTCACCTTTAAAGTACAGTTCATCAAAAATTACTTTTCTATAACATTTATGGTGTTTTTATGGAGTCAACAACTTTGATCTATTTATAAAAATGTTGTGATTTGTATTTAATTGTCTATGTGATGATATGTAGATTTGTGGGAGATCAGATGATGAAGACACAATGCTTCTTTGTGATGGCTGTGAACAGGGCTACCACATGATGTGTCTCACTCCACCACTACAACAGGTACTATTAACCTATATCTATTGGCCATATTTAAGTGCCACTTTTACAAATGGATATAATATAGCCTGAGGACAAACTTGGGGCAGATGAAATGGAGATAGGTCTCATATACAATATGTGATCCCAGAATAAATTAATGAAATATAAATCGTCATACTCATAATTTAACGGCAGAATTACATAAATCCATAGGAAAGACCTTTTATACTGTATGAACCTTAGTATTGGACTATGATGACAATGGTAGAGTGCATGCAGCAGAAATATGAATTTTGTGATGGATGTGTGGTATGACACGGATTGACACAGTAAGGAATTAGTACATCAGAGAAAGTTTGAAAGTAGCTCCTGTGACAGATAAGTAGAGAGGAAACCGCCTGTTGTGGAATGAGCATGTTATGGGAAGATGTTAATGGCTGGACAAGTAGAGGAAGGACAAAGAAAAGATGGATGGAGTGTGTGAGACAAGATTTGTAAAAAAAAGGGGTGAATGAAAACTGGGCAGCTGATAAGGATGTTTGGAAGGATAAATAGAATCCCAAATAGAATTGTGAATATGGCAAAAGAATGTTGATTTCAATGTCACATGATCAAACAACATAAGTCTGTAATAATACTTTCAGGTGCCCATCGAGCAATGGCTGTGTCCAAATTGCCACGATTTGCTGGAAATGAATCTGTCAGATGTGGACGAGTTGAGCATCGGCGATATCGACGAGTACATGAACCTGCACGCGGAGTCGCTGCCGGCGCTGGTGCAGCAGGCGCGCAGTGCGGCGGCGCTGGCGCGGGGGCTGGCCGCCGCGCAGCCCTCCACCTCCGCCGGGCCCTCCGCCGCGCCCTCCGCGTCCCGCGCGCCCCGCGCCCCCCCACACACCAGCCGCGCCGCCCGCGCGCCCCGCGCCCCCCGCGCCGCCCGCGCGCCCCGCACGCACCGCGCCGCGCGCTCCAGCGCCCGGAGGAAGCCCGGCCGCACCACCCGGACCGTCATTATAGAGTACGAAGAGGCGGGACATGGCAGTCAGCCCGTTCTTAAAAGAATCAAAAGGAGAGTTAAAAAGAAAAAGGTTGGTGTTGTCGATGATCCGATACTGAGTTAGATGTCGTCGTAGTGGTTCCCTCGGTTGTTTCATTGTTCCGTGTTACAGACGAGGAAGCGGCAGCCGCGCACGGCGGCGCGACGTACCCACGTTCGACAGAGCGTTCGGGCGAAACTGGCCAGTATGAGGCTGGATCAGAGACAAGAGTTGAGCGGCTTGTCTACCGCCAGCAGCGGCGTGCAGGACCTGTCCGTGAGACGGCACAGAGCCGGTATACCGTCACTGAGCATCTTGGGCAATCCGAATCAATTGGATTACTTTTCGGAAGACGAAGAACAAGACGTCTCTCAGGGCGCCAACCTTGGCGTGGCCGTGCGCCCCACGTCGCATGTGCTCAACACTTTCAGACAGGTGCCCACGTGATATAAGTTTATTTTGTTCACTTTAATACACTTCTAGATATTATTACCTATTAACTGTTCATAATTTAACATTGCAGGCGAGAAGAAAAATGATAACGGTATCGTCGCCTCCGCACGCGTCCTCGGCGCCCGATATTCTGTCTAGCATTCTGGAGAACCAAACGTTACTACACGCAAAGAATTCTGTAGTGTCCATATCTGTTGATGGAAACGTCAACATCAAAATTAAATCCACCGATCGCAAACTAACACATAAACCTTCAGAAGTGAAAAAAGATGATTCCAGGGTTGACGTATCAAAGGGGGAAGATTCGGCAAGAAAAGTGCCATCATACCCGGGGCAGTCGCGGGGTGGCGGCTGGGGAGGGGGATATCGCGGTAACTATCACCGAGAACAAGGGACCACCGGCTTCGGCCGCGGAAGTTACAACGACGGCAACTACGGTGGCGGGTATCAGAGTCGCCAGAGAAATTCTTACCAAAACAATACCACGCGTCGTGACGACAACGACACCTACAATAACTACTCCAGAAGGCCTAACCAATACCCTCAGGCTGACGATTTGGCGTTCGAACGCAACAGAAGGCATTCCGATGTCGGGCGCGGCCCCAACCCCCACCCGCGCCACAACGAGCACGCGCGCTACGGGCCCGGCGCCGCGCCCGCCTGGCAGCCCTACAGCGCCGCGCCGCGCCCCGACCCGCCCGCGACACACCACAGACACTCTTTTGGGGGCTTCGAAAACCCTCTCGACATGAGGACGGGACACATTCCACAACACGCGTCCGCACCCAAACCCACCGACGGGTACGCGACCAACGACGCGCACCGAAGGGACAACAGGTCACAGACATACCGCCCGCTGCCGGAACCGCCCGTTTTTAAATATGACAATACGGCTGATATGGAAAAATCAGAAGACGAGAAGAGCGATTCCAGTCTCGTCATAGACACGGACAAATACGACCCAACCGAACCCACAAAAGACGACGACAGTGGCGACGAAGACTCGGCTCGTTCGGTGGGCGCGCCCCCCGCGCTGCCCGCACCGCCCGCGCCCCCGGCGGCCGCCGCCCCGCCGGCCGAGCCGGAGCCCGCGCCTGAGGCCGCGCCCCCTCCCGCTCCCCCGGCCGCCGCCCCGCCCGCGCCGCTGGACGTGCGCAGCGCGCTGGCCAGCCTGGACGCGAGCGGGCTCGGCGTGTCGCCCAGCGTGCTGGACAGCGCCGTGCGGCAGGTGCTGAAGGAGCACCGCGGCCTGCTCGCGCCCGCCCGCGCCAGCGACGACGACTCCGACGGGGACTGCCCTAACTTCTCCATATACTCCGCGACCAGCGTCCACATTGCCAATAGCACGAGCGTCTTGGCAACGCCCGACACCCCCGATCAACAACTGCACGACAATCTCGAAGATTTGGTCCAAGAGGACGACGTACCGACCCCGGAACCGGAAGAGCCCGAATCCGAAACCGATTTGGAGCCCGAGCCGAAACACGAACCGACACCTGCCGCCAAAGATGTAGACGCACCGAGCGCAAAAACCGTAGAAGTTCCCGCGCCGTCGTCCAAATACACCGCCGCTGAATCGAAAATTAAAAAAAGATCCGAAGAGGAATATAAAGAAAAGGTTTCGAAAAGATGTCCGATCACGACAAACACGCGCAATCCGATCAAAATCAAACTGAACACGCCCTCATTGATGAAACGTCACGTGAGCCTGTACGACGAGGAGGAGGCGCTGGTGGCGGACGACGCGGCGCCGAGCGAGCGCGAGCCGGAGCATGAGCCGGCCGCCGACACGGGACTGCGACACTCGCCGGGGGAGCGGGGGAGCGACGAGCCGGCCTGCGATATCACACAGAAAAACTATGGGGAAAAGGAATCGAAGGTATCGAACAAAGAAAGGAGTCCTATTATTGAACGTGACCATGATATGACACCGGAGCCTCGCGAATCCAACGAGCGATGCCAACAGAGTGACGATTCCGAACACGCCCCGCCAGCCGAAACGGGAAGCACAAACCATACCGACCACGTCGGTAACGATAAGGGCAGCGACTTTGAAACTGAATGTAAAGATAAACTCGCAGAGTCTAAAGGGAACGATTTAAAGTCAGACGATGACGTCAATTCCGAAGAAGAGGCGTCGGAGTCGGAAGCACCAGAAAGAGCCTCATCTTTGTCATTAAACAAAGTTTCGGCAGAGAGAAACGACGATGCACTCGAAAAAATGACAGAATCAATTAGTGAAACGGAAGACGAAAGGAGTTACACGCCTTGTCTCGACGAAAACAAATCTAAGGATACATCGCTCGAAACCGACAAGGATAAAGGCATTGAAGGACTCGATACGGAAATGATTTCCGAAGAGGAGGGAAACGAAATGTTTTCGGAAGAGGAGCGCACTCGGTCCGAGACGAGGCGAGCCTCGCCGCCGCCGAGAGTGGCGCCCGAACCCGCGCCCGCCCCGGAGCCCGAACCGATCGACGCCAAGAAAGACACCAAAACGGACGTCGATACGAAAAAAAGAAAAAAGAAAGAATCCAAAAAAGACGTCAAAGATCGCACAAAAGGCAAGAGGAAAGCCGAAGTCGCGTTTCGTAAACTCAGCAAGAGCGGTAAAGAGAGAAACTACAGGGAGAGAGATAAAGACGGGGCGGCGGAACGGCGCGACTCCACCGACTCCGCCGAGCGAGAGAAGAGGAAGAGAAAACGCAAAGAAAAGAGAAAAGATTTAGAGAGGTACGACGTCCGCACCGTCGTCAGCGAAAAACGACGGAAGCGCAAGGATGCGTTCGGTCGCGACGTGTCGCCGCGCATGCGCTCGCGCTCCGGCTCGCCCTCGCTGTCGCGCTCGCCGCCGCCGCGCCGCTCCGTGTCGCGCCCGCGCCGCTCCCCGTCCCGCGCGCGCGCCTCGCCCCCGCGCCGCCCCGCCTCCCGCCCGCGCCGCACCGCGTCGCGCCTGCGCGGCTCGCCCTCCCCCGCGCGCCGCCGCCGCACCGCCACCCCGCGCGGCAGCCCCTCGCCGCCCTCCCCGCGCGCCGCCTCCCCGCGCCGCCGCCGCCGCTCGCCCGACCGGGCCAAGCGCGCCGAGCCCAGGCGGCGCCGCTCCGCAGACCGCGCGCGCAAGCGCCGCCGCTCCGCGTCCGCCTCCAAGAGTCCGCGCCCCAAGTCCACCAAGAGGAAGAAGCGCGCGCGGTCGGAGCGGCCGGCGTCGCGCAGGCGGTCGCCGCGCCGCAAGTCCCCGCGCAGGAGACGCGCGCGCCGCCGCAGCGCCAGCCGCGGGCCCGACGCGTCCCCCGCGCGCGCGCCGCCCGCGCCCTCCGAGCCGGCGGGCTGGTCGCCGGGCTCGGCCGACTCGCGCCTGCAGTCGCCGCGCACGCCGCCGCCCGCGCCGCCGCCCGAGGACGCGCCCGCGCGCCGCCGCCGGGACCCCGAGCGCGCCCGACACCGCCGCGCGCGCGACGCCGGCGGGGCCTCCAAGGAGGTGTTCACGTCGGGCGACAACATCCTCGTCAGCGTCAGCTTCAAGGAGCAAGAGGTCGATGACGAAGACGAGCGACGGGAGCGGCGGCGAGAGCGACGGCGGCGCCGGCGACGCCCGGCCGCGCCGGAGCCCGACACCGGCGCCGTGAGACCCGTCGCCATCATCGATCTGGAGCGATCGCCCTTCCGCGAACTGACCCCGTCGCCGCGAAATGTCATAGTGCTCAGCGACAGTGAGCCGGGCGAGAGGGGAGAGAGCGGACCGGCGCCGGAAGCGGCGGCCCCGGAACCGGTCGGACCGAAGACCCCCCCGGAACCCGCGGCGCCGGAAACGGCTCCGGAACCCGCACCGGAAGAATCACGAGGACCGAACACTCCGCCCGAACCTCCGGATTCGCCGGACGCCTACGACCCTTACGAGCCGACTCGGTCCGCGTCGGCGTCGCCGTCGCCCGAGATGGCCGCCAGCCCGCCGCGCACCACCATCACGCTAGAGACGGCGCAAAAGACCAACATGTCAGCGGATGAAGTTCTCGATCGTCGTCCCATCTCCCCCATAGAAAAAGTTAGTGTGAATAAATTTTTATTCATCTTTGTAGTTGTTTGCGCAGTATAACGGTGCCAGCGGCCCGCGTCCGTGTGCGCAGGTGATGGCGCTGCTGCAGTCGACGCGCGAGGTGTCCCCCGAGCCGCCGCCCGACCCGCCGGCCGCGGCCGAGGCGGCTCCCCCGGCGGCGGCGGCGCCCGCCCCGTCCGCCAGCGCCGCGGCGGCCGCGCCCCCCGCCGCCCCCGCGCCCGCGCCCGCCGGCCCGCCCGTGCGCATCGTGCTGCCGGAGCCGACGCGCGCGGCGCCGCCCAAGCTGTTCCTGGCGAAGCCGTCGCCCATCAAGTCGGACCCGATCAAGCCCATGCAGGCGGCCAAGCTGCCGCGGCCCGCGCCCGCCGACTCGCCCTACTCGCCCGGCTCCTCCGACTTCGGCGAGCTGTTCGAGCCGCCGCCCGGCGCCGAGCGCGCGCGCCGCGGCAGGCACCGGGGCAAGGGTACTCTCTCTCATACTTACACCACACAACACGTGACAAGGGGGCGGGAGGGGACCTAAGTTTCGTGACATCACATTTCAAAATCTTGTTAATACACCGACTTTGCCCTGGTAACTTTAGTCGACTACTCGCTCTATTAGTGTTAAGTGTGACAAGCCCCGACGACCTAAATCCCTTTGAAAATAAAAATATTTCGAAACTGCTGTTTTTATCCAATTATTTAAAGATGTAAATTTGTAAAATATGTCACGTCACACTTAGTAGGAAACTAATGCGACCTGCTGTGACAAGGTCTCAGTAGGAGTAAGAAAATCGTGAATTTCATCTAACGTAATGCATGGATGGCCCTTTATCAGTATTTTCTTGTTAAATTAATTCTTATAAATTTTTCGATTGAATCATTTTCCAATTATTTGTGGATTCGACAATTCAATTCGACGCCTTTTAGGATCGATCTTCTCATGGAACCCATGGACCGATGATGAGACGGTTGAATTAGAGCGGATGTGCTATAATTTACCTTGTGAACTATAGTATTATAGATAGATTGATGTGCCCAAAAAGCTCATTGAACAATTATTTTATGCGCAGGTAAAATGCAAGTGGGTGTCAAGATCGATGACGAAAATCTGAAAATACTTGACGACTTGCCCAGTTCCGCCGTCGAAATGCAAGTCAAAAGCAAGGTGAGTGCGCCGACTGACGCGCTGTTTACTAACATGTGTTGAGTACTGGTAGTGCAGAGTGCATAATGCGTGTGTTTCCGGCAGTTCCTGAAGAAGCTGAACCGGCAAGAGCGCGTGGTGGAGGAGGTGAAGCTGGTGCTGAAGCCGCACTACAACAAGAAGCACGTCACCAAGGACGAGTACAAGGACATCCTGCGCCGCGCCGTGCCCAAGGTGACACACCCGCCATGTACTCGCCAGTGTAACGTGCATGTAGCCCGCACATCACTCATGGACCAACGCTGTGTTTCAGATCTGCCACAACAAGTCCGGCGAGATCAACCCGACCAAGATCCAGGCACTCATCGAGGCGTACGTCAAGAAGATAAGGAAAAAACACAAACTGGGTCTAGTGTAGTGTTTAGGTTATAAATATAGTTAGCGTAGAGTGGCGCGACGGAAAGCGTTATGTTCTATCAGAATATTGTAATTATATTATTATTGTATTGATGATTTATTTGTCTTAAACCTTTTATTTAACGAAATAGACTAATTATATTTGTCCAATCGAGATTTTGATTATTTTTTAGCATTTACACCGTGAACGATTAAAACACCAAAAATATATTTAATATTTTATTTCTACAAAGTGCAAACAAAAGTATAACAAAATAATTATGTAGACATTGTCATGGTCGATGCTGTGATGCGTACGAACATCTACACTACACTACACGTCGAGTGTCGCCCACAGGCCTCGCCCGGGGCTCCTCCAAGCGCTGCGCGAGAGACTATCATATACTAATTAATAACATTAATTTAGAATGGTTTAACATATGAAGTGAACACACCACACAACGCATGCTACGTGAGGCGTGTTCAGGCGACGGGCGCGAACCCGATGCGCTTGTTGGCGACGTCGAACTCGGTGTAGTACTTGCCGATGAACACGTCGCCCAGGATCCACAGCGGGCCGTTCGGCGGCGGGATGTCCAGCCCCATGAACCCGGACAGACACACCGTCTTGCCGAATTGGCTCACCTGGAATACACACATTTATTAAATATATTACGTGTCGTTCAACTGCATTTATAATATTTGCAACTGTTGGTGATGTTTCGGAAAGAATAGTAAATATACGAGTTATATCTGTGACCGCTTCGGCTACACTTACAAGCACAGGATGAGAAGAAACGAAGTTGACCCGTAAAATAGATAAGTTACGAATAATTACTTATTGCAATATCATCGACCGACTATAATAGAATTAAATACTACGATGAGTAATAAACTGAATTTCATGCAAAAGAAAAATATCAAAATTAAAATCTTGTTCTCGCAGCGCAAATGTGTGATGTCCGATATACAGCCCCGGGTACGAATCCCGTATACGCAAAACGTTACTTTTTTTTCTTTTGGGTAAATACATGGAGTAAAACGGGAGTGCGGAATTGGAACGCTGTCTATTTCAAGAATGGTCGGTCTATAATGAACAAAGTATGTCTTTTATGACTGGCAAGGAATCCACATTCTAAATATGCAACAAAAGCATTAGTCACAAACACGAGCATCAGTAATTAGGGCCACGAGTCGGCAGGAATGTTCGCATTGTATCGGCGGCGGCGCGGCACTCACGTCGCGGCCGCATTCATATCGCTCGCCATTTGATAACATTCCAATGTTTATAGCATGATCATGTGGAACCTTACTAATAACATTATTTATGGCGCACTAGAATTCATAATAATAAGTAAATACATCCAACAGTTTCATACATAGTTTTAATATAACAACAACTCAGGATACAGGTCCTGTGACGTGGATGTCGGAAACTAAGAGAGACTTTTTGGTCTCACAAATACCCAGACCCGAATCAAATATTTGTGGCTCACAAATATTTGTCTCGGTGCGGGGATCGAACCCGCGGCCTCTCGTTTCGCAAGCTGATATCAAGCAAACTGCGTCATGGGGCTATCGATTTTATCCCACTCCCATAGCATAGTAAAGCATTACACAGCCGTCCAGGCAGACTAAATAGCGGGCTGGTGCTGGCTTCAGCCAGTACTCATTTTGTGACATGGGTTTTTAACCAGTGATAATTTTTGGAAATCATTTACTATATAATTGGTAGGTCGATACGGAAACAAAACGGAAAAGGAAAGTTTAATACAGTGAAAACCTGTTATAACGACACCGCTTATAACGACGGACCGGTTATAACAACCGAATGATAAGGTCCCGGCACATTCTATATAAAGTAATTACTATCGTTTATAACAACTATCGGATATAACGTCCGAAATATAAGGTCCCTTCAGTGTCGTTATATCCGGTTTCGACTGTATAAATTCTGATTGCTGTTGATAGGATCAATAATTAAAGTTACATTTCCGATCACAACAGCGTTGAATATTATTAAATACGTTAATAGTATTTTTCGTTATCTGCAGCACTGGGGCGAACGTTTGTTGTGGGATGTCCCAGTTCATCAGTTACATTGTCATTGGCGACTGACGTTCGAACGGTTCAACGATAATGGTGCGTCGTCAGTGGCGCTGTTGAATTTCCTGTATTTGAGACATACATTTCATGGTCAATTTTGTAATGTTTTGATTGTTTGTAACTGATGTTTATAATGGCACTAGGCTGGCGTGGTGGACTAAGGCTTAAACCTTCTCAATGGTAAAGGAGGCTCGTGCGCAGTAGTGGAACGTGTGACGTGCTAATAACGGTGATAACAGATGTTTATAAAAGCAGTGTCGCGGTATCCCGTCGGTCGTGTGTGTGTAGTCACCCGCAGCACGTAGTCGATCCCCTGCAGCTGGAAGTGCTCCCCGGCCACGGTGAATGTGACGGGCGGCAGGCGCGGCACGAGCGCGCAGTCGAACACGTACTGTCCGAGCGCGAAGGGCGTGGCCCCCAGCGCCGCGTTCAGCGCCGCCACCTCGGCCACCGGCCCGCCCACCAGCGACGTGCCCGTGTCCGCGATCGCCGAGCAGCCCTGCCATCACGTATACTCGTACACGACGGATACTAATTGCGACCGTCGGACGGTGAAACAAATAGCTTTGAAGGCGATATGCCGATGTATCGCATCGCAGAATTAGGCCGACATAATCTTACTTGGTTTATAGCAGTTGACGAGAACGCACTATTTGTACCCTATTAAAATCTTTTATTCGACTTATCCGCAGAATAAAGTTATATTTGCAAAATCTCAACTTTACAGCAGCAGTGATGGCCTTGAGGTTTGGGCGCACGGTCGAGAATCTCGACGGTCGCGGGTTCGAACCCCAGGCACACACCTATGACTTTTCGAAGTTATGTGTGTATTCACATTGAATTATCACTTGCTTTAACGGTGAAGGAAAACATCGTGATAAAACCTGCACACCTAAGAGTTCTCAGAAATTTCTTAGGTGTGTAGTCCGCCAACCCGCACTAGGCCAGCGTGGTGGACTATGGCCTAAACCCTCTCAATGGTAGAGGAGACCCGTGCCCAGCAGTGGGCGTATATGGGTTGATGAAGAAGAAGAGAGAACTTTACAGGGGAGTGATTTGAACTTAATTGGGCACAAAATTATCTGTAACTTTTTTGTTCTTGAAACAACAACAAAAATTATAGTTATAAAGATATAAAAAGTATTTTGTAGTCATAAGTAACCTTATTCTATGTATAGGTCGATTAGTCAGTATGTCCAGTTTGTCGAGTGGATAGGAGACGGTGTGGGCATACCTTAGCGCAGAAGGTGTGGTCTCCGACGGCGACTTTGTCCATGTGGAACTGCCAGTAGGTGGGCTTCTCGACGGGCACGTAGGTGAAGTTCCCGCGGTAGTGCGCCGGGTCCGAGCCGCCCAGGATGATCTCGCCGCCCTGCGCCGCCGACGGGTCCCTGCCACACTCGGCTACTCAACCACTTATAGCTCACGCACGCGGGGCTGGGACTATGCGCTTGTACATGGAATACAACTGCTGTGTCGTATTGCCAACCAAATACTTCAAATTATACACTTTGATGTATTATTCATTTATAGATCAATACATATACATGAGAGATTAAATAAATGTGTCGCGCGTATTATTTACGCACCATATTTACGTACCAGATTACATTCACACTGTTTAGAAATCCCCCGAATGTTTCGAGTATCTTGATAACATTAAATGAGTGGGTTGAATTTCTACTTTACAAACGACGTGTACAAACATATCAAAATGTATTCCATGGCAAATTGCAATGTACCTACACATTAACAAACTGTCTCCTTAGTGCGCACTAGACCTTCCGGGTTCAATTTACCGGATCGGAACAAAGTTGTAGAGTTTCTTTGAATTGAATAATTATAATTTACGATATAATATAGTGAATGTGAGTTAAGAGGTACCTGTTAAGATAAAATGAAAAGACTGGCTGCACGAGTCCCTGCGCCACCATGTTGTCGAACACGGGCGGCACCCCATCCACGGAGATGCTGCAACACGATAATATATCACACAGATGCCAATAAGGGTGTCACTCACATCTACAACCTTTTTAATACAAAGATAATGGGAAAGAATTCATTTTGGCGTATCTTATATTGATGGTGCCAAACGAGGATAATGGTTTCCTGAAAAGTCTCCGATGTTTCCTTCCGATACATTATGCTCATTTAAATATTTTATACACAACAAATCACAATGAACTTTTGAAAGGTGAGATACGTAATGAGCGGTAATGTACCTACTCGTGTTTGAGTGAGTGAAGGTGCCGCTAGTGTTGTATGTACATACCTGCTGAAGGCCATCCCGAGGATGCCGTCGAACTTGGCGGCGACGAAGGCGAGCCCCGGCTCGGACATGGCCTCCGCGAAGGTCTGCGCCCGCACGCGCAGCCCGCCCACGGCCACGTCGTCCGCCGACAGGAAGCCCGACAGGCTGCCCGACCCGTACTGGATCGCGAACCGCGTGCCGTTGGCGCGGTACGTGGACGACTTGCTGCTGTCGTACTTGTTGTGCACCACTGCAACCAACAGCTTCGCATCACAACAAACTAAATTAATAGCCCAATAAGTTTCCTGACTAAATACATTGTAGATTGAGGCAATAAGTAATTTTATAACTTACGACAAGCAATGTTGGTTAGGTGACACTTCTTGGAGGGCACCCACAAGTTGGACGAGCCCGTGTCAAACACCACCTTGAATGACTGCGGGGGTGTACCGATTGAGATTGGTCCATAGTATTGCGCCTGCAAACAACACATGGAGCATGTCACAACTCAGTTTAAACAGCCACTTACAAAGAGTGCACACATTATGCACACTACAATAACATCAGATGGATCAGGTATATTATGAATAGATTGTAATAAAAAGACTTATAGACTATAGTGTATGTTACACAAACAATGGACTCTTATGATTACCAATATGTATATGCAGTTTAAACATATAACTTTTATGATTTAACACAAACAATATTTATCATTTTTAGAAATCATTATACCCTTGAATAATTTTCAAAAGGATTTTAACCTTTAAATTGATTAGTAACTGATGTACAAAATAGAAGTGTATACCCTTTTGCTAATAATATGACAAATTTAACAATGATAAACATTGTGGTGGTCACAAGAGAGCAGACTCATTAAGCACAACAACCCACTGAATGATAAGTACTGAGGTCGGCAGGTTATCGACACAGGCTCATTGTAAACATTTTCTGCCATCAACTTATTTCTCTTTAGTTTGTTATGTACACTATTATTTATAGCAAAGTGTTCTCTACCCTCTTTACACTTTAAGATATGTATATATTGAAAATACTCTTATTAAAAAGAGGGTGTCTCACATCGAGATAGTTGGAGAGTGGCTCGGGCGCGGGCCCCGACGCGGCGTACTTGACGCGCAGCACGTCCAGCTCCGTGCCCACCTCGTGCAGGTGCTTGCGCACCGACTGCATGCGGTACAGCGGCACCCTGCACGCACACAACACTACTCACATTGCCCACAACAGCCACTGCCACACACACCCAGTGGACATCACACGAAAAATATCATCACATTGCTTATCAAAATTTTTATCGAATGAACCAGTTTGTTTACCTAATGTTTTTAAATTCATTTCGATGACTAAGCACTTCGCATATAACAAAAGAAATACGCTTACCGATTGAAACCAGCCACGCAGGCGACCACCACCGCCAGCAAAATCAAAGGCAGCCGGCCCATAGCTGTAGCTATTTGCAATTTCTCTGACCGCCAAAGTCCTGCCGACAAACAATGCCCAACGTACACAATAATAATATGCCGGTAACAATATTTAAATTCACATATTTATTATTTATAATATACATTTCTTTGCTAATTTTACAGTATTTTATACACATTACTACCTTATAAAAATCTACTAGTCCACTCGACAACTACGTATGAAAGTAATCTAATTATTTAATTTACTGTTCTGCACTAATTATATTTGTCATTTGACGGTGGTTTGACATTTGGTACGCAAGAAAATTGAATATGACTGAGCAAAATCAAAAAGTCCGAGGAAGAATGAATGAATGTTCCTTAGTGTTATTTGGCAACTGGCAATAACAATGCCATGTTCTTAAAAAAATATTTCGTTAATCGATTCTATCACTAGGTGATATCACTGATAAATTTATAGAAAGTGCGATTGAAATAATAAAAATCCACTCATAGACCACAGGCATTTCAAACTTATGTCTTGATGGCGGCTTTGTAATCTGTTTTAAAATATTACCAGACTTTTTTAGCGGGAGTGTGAAAGAAAACGTGTTATTGCTTATTGTAAATGTTGCTTGAATTCCTTACAGTTAATGTCTTTTATGCTTTTATATTAATTTTAAGATTTTAAATAGGTTTGAATATTATTATAATTTATAATATTGTTCCTCGAAAGTGTAATGTAGGTATAGTTAAAAGTTGTTATTAGTTTGTTTAGTAGTTAACTTTTGTTGGATCCCAAGATACAGGTTTAGCCTATAGTCTGGTCAATTTAGACATTCGAAGTTACCTAAATTCCCAACAAGCTGAAAATCGGTAAGATTTTTTAAAATATCATTAAAAATAAAATTTGAAAGTTCCTCATCTTTCCTCTGTAAGGAAAAAATTCTATTCAAGGTCAAAGGTCACAAAAATCAGTTTTTCGCGATTTTCCGCAAATGGTGAGTTTTATCATAAAAATATATTAGACGAAAATTGTGGATCATAAAATTATCTACAAAAAATTTATTAATACTTTTTTTTCTACGAGCTACCGTTTTTGAGATATAACGATTCAAAAAGTTGTAAAAGTTGTAATCGTCATAATATGCACATTGCACACGTTTCTTCGCCACCTATGAGGTAGTGTATTTAGCGCGTTTTTTTTAATGATTAGACCGCATAGATTTCTGCGAGTACTTCTTTTATGCTGCTTCCTTGCATAATATGGCCGATTGTTCCCAGAAAGGATATCAGTAGACGAAATCCTCCGAGTCTAACGATGATTTTTGATACTTCAGAGCCCTCAGGTGCGGCTGATACAATTTCTCGAGCTTTAGCGTACAGAGGTTGGTCGAAAGTCACGATGCATACATTGTGGCCATACCGTTTTGCATTCTCTAATGCGCAAAGTAAAGTCGTATAGATAGTATTATAGTTACTGGCTGGTTGGTGAATAAACGGTAAAAATGAAATTTGAGATTAAGAGTAATTTATATGATTATTTGTTAAACGTTCAATAAAACCATTCCAACCAGGTAAAGACTCATTTTTCCATTTCCCATAAAACCATACTGCATCAGCTTTTTTGAGGAATGATACCGTTTCAATTTCATAAACAAAAAAAAACATATTTTAAAATCAAGCTTTTATTATGCACGAAAAATTAAAAAAATAAACTAAGAAAACATTCATAAAATTCGTAGTTTTTTAAACTTAACAAGTAACAATTTACAAAAGTGTTCGGTTTATCAGTAGAAGTACGATACATAAACATATATTATCTATAACTAGTATATTAATATTCTTAAGTGATCTAAAAGCTCGTCGCGGCGGAGGTCTTTGCATTAACGAAATTACGCGACAAGCTTTTAAATCCCTTAAGAATATTAATATACTAGTTATAGATAATATATGTTTATGTATCGTACTTCTACTGATAAACCGAACACTTTTGTAAATTGTTACTTGTTAAGTTTAAAAAACTACGAATTTTATGAATGTTTTCTTAGTTTATTTTTTTAATTTTTCGTGCATAATAAAAGCTTGATTTTAAAATATGTTTTTCACCGTTAATTTATTTTTAACTTTTTAGTTGGAAATATTTCTAAGTCTATCCATTTCGTAGTCATACCGAAATTCAACTCAATCGGTCCATGGAAACTAGTGTTCCTATGGGCACCTTCCAACTTCTCATGACACAGATCAACGATACCTTGTTATTATGTTGTCACTGAAAATATAAAGGCATACCAAATTTTAGCTTAATTGGTCCACAGGAATCGGAGTTCCTATGGGCTTCTTCCAACTCTTCATTAGATCACCTTCATGATACCATATCTTTGTATTGTTACCGAAGTTACGAAGACACACCAAATTTCAGTTCAATTGGACCACAAGAATCGGAGTTCCTAAGGGCATCTTCCAACTCTTCGTCAGATCAGCTCTATGATACCTTGTTATTATATTGTCACCGAAATTACTTAGGTATACCAAATTTCAGCACAATCGGTTCAAAGGAATCGGAGTTCCTGTGGGCTTCTTCCAACTCCTCAACAGATTAGCTAATCTATTGAGGAGTTCATAGAGCTCTATGATACCATTTTTTGTATTGTTACCGAAATTATGAAGAGATACAAAATTTCAGCTCAATTGGACCATCGGAATCGGAGTTCTTATGGGCATCCTCCAACTCCTCATCAGATCAGCTCCATGATACCATATCTTTGTATTGTTACCGAAGTTACGAAGAGATACAAAATTTCAGCTCAATTCGACCATAGGAATCGGAGTTCCTATAGCCATCCTCCAACTCCTCATCAGATCAGCTCCATAATATCATATTTTTGTATTGTTACCGAAGCTACGAAGACATACCAAATTTCAGCTCAATTGGACCACAGAAATCGAAGTTCCTATGGGCATCTTCCAACTCTTCGTCAGATCAGCACCATGATACCATATTTGTGAATTGTTGTCGAAGTTACAAAGACATACCAAATTTCAGCTCAATCTTTCCACAAGAACCGATGTTTCTATGGTCATCTTCCAACCTCATCATCAGACCAGCTCCATGGTACCATATTATTGTATTGTCATCCAAGTTACGTAGGTATACCAAGTTTCAGCACAATCGGTCTATTAGAAGAGGTTCAAATCTTCATTGCAAGATTTGTAAACATACAAACATACATACATACATACATACATACATACATACATACATACATACAAAAGTGAAGTTAAATAAAAGCTTGTAATCAGTAATATTTATTTTACTGTAACCTACTACACCGTCATTTTGATAGATCTGTATCGACGCATGAGCTTTTGCTTTGAAATTTTTTGCTGAAAGAGCTTCTGTTATTCGTGGCATAGGCTTTTCTAGTAAAACTAAATTTTTATGAGTAACAAATTGAATCATACCCATTATGTGGAGTGTGTTATTGCCGTCGAGCGTATTCACATTAATACTAGCATTGTCGGCAACGTATTGAATGAGTGTGCCACTTTCTGGTGATAGGACATGAGGAGGACGATGAAACACCTGCTGTCTCATACCTTATTGTTCCATTATAGGATGCACATAAACCAAATGACGAAAAGATTTGTATAAGATCTTTAAGGGACTGGGTTTCATTTTACCTGATATTCTCATAGTTATAACTTATGTATATTGGTAGTGTAATTTACAATGACTGATAGAAAAATATTTTAACATATATTACAACTAGAGATGTATATATACATGGGGTACTCATGCATATTATGACGATTACAACTTTTTGAATCGTTATGTTACAGTTAAAACCGGTTTTTAGATAGAACGCGTTTTTCCTAGTTAGAACTAGTTTTTACTTGATGCCTTCGTTAATACTAGAAATACCCAGTTAAAACTAGAATTTACCACTGATATATTTGATTTTCAGATAAAACTAGTTGTCACATCGAGCTGTAGTTAAAACTAGCACTAGATAAACTAATTTGAAAATGAAAACAATATGTTTTTAATAATAGTTACTTTAATATTAAAAACACAAAAGGAACATTTTAGAGAACATCGACTTAAATTATTTGCAAAGATGACAATATTAATTATAAGTACGTAAATAAAATAATCGAATAAATCAACAGAACACAACCATAAAATTTCAAAAAGAAACATTGTTAAAGGACCTTGATTAACACACAATAAAATCTAATCAGTCAAACTTGAATTTAAAAAAGGATCAGGATCTACTTGTTATTGCAAGAAAAGCTATCGTGGCATTTTGAATTACATAGATAACCACTTTTCTTGCAGAGACACCTTTTTGACAAACATCCTTTCTTGCAAACGCAGCGCATAAATCCTTGGCCTGTTCCTATGGCTGTTTTCTTAGCAACAGTTCTCAAAGGTAAATTTGTATTCGGTACATATTCTTCACGCAAAAATTTTTCTTTGCACTTGTCAAATTCTGACCTGAAAAGGACATTTAACAACAAGGTATGATGAATTGTAACCTCGCTCGGAACACTTTTAACCGACTCGCTGCGGAAAAACGCGTTTTGTCTAGTACGAACTAGTTTTAACTGATATTCGATTTGGACATTAGTTAATTCTAGTATTAACGAAGGCATTAAGTAAAAACTAGTTCTAACTAGGAAAAACGCGTTCTATCTAAAAACCTGTTTTAACTGTAACAGTTATATCTCAAAAATGGTGGCTTTTAGAAAAAAAATATTGATACCTTTTTTATAGAAAATTTTATAATCTACAATTTTTGTCTGAGGTAATTTTTCGATAAAACTTACCGTTTTGGCGAAAATCGCGAAAAACTCATTTTTTTTACCTTTGACCTCATGTAAATTTTTTTCCTACGACTGGAACGAACCGGAATATTGCAACATTATTTTTAAACATGTTTTGAACAACTCTACGTTTTTCAGCTTGTTGGAAATTTCCGTACCTTCACACTGATTATGTCGTCTAATTTGACCGGACTACTAGATTAGGGCTCTCTGGCGTATGATATTGTGGTATTTTTTTAAATATTATTATTTAAAAAGAAATTCAGAATTTGTGAAAAAGCAGGAAGAAAAAATACGATTTCATAGAATCATTAAACCAATATCGAATAATTTGGAAAGGCCTTTTACAGCCAGCTGCTGCCACGGAATACAACCGCTCTATCATCTGAAGTAAAACTCCATAAAAAGAATATACGCTTTGTGTAAGCTTGTGTTTTTCTGCATAAAAAAAGTAATATTTTCAGAATAGAAGTGAACTCACTTTATTTACTTTTCAATCTTTTTTCTTTTCGTCGAAGCAAAAAAAATTCGCCTGATAACGTATTAGCTTGAAATATTTATTATTCTGTGTCGTTCTCATTTACATAATGTCCTATGCTTTATCCTTGAGATAATCACTTTTCCCACTCCCTCATTTTTATTTTTATTTTAAAATCATCATCATTAGCCCATTAACAACCCAATGCTGAACACGGGCCTCCTCTACAACCGAAAGGGTTTAGGCCTTAGTCCACCACACAGGCATAATGCGGATTGGCGGACTACACACCTAAAAAATTGGTAAGAACTTTTAGGTGTGCAGGTTTCATCACGATGTTTTCCTTCACTGTTAAAGTACGTGATGATTCACTGTGAATACACACATAACTTGAAAAAGTCAGAGGTGTAAACTCGCGGTGCCGAGATTTTCGATCGCATGTCTAAGGGGTCATCCATAAATTACGTCACACCTTAAGGGGGGGGGGGGGGTCAACTAAGTGTGACATTGTGTGATAAGGGGGTGGGTGGGGACCTAACCATTGTGACGTCACAATTCAAAATCTTGTTAATACACGAACTTTGCACTGTTACCGAAAAATTTTAAAAATCTTTGCAACTTAACTTACATAAACATAAAAGTCAAATAGTTTAATCGGCTACTCGTTCTACTAGTGTCTTGTGGGAAGGGCCGACGACTTAAGCCCCTTTGAAAATAAAACTGATTCAGAACTCCTGTTTTTATCCAATACATTCTAGATGGAAAATTGCAAAATATGTGACGTCACACTAGGGGGGGGGGTCCTACGAATGTGACCAGCTGTGACAAGGGGGGGTAGGGGTCAAAAAATCAGTAATTTTGTGTGACGTAATTTATGGATGGCCCCTAAACATCGACACCGTCAAGTCGTTGTTTTTTTATTCACATTTTAAAATAAAAAAAATCCATTATCCAGTCTCAGTAAAATCCATGCGAACTATGGCAAGAGCTGCATTGGACTTTGAAACCAAGATATGATGATAACTTCATGGAGGTTCAGGAAGTCCAAGTAGTTTAAGACATCACGTCGAACTAGGAATGTCAGGGAGAGATAAGCGGCTAGGGGTTACTGTCCATTGTGGTTATCACAAATTCATTTAAACATGAAATAGATTTTTTTAGACCTTTTGATTCCCTAATAAGCTCAGAATAATGACTACGCTGAATCAGTACTTGCCGTGAATGTTTCCAATATTTTAATTCTTTGTGTATAGTATTTTTCGTGTAATTATTATGGACTTGTAATAACATGGAAGTTGCACAGTAGTAAAATTTTCCCATGGAAGCTGACAAACCATCCAATACCGTCACGATCGTTGTTAACATCTTTAAGTTCGGAAACCAATTTTCTCCAATTCAATCCAATTCCGCCAATTCTAACAAGAATGATATGCGATTTGAAAATGGGCTCATGCTTGATGCTTTTGAAATGAAATTTTTACCATCGACAGCACCATTAAAATTATTGAGTGGAATAAAATTGCGTGGAGTGAACAGGAAAATCATTTAATGATGTAGATTTTATTGTATACAGAAATCCCCAATGTAAATGGAGGTTACAGTTATTTACAAACTAGAATGTTTAACATCATTAAGGCTATACATAGCCTATAGACTCGTAACGCTAACACTATAGCGGGCCAAGTGACTAGTATGTCGTCCACTGTATTATGTATCCAACATTCTTTATAAGTTACGCTTACTCGCAGCACGATACATGTATCACAAAATATTGTTTATCTCGCTAGTAGGTAATACTTAAAATATTTTCGATTCTTTATACAATGCATAACGACTATATAATACACACGTCTTCCTAAATAGGAACTAAAAAAAAATTAAAATATTACCATTCAACAATTTTACCTTTTATATTAAAAAGGAATAATAAACACAGCAACATGTTTCGTAGTAACCGTGATACGTTAGCATCAACCTGGCGATTTAGACATCAACAATAAAAGGATTTTCTTTATAATTTTGGCTAGGTAGTGAAAAAAAAAACACTATTTTTCATTTAAATAAAAATACATCTTCCTACATACTTCGATTAAGAGATCGATTTAATAACACATTGCACATTGTACATAATGTAACTTTATATATTTCAATATACAATAAAATAATTTAACTTCTGTTTTATATATTTCTCATAATAATTTTGTTACGACGAATATTATGTGTGTATTTAACAATCGACTTCGTTTTTGGACGAAAATTAAAGATTAAATATATTTGAATTGTATTTTATGTCTTAATTATTTATAAAATTATATGTTAAGTATATTTATGAGATTAATTACTGAATGTATCGAATAAAACTATCGGCAGAATTCGGTATCAGCCGCGATTACATTGTCTATGTGGCGTCCCGGTCCAGCGTGGCTCACTGAAGATAGCCCCGCAAAAAATATTTTTTTTCCTAATTTTCGACTATTTTGCTAATTAGTCGTTTGTTCTTGATTGTTCACAGTTAGTTATTGTTTGTTCTTTATTTATTAATTAAAAAAAAATAATTAAAAATCTACCTTCAAGTTAGCCCCGCTATTGCAGTTTTTAATATTATACTATCAAAAATTACTTATGTCGATGGGTTTTTGATTTTTCTTCCATAAATAATGTTTGTTCTATTGCGAAATTGCTGATTTCTGGGTAATTAATCATTTATAAAAAATAGTCACATGATAGTAATCACATAACCTAAAAGGCATTTTATCAATTTAATTTTACTAAGAATTTCTTTTTTACATTGATTATTTTTATTCAAAAAAGTATTCTTTATATAGCGTATTTGTATACAGTACAATTAAAAAAATTAAATAAATAAAATAATGTGCTCACTCATAAATAGTGTTTGAGAAGCATTTAAAAATTATTATTCACAATCATTATATACTCAGCCTATCGCCGTCCACTGCTGAACGTAGGCCTCCCCAAGTAAGCGCCAACCATCCCGGTCCTGAGCGGCCCTCATCCATCCTAATCCCCCAAATGGCAGCAACTTTAAATTCACAAGCATTATCAATAAAGAATACTTTTTTGGATAAAAATAATCAATGTAAAAAAGTAATTCTTAGTAAAATTAAATTGATAAAATGCCTTTTAGGTATGGGATTACTATCATTTGTGATTATTTTTTATAAATGATTAATTACCCAGAAATCAGCAATTTCGCAATAGAACAAACATTATTTATGGACGAACAATCAAAAACCAATAGATATAAGTAATTTTGATAGCATATTAAAAACTGCAATAGCGGGGCTAACTTGAAGGTAGATTTTAAATTATTTTTTTTAAATTAATAAATGAAGAACAAACAATAACTAACGGCGAACAATCAAGAACAAACAATGAACAAACGACTAATTAGCAAAATAGTTGAAAATTAGGAAAAAAATAATTTTTGCAATCAACTGGGGCTATCTTCAATGAGCCGTCCAGCGTTGTATCCGTACCGCCGCTTTTAATACTGACTGCAGCGCCACAAGGACCACGTGGCACGCGGACAACATCGGAACTACAGCCGCCATCTTGTCCACCTAGCACAGCACTCTAGTGGATGCTTGATGTCAATATTAACTATATTTTTTATTATCACGCAATTACACATTTTAACAAAACAATAGCTAAAGTCAAATTGCATTACAGAATATGGTGTCAGTATAATTTGTATTCCAAAACTAAGGAGATTTTTTTCATGTAACCCTTATTGCACATCACTCAATTCCTGTCAATGTCGTCCAAGTGTCAAATGATCCTTGTAGCATTGTGTTCTAATGACGATCACGTAACATTATATAAATATAACACGAGCTATTTCATGATTTACAACCAAGATATTCGGCACCTTCATGTTGTTATACTTTACACTTTGGTGTACAAAAATTATACTTAAACTAATTCATTTCAACTCACATTAATTCACCATTTATACATCCAATATGTTCTGACAAGGAGTTTACCAAAAGAATTATATTCTTGGGAAAAACTGAATAAATAAAATAAAGTTCTCTAATTTTGTCACTTTCAATTACCGAAGTTTTAACAATGATTATGTTAAAAACCTGTTCATTGCCAAATTATTTTGAATAGCACCCGAGAGTAGGCTACATGCATATAAGTAAATTCAAACCAATAATAAATCTTTGTAGGCTATACGAACAATTTCATCACTTAGTTACAAATTCCAAACGATATTTGACGACATGAATCTTCTCAGGATTGATGGTTGGAGAGTAGATATATGATTTATATATGGAATTGGTATTACTTCTCCAGTGATTACATTCTTCAGCTTATTATATTATTTTTGATTTTCTGAATCATTCAGTCTTACTTATATTACTTCGTAAACATGCTTACATCGAGACAAAAGTTCGACATAAATATCGCATCTGACAACAAACGAACACATGATACAATATCTACAACATAATCAACAATTATGCTGCGCTAGGTAAAAGGAAAATCAGAATTAACACAATCTTACCGTAGTTATTAATCTTACCGTACATATTATTATTTCATATTAATAGATAGGTATATTAGATTTGTTGATCATAAAATTATCATGTTGATAGTAACATAAGTCACAAGTCATTTTTAAAATTAATTTTATAGTAGAGGAGACCAGGCAGAGATTCCCAGATTTATTCAAACGCGGCAGAAAACCATAAAGTACAAAATCTAGCACTTGCACTCTTTTTAAATAGTTCCCCGATATTTGAACACTTTACATAACATCTACCGCTTAGTGCGACCGATAACAATAGTAAAAAAATCTGTCAATATAACGATAGTTCCTTTGATTAAGGAAGTTGATTTCACGGAGACAGCAGAAGAGCAAAGCAATAGAAAAGGCTCAAATTAGCAGAAATGATTCTCGAATGCAGTTTAATTTTTTTGAATGAAATCATTTCAAGGTCAAGCAATAATAAAACCTTTGCATTTCCAAACGCTCAAATATGTTAAAATTATCGATAGTGTAGTGCGTACGGTTGGCGAGATGTGTACATTCCCCACCCCGCGTTACTTTTTTTGTTATCACTAAAAATAAAAAAGCTACAGAAAGTCATTCTTATAATCGTAAGTTTATGTCAGCGCGGGCGGGACATCAAGCTGGCCCGTAACTGCACTAATTGGACTCGCACGAGTGTTTCAATGTCGCCATTTGTATTTGCACTTTCAAAAGCCAGTCATGTGTTTTAGTCGCATTCTGTTTCTTAATTTTTGATGGAGCTCATATACCTTAGGGTTAACTTAAGATTTCTTCTAAATATTATGTATTTTTCCGAATTTTGTAGCCTTTAATATGAGGACCCCCACTCTGATGATCAGCAGAATAACATCCTTTGTTACAAACAGCACTTGAGGGGAGACAAGAGAGAATATACTATGAATGTCTGAAGGGCTTAAGTTTAAATATTTCCGAAAATTTACACGCTTTAATGGGCATACATATACAGGGTGGCCAAAAAGTCGTGGATCAAACGAAACAGAGAGATAAAGGAGGTAATTTCCAACAAAAAATCTTTCTACAGCATGGCCATAACTTCATTGCGCGAAAATTTATGGATACTTTTGTGTTTTTCAAGGAAAGTACCGAGTTTTTTTACAATTTAATCAATAAAAAAAACAAATTGATTAAAACAATAAAACAAAAGGTTTTGTATTATGACTCGATAATGTATCAACATAAAAAAAAAAGTATTGCAGCTCGTGGTACCAAATTTAACGAGCAATTAATTTTTTCCCGTAAATTTTGAAGCAATACAAAAAATTACTTCTCACTTTAAGACCATCCTGTGAACAAAAAATGTATTACGGAAAAGTGGCCCTGTATTAAAAAAACTTGCTGATTTAATATTGATTCAAATGAGGTACAATACTTTACTCAATGACCTTTACTTTTGGTTTTATGGTCGATTTTTCATATCAAGATGCAAATTCATTAAATTAGCCTTATTCAAAATAATTCATTATTCTATCATAAACGGCCAGTTTTTTGTACTTTGGAATGCTAGAACTGTTCTGTTCTTGTTACACTTAGGGTTTATGAAAAGGACAGAAACTCTTTCACACTAACCATTTAATCCATTGTTGAAAAAGTGTCTTAGCTCATGTTACTAATCATTTTTAGGAAACAAAAGGTTCATCACAACTCTGTGAAAATAAACTGGAGCCATCATGAAATAAAAAGAACAATTATGACTTAGTGGTTTAATGAATTTTGATTTTACATTAAATGTTCAAAGTGCCTACCTCTAACCGTAATGCACAATCTGCACCGCCTAATAAAATTCGCACGTAATCGGCGGAATGCACCCCTGTTATTCGTAATTTGTAACCTAGCAAACTCGAGCTTCTGTCGTAGTTCTTGTGGGGTGCTGTTTTCTCTTTGATATACAATTTCTTTGAAATAACCCCAAACAAAAAAGTCTATTGGATTAAGATCGGGCGACCGGGGTGGCCACACAATAGGTCCGCCTCGACCAATCCACCGGTTAGGGAAGCGCTCGTTTAAATGTCCTCGAACTGCTCGAGCGTAATGGGGCGGGGCGCCGTCATGCTGCAGCCACATTTCTGTCACTCTATCTTCAGGAATCTCGGCTTCGGTGAGAATTTGGTTTAAGTTATTTTGTAAAAAAATTAAATACAGAGCACTATTCAGCCTTGGTGGCATTTCATGTACCACAAGCTGCTGGTCAATTATTCCAGCCCACATGTTAATACCAAACAGATGCTGGAATCGATCTTTTCTGATAATATGTGGGTTGACTCTGGAGTAGTAGTGTACATTGTGGATGTTGAAAATTCCCATTCTTCTAAAATTTGACTCATCAGTCCATAATACTTTGTTGAAGAACTGCGGATCCTCTCTGTGTCGTCTAAGCATCTCTCTGCAAAATCTCATTCTAGCTTCATAGTCAGCGGGCTGCAAAGCTTGTACCCTTTGCACGTGGTAAGCGTGATATTTATTCCTTTTTATGATAAGCTGCACTGTCGATCGTGGAATCCCGAGATTTCGTGATATTTGGCGTTGGCTAATGCCAGGGTCCAATCTTAACTGTCTCAATATTTGCTCTTCATTATCAAATCGTACCACTGGTCTACCTGTTCTCGCAGCATGCTCACCGGGTAAGGTTCCCTCCATGTACGCATTATGCACGCGAATAAATATCCTGTAGTCAGGATAACGGTCTCGGTCAGGGTAGCGTTGACGATATTCTCTTGCAGCAGCCCGAGCATTGCCGTCGCAAAAGCCATAGATGAAATGCATTTCGGCATATTCGCGTTGGGTGTATGCTCTCCTTGCAGCAGCCATCTTCCGCTTATGTAGACAATTCGTAGCAATCAAAAAGTCCGATTCACACAGCGCAGGTCACAGGTAGGCAATCTATCACAAGTCCAAAAACGAAGCGCAGGTCACAGGTAAACAACAGATCACAAAAAATACCGAGGGCAATAATACGTGGGCGTAGTCACAGGGAGAAAGTGAGACACGAAACAAAACACAAACAAAGAAAGCGTTCTGACATTTTTCTTTCTTTTTTTTTCAGTTCTAACATTCCAAAGGACAAAAAACAGGCCGTTTATGGGAGAATAATGAATTATTTTGAATAAGGCTAATTTAATGAATTTGCATCTTGATATGAAAAAACGACCATAAAACCAAAAGTAAAGGTCATTCAGTAAAGTGTTGTACCTCATATGAATCAACATTAAATTAGCAAGTTTTTTTAATACAGGGTCACTTTTCCCTAATACATTTTTTGTTCACAGGATGGTCTTAAAGTGAGAAGTATTTTTTTGTATTGCTTCAAAATTTACGGGAAAAAATTAATTGCTCGTTAAATTTGGTACCACGAGCTGCAATACTTTTTTTTTATGTTGATACATTATCGAGTCATAATACAAAACCTTTTGTTTTATTGTTTTAATCAATTTGTTTTTTTTATTGATTAAACTGTAAAAAAACTCGGTACTTTCCTTGAAAAACACAAAAGTATGCATAAATTTTCGCGCAATGAAGTTATGGCCATGCTGTAGAAAGATTTTTTGTTGGAAATTACCTCCTTTATCTCTCTGTTTCGTTTGATCCACGACTTTTTGACCACCCTGTATATTATATGTAGCATTGATTTTTCTTCACAATGCTCAATATCCGTTATAGAAATTTACGAAGCACGAATAAATTCCCGTTTGGCGTCTTGGGCTCCTCTACTAATTACATATTAGCAAATATTCTAATTGAGATAACGAAAGTGGACGTGAGCTAAGTTACATAGCAATTAATAATTGTAATGACAATTTATTTGTACATACATACAGCTGCAATAAAATCAATACCATAAAATATTCATACAATTTGCGATTATTGTAGCAATTGCACAAATTTGAACTGTTAACACTTACTGCTACATGGAGCAATGTCGCCCCACCGACGTAACTATTATACTATGTATCTACATTCATATTGACATATATACAGACACGGGCCGGCGCGGGGGCAGGGGGGGGGACCAACAACACGATATTTATTCACTAATAACCTGCGAACATCGGCCGCGGCCCGACATTAGTCACACAATCGACACTCGTTGCATTGGAATGTGATGAGTACATGGAGATTTATGAAAAAATACTTTTTGTTTTTGCTTCCGCGAGTGCCTACATTGTATTTCACGTAAGCACGTGGTTTAATTTGATGGCGTGGTGTCAGGATTTGCCGATTGAGAACGTCGCGCCGCCGATGCCGCGCCTGCGCTCCGTGGTACTCCGTACAACATTTCAGTAACATACTCACATTTGACTACCAAAGTGACGGCGCAATAGGCGCCTCGAGTCACCCGTTCCCCATGTTCGCAAATATTTACATATATACACTTAACTTAAGTTTTGGTACGTCACATCAATAGATTTCAGTAAACATAATTAAAAAAGTCAACAAGATCCAATGGTTGAAAACGTAGAATAATAACATAGATTTGAGCGTAGACATCGGGCACGGCGCGGGCGGCGCCTGTGCGATATGTTCTGTGTTCCGACATGGTTACGTTCAGGGCGGGGGCGGCAGTGGCGGCGATATCGGCGGCGGCAGGGGCGGCGGGAGGGGAGGCGACCGTGGCGGCGACAGTGGCGGTGACGTTGATGGTGGCAGTGGGGGCGACTGTAGTGGTGGGGACTGTGCGGGCTCCTGCGGCGGCGGGTCGCGCGGCGCGGGGGGCGCGGGGGGCGCGCGGGCGGGGGAGGCGGCGCGCGCGTGGTCGCGGGCGGCGGCGCTGTAGAGGCGCGCGTCGGTGGACAGCAGGCGCACGGAGAACGCGCCCACGCTGAGCGGCGCGGCCGGCACGATCTCCACGTTGCCCGCGTTCGCCTGCAACACCACCACCGCTCTCTATAAACATCGCTCGGCAGGCGCGTGCCCTCGACATCATTACACTGTACGCGTCCCACTGCTGGGCACGGTCAGGAAGCTCCACAACTGAGAGAGTTTAGGCCTTCGTCTACGACGCTGGCCTATTGAGGCTTGGTGATTTACACATCTAAGAAATTCTTAAAAACGTACAAGACGTACAAGTTTCGTTCGTTGTTCAATTTGTTTGTACGTGATCACTAATTGCATACCCATTCAATTTTATGGGTATTTGTCGTCAGTTGTTTTGTCTTTTGTTATATACGATCAGTATACGATCAATGGCAAAATATAATCATCTTTTTACTCAAATAGAATGCGGGAGTACTCAGTCGTCGAAGGCATCAACGTAACTTAACTTATGCAATACAAAATTGACGAAAAAGGTCTTTCATAATCTTTCATGGCCGGTAAGAACTCAATTTGAATGTCAGTAAAAACCGAGACTCGTATTATTGACGTCCCCGAGCAGTTGTTGTGAGCGGCACTGACCAGGAAGAGCGTGGTGAGCAGCGTGCGCGACACGTCGGCGGGGTGCGTGGCCGTGGCGGCCAGCAGCGCGCCCCACGGCACCGCGCCGCGCGCCGGCAGCGCCGCCAGCAGCCCGCGCGCCAGCGACTCCACGCACAGCGCCCGCGCGCCGCCCGCGCCCCCCGCGCCGCCCCCGCCCGCGCCCGGCGCCAGCTCCTCCGCGCGCGAGTGGTCGGAGTCTGCGAGCGAGCTCTGCTCGAAGAAGCCGTCGTCGTCGCTCTCATGCTCGGGCCGCAGCGACAGGCGCGCGGCGCGCAGGGCCAGCGCCGCCTCCGTGCTGCTCCAGCCCAGGAACCCTGCGCACCACCACACTCAGTACACATGCTCACACACACACGCACACTCAGTACACACGCACACGCACGCTGGTCTTTTCAGATACGCACCTCCGATGTCCGTTTCCGAGAGATCGAAGCCACGAAATTCTGTAAATGAAAGCAACGTTTAGTCGTGTGTGAGACGGAGCCGGTGGTTTGCGCGAGCCGATGCCTCACCCGCGGTCGGCCGGTGCTCCTGCAGTCTCCTCCTCTCAGCGAGGATGCGACCCTTGCGCCGCTCCACCACGCTCGCGATCCATCTTGCGTTCAAGTTGAATTCTTTGACTTTTTGCAATTTTCGTCTCAACTCTGAAAAAATACTTCTAGTTTTCATTTTGTGGTACATCGAGAAGCTGGACATGTTTCAGGTAACAACAATATTGTAAACCAATGGAACCGATGAATTACCCATGGAGCTGATTTAAAAAGGCGATTGGATCCTGCCACTTTAACCTGACTTCTAAAAGCCAACAAGTCTCCCATCATCAGACCTTGAAACTACTAAACTAAACTTGAACTAAAGTGCAAAAGATTCTACAGTAGTGACTGAATGACGCTGACCTGCCACGGGTTGGTACACTTTGAATCCCAAGTAGAATATTCGTAGTAAACTATTAGAGTTTTTGTTTTGACGTTTTAGCCTACCTGCTTATGTTTTTTTTTTTTTTTTTTTTTTAACGAGAGGAAAGCACCTTAAGCTCTCTGTTCGGTACCTCGGGGGGGAGGCCGAAAAGGGTATGTCGGGGTCACCGGCCTTTCCATGCCGGCATACCGACTAAAACCTCTCGATGGCCCCCTCTTGCGCATATTGGACGGTACGGTAAATATAGGGCGAGCGCCCTTAATTTTTTCCCGTTGCCGCCCAGTGCTCCGTCCAAAAGAGGACTCCTCTCGGGATCGTACATCTTCTATTCTATTAGGGCGCACCTCCCCCGTGATACGCCCAACAATCCCGATCCCCTATTAGTCGTCTCTTACGACAGGCAGGGGATACCGTGGCGGTATTCTTACGCCCCCGACCACAGGGCGATACCTGCTTATGTTTGCGATCGCGGTCTGATTTGTATACCTACATACACTATACACTCTGATTATTTATATTGTATTTAATAAATCTACATTATTGCACACTTTAGAAAACTTATGTGTAATGCAGATATTCGGTTTAATCCAGTGCTAGTAAATCGGATTTGCGATATGAGCGGTGAAAATTAATTTTATTACATGTATACTAGACTCGCTGAATAGGATCTTTACATAGCGAGTATACCATTCAGATATTGTACTATGGTCAGAATTTATGGTAGAGAAACCGTTTCGGAAATCCATACTATCCATACTAATATTATAAATGCGAAAGTAACTTTGTCTGTCTCTCTGTTACGCCTTAACATAAAAACTACTGAATGGATTTTAATGAAACTTTACAATAATATAGCTTAAACATCAGAATAACACATAGGATACTTTTTATCCCGGAAAATGTAGTATTTCCGTGGGAATGGGTATTTCTGGATCTACCAAACCGATTTGAATGAGGTTTGGTACGTGCATAAATAGGACTGAGAAGTAAAATAGACTAACTTATTTTCTATCTGAACTCAACCCTGAAGTCTACGCGGACAAAGTCGCGGGCAACAGCTAGTAGACTTATAAAGATGTAAAGATAACACATTACCGTGCCGGACATTAACAGAAGTCTTAGAAGTAACGACATTTTGAAACTAAATACGTACCTCTGGTAATTTGTATGTTAAGAGTGCCGGCGGCGATGTCGTCGGTGTTGAGGTTGCTCCTGCGCTTGCGGTCCCTCCGGTGCGGCGAGGGCGCGGCGTCCGGCAGCGGCGTGCTGGCGTGCAGCGGCACCGGCGCGTCCAGCCGCTCCGGCGACGGCGAGCGCGAGCCCGGCGACCCGCGCCGCGCCGGCCACGGGGGCGCCGCCGCCGCCAGCGCCGCCTGCAGCTCCACCAGCGAGATGGGCGGCGGCGCGGGGTCGCCGGCCGCGCCCGAGCCCGCCAGCTCGTCCACCAGGAACCCGTCCTGCAGCCGCCACGTCACGTGGAAGTCGGCCGGCAGCCCCACCGGCTCGCCCGCGTAGTCCAGCAGCGGCGCGTCGCTGTCGGCCAGCACGCGCGGCTCCAGCTCGATGTACATGCGCGGCAGCGTGGGCGGCGGCCGCGGAGCCCCCGCCTCGCGCCGCGCGCCCGCGCTCGCCTCCAGCGCGATGTGCGCGAACGGCTCGGCCACGGCCGCCCGCCGGCGCCGCGGGGACGAGCTCTCCCCCGCCTCCGCCGCCGCCTCGCCGCCCTCCTCCGCCGCGCCCGCCTCCTCCCTGCGGACAGCGGCACGTGAGCGACGCGCGGCCGGGCACGCGACGCAACGGACGTGTACACGGATATCTCACAGCGTGTTGTTGTTGAGCGACTCGCTGATGCTGAGCACGTGCTGGTACAGGAAGTCCACCTTGCGGCTGTACACGCTGGCGGAGTGCTGCAGCAGCAGCGCCAGCTCGGCGTAGTTGGGCGCCACCGACTCCGCCGCATCCACGTCTTCCTCGGACGCCTCGAGCGCGTGCAGCCCCGCCTCCGTCAAATATTCTTCTAGTAACTGTGGGTTGAAAAATTAAAATGCTCTCTAACAGTCTCTCTTGGACTGTGTTGATCCTTGCATATGTCTTCTTTTACAATGTTTATTTAAGTGACTCACATGCAAGGTAATCGAGAGCACCTCTCTGAGATTGGGAGTAAATTATGCCAAAGAGGCTGTGTGTGCAATGTGGCATAAAATATCTATCTATCTTTGTTTTTGCTTTACAAATATTTGATGGAATGTGCTCTCAAAACAAATTTTGTTTTGATAACAGAGCCCTAAATGAAAAGTTGGATGAGACGAGAATAATCACCTTCACTGATTTTGTAATTATGAATTGTGTCTACATTCTCGGCAAATTACCCTATTAATAAGTGGTAAATGTATTGATATTGTAAAAAATCTGCATGGCTACAATATAAATAAAATACATTATTCATGAAAAGTAGTTAAAATCTTTTTAATTTAAAATTCTTATATATAACTAGCATCCATAATCCCCCAGGGGAGAAGGCAGAGGTGTATTTCTGCAATCACATTTTCCTTAGTATGAATTATTCTCACATAATAAGGGCCACCCCTTTATTATGCCCTTATTATCCTAAGCATTTAGTGCTTTCTTAATATTAGTATGTATGTTGCATGTAATCCAGTCCCTAATCATAATTGCTTTAAAGTTCACATAATTACACACTTGCTGAATTTCTATCTAAAAACTGATCTCCTGTTTGATTAACAATTACAATAAATGCACTTCTTATACTTTCTTAGTTTGAATAATATTCTTTGTGTATGAGTAACTCCAATCTTTACAATATGTTCATATTCAATGATTTGATGTTTCTCTATTGTAAAACAACTAAAATGTTGCACCATATATACCATTTCATGTCACATTTATGGATATGCTAATTTTATTGTGACAATATTCTATGCACTGTTTCATAAGAATGGCTCAAATGTGTCCAAGTACAGAAAACTCGTGTGTTCATATAAATTTGGGGTATTGACACAAGTTTTTCAATGCTTTGTGTAAAATATGTACATAAATTGTGAGTGTTGTGTGGACTACTGCAACCTATAAATGTTAATGCTGCATATGTTGGTCGCTGTCCTTTGTGGAGAACTCACACAAGTTGAACATGTGTGGCCTCAACATCCATTAGCTATATCAGGGCTTCCCTAACTTATTTACACTATGACACTCTAAAGAATTGTTATTTTTCTTGCGACGCACCCCTCCAACATCAAAACTACCTACTTTACTGGAAATAAAAACAGTAGTAGTTAGCCTAATATGAGGTTATCAGAAAAATACGGACAGTGAATATTTGCCGATTGCCTCGTGACACCCCCAGGATGTTGCCGTGACGCCCCAGGGTGTTGTGACGCACAGTTTGGGAAGCCCTGAGCTATATTATATAAATTACTAGCATCGGAAACAATAAATTTCAAACTGAAACTATTATTACAAACTACAAGAAGTGTAAGTATAAACACCAGTAACTTATTAGCAATAGTAAAATGATTGGTACATTTTTAATATAAAATATGTATAACAAAACTATTACCCTTCATATACCCAAGTTAGTTACTTGTACAACTATCTAAATTGTAGGCTGTTTCACCTTGGAGTGAGAATCAATCTAAGGCGAAATAAAACATTCACAGCAAACACCTTGAGATAACAGTTTCAAGGTTTCTGCTATGTATAATGGTTGAAAATGCATGTTGCAAAAAAAATAATATTTAAAACTCATTAAATTAGAGCAGACATTATATAAGTGTGTGCTCTGTGTATACATGAGTCCATCACACGTGCCAGTTCGCGAAAATTAGCATTGGCGCTAAAAGTCTCATAATGGAGTAACCTGTAATTGTGGAATACCTTTCCGAACTAGCGAGTGGTTAATACATTTTTAATATATTAAACAAAAATTGAGTCAAACTCAAAATCATCCGAGTTGTCATGTTGCTAATACTGATCATGGGAGAGTAAATTAAATGAGCGGCGGGCAAAGCCGAGTCGGGTGCACGTCCGTGGGCGGCAAAGGCACTCACCGCGCAGAGATCTGTGTCGAAGCTGCGGCGAATATCGCTGATGGGCTTCATCAGCTCCGCCACGATTTGGTCAAGCCGCTGGGAGTTCATACTCCAGCGGTTTCTCCGACTGGAAATATTGTGATCCCTGGAAGTAGCGTCCTTTCATTGATAACATAACTGAAAGGCGACGCGCACACCACAGGCCGCCGATGAGTTCACCAGTGGCGCGAAAATTTCTGTCAACCACTCCATTTTCGTGTGCCAAAACAAAAACACAAAAATGCACCAAATTGCTTTTGGTACCACATTAATACAATACTTTGAAATCACCTCGGTCTTTCTTGGTAATCGGCGTCCATGTTACAAACATAAAAACGAGCAAATAGGAAGAACGTAACAACAACGGTGGCCATTTATTTATGTTTTTGAAGGAGACATTCCATTTACTGTCAAGCGTCGACAAATTCATGTTCGCCGTTCGCGTCAGTATAATTTTACCGATTTTTGTCTATGGCTTATATAAACATTTTTATGAATGAAGTAGGAAAGTAGCTGGAGTAAATTTTGTTATTATTTTGTGTATAATTGTATTTTGTAATATAAATTGAAGAAAAAGAATAAAAGTTAGATTTTTTTTATGATTTAGTCTCTCAAAAGGTTTTTTACATCTGGCAATTTTTTGACATAAAGCAGTATTCGCCATTTGAGTTTTATTTATTTATGTCATAAAGCCCAGTGATAAATACGATTTTGATTATTTTTGTTTTGTATGTTTTTAAAATTGGTGATTAATATTTCGAATAAACATTAGGCCATTCAAACCGAGAAAAGTCAACAATAAGTGATATCAAGAAATATGGGAATGTCTCGGTGTTATTCATTGATGAAATGTTTGCTGATAATGTTTAATATAATATTCTTGGTAAGAGCTAATTTACTATTTCACATTTATGAATGAAACTTTTATCTAATTAAGGTATAGATTCTTTAAACTATCTGTGATTGGATTTAACTGGTATACACCATACAGAATACTATAACAATCGATTTCCGTAACCTAGATTCGCGTTTATAGTAATGTGTGATATATGTTTTGGACAAATACTTTTTTTCAGTTAAAAGCCTTATTAAAAAACCTCTAAAATTGATGCTTGTACGTTAGTATAAAGTATTCTATAAAAAGACACGCGATGCGCACGGCACACCATGTTGCCATATATAAACAAACACACAGTCTCGTAGTAACTTATCATCCAGCAAGAGTCGAATCTCAAATTGAATTTGAATTGGTGGAAATCAGAATTGTTAACTATAAGTACACAATTTTTCTCTATTCGGTTTTTGTCATAAAAGTAATTTTATAGAAATAATTGTGTATTTATATTAAATTCTAATAATAAATGGCTAATTTGAAATAAAACATATATTTTGCTCAATTTTATTAACATTTGTTTTTTCGTCGAGAGTTTTTGTAAAGTGATGGTATATGAGTATGATATGTGGGTGTTCCAGTGCGTGGGAAGCGCCGCCTGCGGGTTCGCGGCGTGGGCGCTGTGGGACGGGCGCGCCAGCGAGAGCGCGTCCGGGCGCGCCGGGCTGTGCGCGCTGGCGGCGTGGGCGGCGGCACTGGCGGCCGGCGCCCTTCTCGCGCTGTGTGGAGCCGCCAGGAACTCCGCCTCACTGCTCGCCGCCGCCTTCGCGCTGCTCGCTCTCAGCGCGGTGGCCGAAGGCGCCGCCGCTTGGTGGGGTGCCGCGCACCTGCCCCAGCTGCAGCGCGCGTTGCGAGATCGTCTGGAACTCACGGTGAAGCGGGACTACGGCGTGTTGCAGTCGCGAACGCAAGTCCTCGACGCCATACAGCAAGGGGTCAGTTGAGATCGGAGCGCAGCATGCGTCGGCTCGTGAAGCGTCACTGATGGGTTCTCGGTGTGGTTCAGCTGGAGTGCTGCGGCGCGGAGAGCACGCGCGACTGGCAGGACTCGGCGTGGTCGCGCGAGCAGGCGGCGCGGGACGCGGCCGGCGCGGCGACGCTCGACCTGTCCGTGGGCGCGCCGCCCGCGCACTACTGGGTGCCCGCCTCGTGCTGCGCCGTGAGTGTCGCGTGGTGTGCGGGGGTGCGGGGGGTGCGGGCGGCAGGTGAGTGACGCGCGGTTGGTTGCAGACGGCGGACGCGGGCGAGTGCGGGGCGGCGCGGCGCGTGGCGGCGGCGTCGGGCTCGGCGGCGGGGCTGCATGGCGCGGCGTGCGGCTCGCGCGTGCTGGCGGCGCTGCGGCGGGGGGCGCGGGCCCCGCTGGCGGCGGGCGGCGCGCTGCTGGCGGCGCACGCGCTGGCGCTGCTGCTGACGCTGGCGCTGTGCCTGCGCGCCAACCCGGACCCGTCGTACAAGGCGTAGGCTCCTGGCGCGACGGCCGCGCAGACTGCCGGTGCCGCCCCGACCACTGGATACTACTCAACGTCCGACTGCCAACTCTATTATCCTAATTTATAAATCTACTCTAATGTCTGAAGTCGAGCTCGATATCTGCGCCGGTTTCGCCGCGGCGACTGTGCGGCGGTGGCGTCCAGTCCGCCGCCCGTACATTGACATGTACATAAGGGTATAATTGATAACACCAATTTCCAGCTGTTTAATTACCTTGTGTGCGAGTGTCGTTACCCGTGAAGTGTTTTATGGAGTAGTGGTGGCGGCCACGACCGTCCCGCGGCCAATATATTTGTAACCAAATGTCTGTTAGTAGTATGTAGATGTACGTTGTTTTGGTGTTGGGACCAGCGCGGCGACGCAGCAAGCCACACTGGTCAAACACTTTAGTATGGATTTTATCTCATTGCATGTACTTATTTTTGTGTTTTTATTTTCTACAGAGGTTTTTGTAATTGTTTTCTGTGTGCGAGAAATGGAGTGTATCGATGTAGGGTGTGACACATCGCGCACTCGCGGAACCAAAGACTCGTCTGCCATCGTCGCGACGTCGACGTATATCCTGAATACTCTTTTAGTTTAAGTTGTGTTGTAGAGCGCCATGACACGCCGCCGACGCTCGCGCCGCCGCACCGCCGCTCCCGTGCCCACGCATGAAAACATTGTGTTTCTGCACAATATTTACTTGTCAATAATCGTGAGTAAGACTAAAACAACTAAGTTCATCTCATGTATCTCAATCACAATTTTTCTGAAAAGCTTGTGAATTGTGATGAATCTGTATAAATAATCTCATGTTCATTATTTTGGACGCCTATCAATCTCTAAGACTCTTAAATGAATTGGGTATATGGATGCACAAGATTACTTCAGGTGCCTTAGTAAATTATGTGGTTTTATCAAATAATTCTTTAACCTAAGTCTTTCGGGGTGAAAAAGAATATTTTCTTATCCATTGTAACGGTAAGACATTACCACCCGCTCACTAACGCTTGGATCCCCAAAATGTTTGGTGGCAGTGCTTCACTGCATCCACATCACTGTAATGAAATCCAGCGCTTGTAGATCGCACGGCAGGCACTTGTGTCGTCGAATCAACGAGCCATCACACCTTTTTATAAATTCGCAATTTTGAGGGCACAACAGGCAATGTGTGCGTCCCTAGATGGCGCTAGCGGCGCTCGGCCGGCGGCGCGCGCGTCCGCTTCACACGCTTTAAGGGCGCTATTACACTTTTATGCAAAAATCGACGCTTTTCACGTGCACTTTTATTGAATTAATATATTTCAAATGTTAACAAATTATATATACAATCAAAGAGCATATATTCATCTATACATGTAATTAAAAAAAAGTATATGTCACCATATAAAATGTATACACAAAGACGATTTTACCAACACAATGATCGCTCAAAATTGAGAAAAATAGGGTCTAAGTAGGTACCATATACATTAAAATTAATCAATGTTTCGACTTTAAATATACATAATATTGCGACCTATATACTCCTCAATATAAAAAGTAAACATTTTGGACATAGAAATATATAGTTTTTTAATTATAGGCTAAAACGTCAACGCATGTAAATTCCCCCATACATTTTTCGCCCACCGAGTGCCATTCCGCGGTGAGCCGCGGTCTTGGAAGCATGTCTATGTCGCTTCTCTCGTCGCTTCCCCCCTCTCGTCGTAGATAAAATTGACAACGAAGTATCTACCTATCGATGTGTGTGTGAGCGTAGCAATAGAACAGGCATTAGCCAATAGCCGTTCCGATAGATAACATTGTTGTTTACAATCAATGAATGAGTATTCTTTCGGACGTATTGTAGTATTGGAATTTGAATTGGGTTATGTGTCCTTATATGACATTGAATTTGAGTGTAAATAATTTCGTAAGTTCAGTAAATGATAATGGTTCTTATACGTCATATTTAAAAAATAATTCAATAATTTGCTGTTGCCAATTATGAATACATTGGCCCTCTTGTGAAGATCTTAGATATTATTATTAGGTTATTTATTTGACAGACCCATGGCGCAGTTAAATAAAAGGCCACGGGTTCGATTCCCGCTCCGGGATCTCATAGTCTCTGGTACTTTCAATACAAAACTTAGTACGGAGTCTAACTGAAAAAGTGACTGTTGGGTGAATTTATTTGTTTAAAATTATTAGTTTTATTACATAAAGATAAAATATAAGTAATTAGTTTTAATTATTTTATAGAATGTTTTATTTAGTTTCACTCATTTTAGTTGCCTACTGAGCTGCAATTTTAAATCGCATGACGCCGCTATATCATGCTGACATGATGCTGATCTGATGATGGAGCTGAAAGATGTTCATAAGAACTCGGTAATTAAACAATCCTACCTAATCGAGTATGGGGTCGTTTGATTCGTCTTGTCGAATACTTTGCTGTTAAATGGTATCGAGGGTCTGATGTTGGAGCTGAAAGATGTTCATAAGAACTCGGTAATTAAACAATCCTACCTAATCGAGTATGGGCTCGTTTCATTCGTCTTGTCGAATAATTTGCTGTTAGATGGTATCGAGGGTCTGATGATGGAGCTGAAAGATGTTCATAAGAACTCGGCAATTAAACAATCCTACCTAATCGAGTATGGGCTCGTTTCATTCGTCTTGACGGGTATTTTGTACTAGATAGTAAACAGGGTCAGTCACTAAATTGAGATAAGTACATTATGTTTTCATGCGATTGCCAATTCATACTATCTATACTAATATTATAAAGCTGAAGAGTTTGGTTGAACGCTAGGATCTCAGGAACTACTGGTCCGATTTGAAAAATTCTTTCAGTGTTAGTTAGCATATTTATCGAAAAAGGTTATAGGCTATATATCATCACGCTACGACCAATAGGAGCGGAGCAGCAATAAAGAATGTTTCAAAATCGGGGATATTTTTTTCCTTTTGAAAAATTCCTCCGCGTGCGCTGCGGAAACGGTTAAAGTTACACTGAAATAATGTATGATAAAATTGTTCTCCTTTAAAAGTTCTAAAAAAAAGTCCGCGACAGCATATATCTATCTTTTAGGATTACTTCACTATAACCACTTTTATGCTAACCAAATTTTTTCTAAAATAAAGTATTGTTTGTGAAGGTATTTTAATGAACATTATGTTAATCCTTATCGAAATAAATGCGTTATCCATTATAAGTATTTAATTTAGACGAAATTAGCCCTTTACATCATTTGATTTCAATGAGTATCTTAGAAGATATCGCAGTTTCAAAATAATCATCAAGCGCGCAACAGTTATGTACAAGGCGCCGACCGTCGCGTTACGGTTTCACGTATAAAAAACTAGCTTTTGCCCGCAACTCCGTCCGCGTGGACTACAGGGTTGGGTTCAGAAAGAAAATATGTTGTAGTTTATTTTAATTCTTAGAGTCCTATTTATGCCCATACCAAAAATCACACAAATCAGCAAGATAATTTAAACGTGAAACCGTAACGCGCCGGTCGGCGCCTTGTACATATTTTTGCGCGCTTGATGATTATTTTGAAACTGCGATATCTTCTAAGATACTCATTGAAATCAAATGATGTAAAGTCCAAATTTCTTTTAAATTAAATACTTATACTAAATAACGCATTTATTTGGATAAGGATTAATATAATCTTTATAAAAATACCTTCACAAACAATGCTTTATTTTATAACAAATTTACTTAGCATAAAAGAGGTTATAGTGAACCAATTCTAAAAGCTAGACATATGCTGTCGCGGACTTTTATTTAGAACTTTTAAAGAGGAACATTTCTCTCATACATTATTTTAGCGAAACTTTAACCGTTTCCGCAGCGCACGCAGCGGAAGCTCACAAAAAGAAAAAAATGTCCCCGATTTTGAAACATTCTTTATTGCTGCTCCGCTCCTATTCGTCGTAGCGTGATGTTATATAGCCTATAGCCTTCCTCGATAAATGTGCTATCTAATCTTGAAAGAATTTTTTAAATCGGACTAGTAGTTCCTGAGATCCTAGCGTTCAAACAAACAAACAAACTCTTCAGCTTTATAATATTAGTATAGATTTTACCGATTTGTATGATTTTTGCTATGGGCATAAATGGGAGTCCGAGGGGTTTATAGATGGGATTTTGCCCGGAAAAACCCCAAATATGGAAAAAATAGGGAAAATACCCGAAAAATATACACGAATGGGAAAATTTTCGGGTATTTTCATATTTAGCATAATATGTAGCAACTAGGTATTATGTAGATACATGTATGTATATTGCAGGCCTAAAGTTTCGGACTCTAGGCAAATTCCGCTGTGGCATTTATTAAAGTTTTTAACTGAATCTGTTTTGTACCACTTACAGCACATTTTATACATTTACGAACTTATCTGAACTAGCTTTTCGCCAAAATGTTTTCAATCCCATGTCTATAAGGAGCCAGTGTAAAGTACTCAAACTACTAAGAATTTGCCAATAAAAAAACTCGATAATAATTTGCCTGACCTGGGAATCTAACCCAAGACCTCTAGATCGCGTAGCCAATATATTATGTACCGTGAGACCACGAGGCAGTCAATAAATTATAATCTATACTTCTATACTATGTATACTAATATTATAATCAGGTAACGTTTGTGAATTTGTATGTTTGTGACGTTGTAGAAATCAATCTCCGGATGTTATAGGCTTATAATATGTTAGTCCAAAAAATGATAAGTCTTTTTCCTTGTACCCGGATTTCCGAAGTAAGTCGGTGAAAAAATGGGCGAACGAAAGCGTTTTTTGCAAACGCTGCCTTACCCATGGGAAATATATAGTTGAGTCCTAAAGAGAAGTTGGAGAGCTTGATAATACCTACAAAAAAGACAGCGATAGCATATGTCTGACTTTTAGGGTTGGTTCATTATAACCTCTTTTATGCTAACGAAATTTGTTCTAACATAAAGCATTGTTTGTGAAGATGTTTTTATAAGGATTATATTAATCCTTATCCAAATAAATGCGTTATTAAGTATAAGTATTTAATTTTAAAGAAGTTTGCACTTTACATCATTTGATTTCAAATTTCAATGAGTATCTTAGAAGATATCGCAGTTTTAAAATAATGATCAATAATTATGTACAAGGCGCCGACCGGCGCGTAACGGTTCCACGTAATTTTACTGATTTGTATGATTTTTGGTATGGACATAAATAAGACCCTGAGGAGTAAAATAGACTATAACTTATTTTCTTTCTGAACTCAACCCTGTAGTCTACGTGGACGAAGTCGCGGGCAACAGCTAGTTATAAATAAATACATCCAGGAATCACATTCATTTGTGTTTGTCTATGAAAATGACAATTCATTGAAGGATGTGAACGAAACGCGTAAGCGCCATGAAATACACGGCGCTTTCGACCTTTTGGTCGCGAGAAAACTACACTTGTAAGCGTTTGGTTAGACAGCTAATTGATTAATTTGAGTGCTGCTGCGGTTTTAGTTTTATCTCGTCATAAAATGGAGCATGATTTTTGCTTAGGGTGTCTTCTCTATACGTAGTAATATTATCTCAATGACCCCGTATCAGTCTTTAGTCGTAAGTATCACATACTACGAGAAACTATTGGTGCGGAATCGAACCCGCGGCCTTTAGTTTCGCCACTGATGTCTAGCTAAATGTCAATGTATAAATAGATATATTGATATGTTTTAACTTTATACTTTATATTTTAAACACATACACGTCTTAATTTGTACACATTTTCAATAATATAAATATACGTAAATACCAATAATTGGACAGTATTGTGTTTTGGCGCGCACGGTAAGACTAGAGCGAGACAGGGACGCGTGCTGTCGCAAGCGACGCGGTAATTATGTGAGTGTGTGCGTGCGGCCGCGACGGCGTGCGGTGCGCGGGCGGCTTGCGAGCGCTAGCTCGTCGCGGATCGACGAAATCGAGCGCGTCAAAAATGTTGGAGCGCCCTTAAGACTGATTTACTTTCTTTTTACATTTCCTCACCAACTGTTTAAAGTTGTAATAGAGTACAAATATTTATAAGTTTATTATTTAATTATTATCGGATAGCTATATTGTAATACTAACGTGTAGTTAAGCGTTAAGTGTCGATACGGAACCATGTACCTGCGCACATATACATACACAGTAATGGCTATTGGTTTAGCTTCCTTCTGTCGCCGATTGCTAAACTCTTAATAGGGCCAATTGCTTTTACCTCGAGAAAAACGCTAACCGCAGTGTTGTTTCTTTAAAAAAATAATTTTCAATATTTAATTCGTGATTCAATTATTCTTAAATTGGGACGGCAATTACGTAGAAGAATCTGTTTTCCCGCGTATACGACTACACCTTGAAGAAAGCTGTCTTTGGAGAGATGAGTCGTAAATGAAGTACAGCAAGTTTATTACAGCTGCCATACACTGTCAACTACAACCAAGCACTTATTCGGCGTCTAGAACTTAGCCATACACACTACAAATCCGGTTAGCGCCGATCTTCATTGCAAATCAATATTGAATGTTTTATTTATTTCGAGTTGAATAATCTCCGACGACTAATAGTCCTATGTCACACTTATAATAATAATCATTACGCGGATATGTGTGACATATCGAGGATCGTCAAAATGGACTAAATTTTCTAATAAAGTATTAATAACAATCGTATATCGTCATTTACTTAATATATTATATTCATGGCGGTATTTTTTTAAATCAAAAGAGACTAGAACATATTTATATTAAAACTAACCTGACTGATAGTATTTTTTCCTCTAAGTTGTATGGGATTATGGGATATGAATTTACAAAGTTATGTAATTATCTTTGACCAATAATTTTGGTCATACAAGTGTATGATTTGGAACCCTAATAAAATTATTATGAACCATTTAAGATTTTTTATTTTTTACACAAGTAGCAACGCTGAAAGGAGAATGTAGCGAAGGAAGAAAACAATTAGTAAGAATACACTTTACTGGGCTTTTGATAAATTTAATATTATATTGTTTTAGACCGAATATGATCTATGAATCTACAATTACTGGAGACTTGCCACACTTGCACTGGCTACGTTTCTCATCACTTATGAATACACACAATATCAGCCGCCAATTGTGACACTACGTGATTTAGAACTAAATATCAGTTCTATGTATCAGTGGTAATTGTTCGAAAATGGTCTCCGATTTAGCTCGACCACAGTCCGACAGCGTTTCAACTCCTCTTACTGCAATTCTTCACTGTATTTTGGATGTTCAGAAACAAGGAACATTTGCGATAGATGTGAATCCACTTGTTCCACTTGTAAGCCATGACGTGATCGCTTTCAATGACCCCTGAAAATCGACTCATACGACAGACGCCGATGCTGCTTTGAGGGAGCGGTAGGATCGGTATCCTACCGATCTACGTACCGGTGTACGTAGATCGGTATCCTACCGATCTACGTACCGGTGTACGTAGAAATGAAGCCGAGGAAAGGAATGCTGGTGGTTCTTCCCAATTACTTCAAGGTGTATTAAGATATCTATGCAAACAAGATTCCTTTCCAAAACCGATACTGAGATATCTACTTCCGCTTTATGTGACTCGCGTACTATTAGTGGTTTCATTGAAAAACTTTCCGTATTGAAAACATCAGTTTGTAATCAAAACCAATACCTATATTATTACTGATCCACCCTGTGGATTGGGGGTGTAAGAATTCCGCCACGGTATCCCCTACCTGTCGTAAGAGGCGACTAACAGGGGAAACTGGGGTTGCTGGGCGTACTGCGGGGGCGGTACCCTATGATAGCAACCCCGAGATTGGCGGCAGAGGGCGTGGCCTCTTAACTGTCGCGGACGTTCACAAAAGGTGAACGTCCAAATCGAGTAAGTGGAGGGCAAAACAGCCCTCCCAATTTGGAGGGGTCCATAACTGGACGGTGCGCTGGGCGGCAGCGGATCATTTAGGGCACCTCTGCCCTGAGATGCCGTAAAACCGCCCTAAATGCGCGTGATGGTCACCGAGAGGTTTTAGTCGGTATGCTGGCGTAGCCAGAGACCCCGACATACCCCTCAGGGCCTCCCCCGAGGTACCGAACAGGGGAGCTTAAGGTGCTTTCCTCTCGTAAAAAAAAAGAAAAAAAAAAAAAAAAAAAAAAAAAAAAATATTATTACTGATAAGTACAAATATTTATTGTTTGCAATATTTAGACACGAGATTATTATAATTTAATTATTATTCAACATATTCAATTACAATAACGCTTTACTTTGAATTTAATTTGTGAGCACAAAATTACAATGTCCACGAAAAGAGACGTTGGGCAACTCTTTCGTTTTACGTTGGATCTCTATAGACATATGAGCGACGACGGCTTCAAACAGATTTCTTGCGCTTCTCCCAAACACTCGGTGAGAACACAAGCCCAGTGTCCAGTGCCAAGGCGAGCCCGATGACTCCTTTAAATCAATTCCGCGGCAGACCGCGAAACAGTCCAAAAAGTAAGAGATACCGAAATTTTGATTGTTTTAAGTAAGTAAGAAAGAAGGTTGTTGTACGTAATTAAGAAGGTATTCACCAATATAAGCTATCAATTTTATTGATCATGAGCGAAGCAACATAACAGTGTCGTGTGTGTGCACATTCGTTGTCAATTGATAAATGAACCTCGATACAATGACCATAGTATGTATAACTGACAACGAAGCGCTTATAGTCTGCCAATGGATGATATTCATGATATGGTGTGATGTCAAGTATGCGGTCACAGATGCTTGTTCGGTGAGTGGCAACAATAAGTACCGACTGTATCGCCAATCAACCGAGTGTCATCAAACTGCCAAGACATAGTAATTGACTAAGTTTATTATACTCGTGCACAACGTACACGAATTAAAAGGAGCATGTGATGTAGCCACATGTAGCTATATACTTAGATACTGACGAACGGTCGTGAGGTTTTTGTGTAATTTTATTGAGTGATACAAATGTTAGGTAAAAAACTTGACGCTAACATTAATCAGCAACACAAAGTTTTAATGTTCCGGATGGACAAAACCGGTCGAAGAATGTAAAATGCGTCGCGTCGCGTTCGATGTGTCCTCGAGGCGAGTTTAGCGATATGCCACAATTCGCCCAAGTAGTTGGAGCCGATACCTCAATTGTTCAGATGGGATGAATTGACCTTAAGGTCGTCGATAATTATGGAAAAATACTCGTCAGGTCGATTGCTAGTGACGACTGACGTAAAAACACTCGCTTCTGCCTTTATAATTGTACCTACCTATTTGCCTACGGTCAACGTTTGTTATTGTTCACTTTGATTTGTTTTACTCTCACAAGCTATTTTATATATGAAATTAAAAATTTTCACATTTTAATAGAATTTTGTATACTAAATGAATTACGATTGTGTAGTGTTGTACTGTAACTTCTAAGTTGTTCCGGCAATTAGGTAAGCTAACGTGATGGTTACAGCGCCTGTGTAGCGAACCATTTTCCTCACTTCAGCCTCAGTTCAGCCTACCGACCAGGACAAACTCAATCATGTCAATTCAGGAACTGCACCGATCCCCCGCCCCAGTTTACGACGCAAAAAGTCTCCACAGCTCTACAGTTGTTGTTTGGGTGTAGGGTGGTTATGGAGAATGCAACAAATTCACAGCGGAGCGCGTATGCAGTCCTGTAAGAGACAATATCACTTGACTCCAGTATACATAAGTACTTACATTTAGTGAACTTTACTTTGTTCATAGCTATATTGTAAAACATGTGACGTATACCGTGCAGTTCGTATCTGTGGGTATTTTGTGGCTGGTATGAAATATTTGGTCGTTTTGCGAAGTTTGGTAAAAGCGTGTGTCGGCGTGGTGGCGCGGCGTGGTGGCGCGGCGGGCGGCGAGCGCGGAGGAAGCGAGCGTTTTGTGTCCGCGCGACCCACTCGCACCCGTAATTGCCGTTTATTGGTTTCTTAAGAGTTGATAATTGAGTACAACGAGGCTGGCAGACTCATCGCCGTGCCGGGCGCGTCGGCCACATGGACAGGACGCCGACACGGCACTCTATGCACTCTCTCTCATTGCACTCTATGCCACATATTATTCATGAAGGATCTTAATTCGTATCGTATCAGAAACTTGGAAGTGTGACAAATAATAGTTTTTAGTTTTCCAGGAACCACACACACACTACTTGTACGTGCTCATATCGGTACACATCCACGTCTCTATTCCAGAAGAGTAGCCAAAGAAGTATTTATGCACTCACGTCTCATTATTTGTGTTTCCGGAACGAGACTTGGTGTTACACTGGCACATATTCAGACTCCATGGTGCCACTGAGAATTTCTTAATGGAAAAACTTACATCTATGTCGCGGCCCGAGAACCAAACAAGATACTTCAAAATCGCACGGCACACATTTGTGCCGTAATAACACGAGGTAGTCAATAAAAATATTGATAGTTGTAAGTAAATTGTAATACACGATAGAAACACGATGTTGTCCTGTCGCTGTCAGTGAATCAAATAGCCTTCTAAGTTTTAACCTTAGTCAATCGAGACACTTCTAAATTGTAACAACACTAAAAACTAAGGCTCGACCTAGATGGGTTTTTTGTTCTCCGGCGAGACCGAGACCGAGAATGACAAAACGTGATTTTTAAAAGCTTTTATTTAACTTCACTTTTGTATGTATGTTTGTATGTTTACAAATCTTGCAATGAAGATTTGAACCACTTCCAATAGACCGATTGTGCTGAAACTTGGTATACCTACGTAACTTGGATGACAATACAATAATATGGTACCATGGAGCTGGTCTGATGATGAGGTTGGAAGATGACCATAGAAACATCGGTTCTTGTGGACCGATTGAGCTGAAATTTGGTATGTCTTTGTAACTTCGACAACAATACACAAATATGGTATCATGGTGCTGATCTGACGAAGAGTTGGAAGATGCCCATAGGAACTTCGATTTCTGTGGTCCAATTGAGCTGAAATTTGGTATGTCTTCGTAGCTTCGGTAACAATACAAAAATATGATATTATGGAGCTGATCTGATGAGGAGTTGGAGGATGGCCATAGGAACTCCGATTCCTATGGTCGAATTGAGCTGAAATTTTGTATCTCTTCGTAACTTCGGTAACAATACAAAAATATGGTATCATGGAGCTGATCTGATGAGGAGTTGGAGGATGCCCATAAGAATTCCGATTCCTATGGTCCAATTGAGCTGAAATTTTGTATCTCTTCATAATTTCGGTAACAATACAAAAAATGGTATCATAGAGCTAATCTATTGAGGAGTTGGAAGAAGCCCACAGGAACTCCGATTCCTTTGGACCGATTGAGCTGAAATTTGGTATACCTATGTAACTTCCGTGACAATATAATAATAAGTAATCATAGAGCTGATCTGACGAAGAGTTGGAAGATGCCCATAGGAACTCCGATTCTTGTGGTCCAATTGAACTGAAATTTGGTGTGTCTTCGTAACTTCGGTAACAATACAAATATATGGTATCATGAAGCTGATCTGATGAGGAGTTGGAAGAAGCCCATAGGAACTCCGATTCCTGTGGACCAATTAAGCTAAAATTTGGTATGCCTTTGTATTTTCAGTGACAACATAATAACAAGGTATCGTTGATCTGGTGTCATGAGAAGTTGGAAGGTGCCCATAGGAACACTAGTTTCTATGGATCGATTGAGTTGAATTTCGGTATGACTACGAAATGGATAGACTTAGAAATATTTCCAACTAAAAAGTTAAAAATAAATTAACGGTGAAAAACATATTTTAAAATCAAGCTTTTATTATGCACGAAAAATTAAAAAAATAAACTAAGAAAACATTCATAAAATTCGTAGTTTTTTAAACTTTACAAGTAACAATTTACAAAATTGTTCGGTTTATCAGTAGAAGTATGATACATAAACATATATTATCTATAACTAGTATATTAATATTCTTAAGTGATTTAAAAGCTTGTCGCGCAATTTCGTTCATGCAAAGACCTCGGCCGCGACGAGCTTTTAGATCACTTAAGAATATTAATATACTAGTTATAGATAATATATGTTTATGTATCATACTTCTACTGATAAACCGAACAATTTTGTAAATTGTTACTTGTAAAGTTTAAAAAACTACGAATTTTATGAATGTTTTCTTAGTTTATTTTTTTAATTTTTCGTGCACAATAAAAGCTTGATTTTAAAATATGTTTTTCACCGTTAATTTTAATAGTGTTAACTTTTTAATACCCTACTACAGGCCTCTCGTCATAAAATTGTCTAGCTTTCTTAAACAGTTGTTCACTTGCTACGTCGTAGGCGGCGCAGATAAAAACTTATTTTCTGCAGGCTTAAGCACCTTATAAGGTGACTAAAACCAATACTCAAAAAATTTAATATGAAAGCTTTCTAGCGCTAATTCGATTACAGAGCTTGAACTACATTTAGTCTCGGTTATGACCGAGAACCTCGGCTTTTATTAGCCGAGAACCGAGACAAATTTCTCGGTAGGATTTGTAGCCGAGAACGCCGAGACCGAGACCGAGACCAAGATCTCGGTCGAGCCTTATTAAAAACTTTACAACGAACAACGTAGTTTGTTAGAGAAGAAAGTAGTGGGATGAGTATGAGAGCGTGCGGTACTTGAGTTAAGTGTAACACTGATACGTGCGGCGTTTTCGGGGTAAATTTAGAAAATTTCAAAAAACAAACCTAATTGTAGTAAAGGCAACAGCGTCGAATTAATTTTTATAAATTGGGTCAGAATACGAGAATGAACCAGACAAACCCGCCGGCCTCTGCCCTGTGGCGAGGGGGCGTCAGAATCCCACCACGGTATCCCCTGCCTGTCGTAAAAGGCGACTTAAAGGGGCCCTTGGGGTCGCTGGACGTGCTGTGGGGGCAGCGCGTCCTCACTGAAAGTGACCCCGAGAGGGGCGGCGGCACTGTGGCCTGTGCACGTCGCGGGCGCCCATCCACAACCGAGGCGCCCGAACCACTTCTTGGTTTTAGGGGGTGCAACTGCGCCCCCTAAAACTCCGAGACGGCCGAGACAATTTCGTCTCGGAGGCGCACCGGGCGGCTGTGGTTAACGGTGTGCGCTTCTCGCTCACGTACCATGGTCGCCCAACCTGGCGCGGAGATGGCCACCGGGGGGTTTTGGTCGGTATGCCGGTTTAGGGATTTTGTTAGGGACCCAGCCCGGCACTAACACCTGCGCGGATATGACGTCGCCGCGCGCCGGGCTGGAAGACCGGTGACCCCGACATACGCTTCCCGCCCCCCTCCCCCGGGCTGGCTTTTTTTGTTGTTTTTTTTGTTTTCGAGGGGAAAGCTGTTTATGGCTATTCCCGCCAGCCTGGGGGAGGTGGGGGGCGGGAAGCGTATGACGGGGTCACCGGTCTTCCAGCCCGGCCATCTTCGCGCCGAGTGGGTCGACCACGGTACGCGGGCGAGAAGCGGCCCACCGTAATCGGCAACCGCCCGGAGCGCCTCCGAGACTTATGTTTCTACATTTACATGTCTCGGCCGTTTCGAAGTTTTAGGGGGAACAGTTGCACCCACACTATCTTGGTTCGGGCGCCCCGGTTGTGGATGGGCGCACACGACGTACACAACCCACAGTGTCGCCGCCCCTTTCGGGGTCACTTTCAGTGAGCCCACAGCATGTCCAGCGACCCCAAGGGCCCCTTTAAGTCGCCTTTTACGACAGGCAGGAGATACCGTGGTGGGATTCCAACGCCCCCTTGCCACAGGGCAGGGCGCCGGGTCTAATTGTCTCTGTTGACCCGGCGTCTTCTTCTTTGAGGTCTGTGACGGATGGGATTGCTTCTTTCGCGATCTCGATCCGCATTCTCCTTCTGAGACATGACCTACTCGTAGAAGGAGAGCATCGCTCGCCAGGACCTCGGACTCCCGACCATCGAAGAGACGACGGCCGGGAGCGAGAAGTCTCTAGCAACCCGTGCTAGATTAGTCTAGTGGAGTAAGGTTGAAACCCTCTGTGCTACACAGGTGCAGTGGGACGTTTATGGACTGATAATAATAAACGATTGGGACTGTTTAAATGAAATTTAACGGTTACGAGTTGAAAGGTGGAGGGATCGGTGTAAAATAGAATGTACGTGAACGACAGGATATATGTTAGAAGGATATGTCAAATGAAAAACTATTATACTGGTTAGACATAAAGGATGGAGTGGGATACGAAAGAAGCGGATATAAAATTTTGTGATATATTTTAATATAGGTATACTCGCTAATCGCGGTATATAATAAATACAAAAGCCTTATCATGTTTAAATGGGTAGTAGGTAATAATAGTAAACCAATAAATATTATATAGAGGCAGAGCAGGTACGAGCTGCTACTGAGTGGTAAATGAATATGCAAATAAGATTCCAGAGACTGCGAAATTATGTGTGTGCTGAGACTGTCCACTTTCGGCGAATACCTACTTAGGCACCGAGCACTCGCGTCATACATTACTATCGACAATGTAACTGCACAAAGATATTTAATATTTACTATTAATTGAATATTTTTATGGAAAATAACAAGATTGTGGTTTTTTCTAGGAAATACAATTATGAAATGAGATAATAACATTGTAACTTTAAACCATAAAGAAGAAAAGGGTTGTATGTTTTTATTCTATACAGAACACTATACAAAATTAATCACTTATAAGTATGTATATCACTTGATATTATGTCCATCAATAAACATTATAGTGTGATGGATTGAGGGTCAACCCTTGTCTGTCGTAGAAGAGACTTGTGTCCAGTAGTAGGACCAGTAAGTAGAGTAATAAGGTAACTATTATTTAGATTTCTATGGTTCCGACCGTATCCCGTATTCCGTAATATCTCGTACGGCCCATAATATGCACATGAAGCCGTATCGAGAGTATCGAAATATCTAGGTCTGATTACTCTATAGGAAGATATTATTATACTTATAACTTATCACTCTTGTCGTATTCAATGTACACTTATAATTGAGATAAAAAGTGAAGTTAGTCGAGCTTCCTGTATCATGAGTCCATTGTGATTCAATAGTTGGATAAGTGATATAACCGTCCGTCGCGACTTGGCTTGACTGGTTGTAATGTGCCGAGTGGCGGCTGCAGCGGGCCACGCACTCGCCACACGCCTGGCGACAACTTTCGTGAGCTTATGCACGGGGATGGCGGGCGGCGGGGGGTGGCTGCCTCAGCCACACAGCCCTGTCCCCCGCCCCGCGCCCCCACACCCCCGCCGTGCCCGTGCGTGTCCCGCTGGCGGCCGCATGCCGCGCGGCGCGCCACGGCCAGTGCCTTACGAGACGCGTTGTTGGATTGGTGTATCGCGCGGTCTCGCCTCCGCACATCGTCGCGCCGCGCTCGGTCGATGTTGACGGTAACGTCCCCGCTCGAACTGAAACATAGTCGTGTAGCAGTGCCGCTGCCGAAGCTGCCGCCATAGCGGCTTCTTCTCGTGCCATGGGGTGCGCCCGGAACTTCTGCACCGCCGAGAAGATATTCGTCTTTATCAACATAGCGTTTGCGGTGAGTCCTGAGGAGTGGCAGTAACAATAGCCTTTGCTGACTAATCATTTGTTTTTGCTTTAACACCCAACTGCGAACTGGCAATGACTCGAAATAAGCGCCTTCGCAAGAAATGTTTGTCGTTTACATTTACCTGGAATTATTCACGTGCCATTATTTACTATTTCTATGTAAATTGAAGCAACAGATTATGATAAAACAAAAACTAAGAAGTGTCCGGTAAACATCGCGTTAAAAGCGCCTATTGAGTCACATCTAAAACACTCAACAATATATTATAGTCTGGTGGATCTTTATGTGCAATGAGCAATTTGAAGAAAGGCGCGACGAAATGTTGAACAAGCGGCTTTGTGATGCGTGAGCACCGAGCGCTCGGACCGATACTCGGCCGACCTATCCAACACGACTACACACTACTGCATTCCGACACCGGAGCGTCGGACCGCCTATTCAGTAAGCGGTCTTGCCGATGCTTTCCAGCCTATCGGCTATTACAAAAAATATCCCCTTACAAAGGGTACGCACGTCACGAACGACCGTACCTAACAATTGTGGATTTGTCAATTCGATTTGCTGTAGGTCTGATTCATCAATACCAATCGATAGCGACTGCAATTTTATGCTATTGTTTGAGTTAAAAAGCGAACTTATACTCAATAAGTTGTTGTTGCAATACAATTTGAATGTTGGAGTATTGATAATGGGACCGGTTCGCAGCCACGTGTGTAGCGAGTACCGGCCCTCGACACACACTGCACCTGGCTGCGTGATTACCGCGTTTGTAAATAGGGTAAAACCCCCAATCATTGGCACTCTACCAATTTATTGGCATACTTCCGTTTTTTAAGAAAATTAAGATTTCATGTAGCCAAACTATAATTTTTTTAGTAGAAATTAAACAGTAGTATCTTTCTTTACTCAACTGACAACGAACACTTTTTATTTATTATTAAAATGTAACGGCGCAATAGCTATTTGTTTGAAAAGCCACGACCTGTGCGTCAAAAATATTCAAAATATTATTTTTTTACTAAGGTAAGAGCTATCAGAATCTTAACAAAAATTGCAAACCTGTTATGTTGTTCCTATATATATATTCATTGTGTCCTATTGTTAAATATATTAACTGCCTTTTTTAAGCATTGCTTTACAATTTAATCGCCAACATTTAATTATTTGTGGGGTGGCAACATTTGGTATGCGTAAAATCTATTTATCCATTTTATTGGCACTCATGCCAATATAAGGGTATTTAAAATAATTTGAATTTGTTAAAAAATATACATTGTTTGTCTCAAAATTTAATGTAAATTGCATTTAAAATATTTTCGAAAGTTTTAGGTACACCAATCCAAATGTTGACCCACTGCCAATTATGTAAAATCCATTCAATGGCACGGGTGTCAAACATTGGTTACAAAGGTGCCAATTATTATTATTTTCTCAGCCACAAGTAGTCAAGAGAAAAAAATAATAAAACATGTTTTAAGATTAACACAGAAGAGAACCTCCAAAAAGCTTTACACGAAGTATCAAATGGCATGACCTTAAAACTTTCTGCAAAAACCTCCAGCGTACCGCGGACTACCATACAATTCAGAATTAAACATCCTGACCACGGCTCTAAGAACGGTCCGTCTACAACTGACGAAGAAGAACTATTTTTTGTTGACTGGATAAAATTAGTAGCCAAAAAGGGTTTCCGAAGAGAAAAGAAGATTTGATAAAAAATGCTTCAAACTTTCTTAAAACATTGTGAGGAAACCTACACACCTAAAAATTTTTAGAAATTTCTTAGGTGTGTAGTCCGGGAACCTGCACAAGGCCACCGTGGTGGACTATGGCCTAAACCCGTTCAATGGTAGAGGAGGCCCGTGCTCAGCAGTGGAACGTATATGGGCTGATAAGATTGATAAAGCGAAAAGTCACGCTTAAAAAAAAAAGTTGTTCTACACTTTTGTTTAAGCCTACAAGGTTTTTTATTTGTTTTCTTTTAATATTTTATGAAAAGTTTAAACCCATATTTAAAAATAAGCGGTACAACTGATATGCTATGTTCCTATACAAGTAAATGTTATTTTCCTTTCAACAAAGGCTTTTATTTTGTTTATTTCAAATTGTAATTGATACATATTATCTTTAAACAGGTATAGATATCGTAAATTACATTTTAAAAGACTTATAAGACCTAGCAGTTATTTTTATTAGAAGTGATGGCCTCGAGGTTTAGACGCGCGGTCGAGAATCTCGGCGGTCGCGGGTTCGAACCCCAGGCACACACCTCTGACTTTTCGAAGTTATGTGTGTATTCAAATTGAATTATCACTTGCTTAAACGGTGAAGGAAAACATCGTGATGAAACCTGCACACCTAAAAGTTCTTAGGAATTTCTTAGGTGTGTAGTCCGCCAACCCGCACTAGGCCAGCGTGGTGGACTACGGCCTAAACCCTCTCAATGGTAGAGGAGACCCGTGCTCAGCAGTGGGCGTATATGGGTTGATGACTTAGTTATTTTTTGTTTTTTAAGAATAGTGACAATAATTGGTAATAATCACTGCCAATGAAAGGTTTGACTATGCCAGCAATTGGTATTTTAGGCACTTTTTTAAAAAGGTACACTTTATTAAATAAAACGATTTAATTTATTGCTGACAAGTACTTTATAATATTCTCTAATGATTAGAAGACACATAGAAATACTTTTTTCTTTGTTTAAAAAATATTTTACATACAAATTTTACCGATTTTGTGAAGTAGCTGCTTAAAGTGCCAATAATTGGGTGGTTTACCTACTAATACATTCTCGATTCGAGGGAGCTTTCAGTTTGTTTACATCGCATGAACGGGGTGGGCCGAATGCCCCTTGGCCGCCGCGCCTATATTTATAACTTTTTATTAACTTTACATCATGTACTTGTAAATTTTGTCAAACGTATGTCATAACCCAGGTTGGTTATGAGTGTCAGGTTCATTCGGGGTCCGTACTCAGGCTTCTTACATGTGTGTGTTCTTAGATCGGTTGCATTTAACTGTTTCACTTCAGGTGACAGTTCCGCGGTGACCTGTTGCAGAGGGCTCGCCTCACTACATTATCAGCAACGATGTTAATGGTTTATTGTTTTTCAGAGACATGATGTCGTGTAATGTTACGTATGTATAAAGTATAATGTATTGTGTAACGTATGTTGTATGCTCATGAAACACTAATAAGTACATTCCCACCTGCGTACATATCGTGGTAAACGATATAAGTAGGATTAATACATGGCGCGGTTGACACATTAGATCTCCACATGATACCTGTTAGATGTGCAACTCATGTGCCCTCCATGTTAGGTGAACTATTTCGAATAAAACATGTTTTATACCGGGTACGTTCGTGTGTCGTGTCTGACAGTTTTTAATGAAGCATGATTTTCTTACATTTCAATTGGATGCTTTACTCAAAATAAAGATAAAATGCCTGAATCTAGCTTAATGCCTATTTTATGATCGTGATTCATCATCCATCCTATTAGTGTAGGTGTTCATTAGAAGAAAAAGTTACTAATAATAAAAAGTATATTTTTCTCGAATTTGACTGTCTCGTGGTTGTGTTGCTCAAAATTGTGCCCTGATATCATGTTCTAGGTTCAATTTCAACTTCGTATTCAATATAGGATATTTCCATTAAAAAATTCTTCGCTCCCCATTCAATTTGACATAAAACATGATTGGTGTAATAAAGGTGCAATAATACATCCCTGCCAAATCTCGGCGATACTTGCGAGTATTTGACAATCTCTGTGGAACAGTTGGCTTTATGGTGAAATTAAAAACTTAAACATAACATCCAGTCCAAAGTAGGAAATAAGCAAGACAAAAACGAAATCCTAACAAAAAATGTAAATGTAAATTTTAATTATTATGTGACACCAAAAAATTGTGGCTATATTCATGTGCAGTCTATTGGTGTCCGGAGTCTGGTTAACTGCCTCCGACTAATTGAATCAATAACAATTATAGTAATAACACACATTGCAATCCACACCCGTGCCAATTTGTTGTATGCATAACTACATACTTGTATGCTAAACTCCAAATAATTAACCAACTTTAGAGAAGTCTCATCTCATTTGACCTTTTTACTATCTCTTCTTCTTCTCGGATTTATTTAATATTGTAATATGGCTTGTAAAATTATTTATCACTATTTAGAAGACAATGTAGTGATGGTATCGAGGTTTAAGCGCGCGGGCTAGGATCTTAGCGGTCGCGGGTTAAACTCCAGGTATAACTCTGAATTTTCAAAGTTATGTGTGTATTCACAATGAATCATCACGTACTTTAATAGTGAACGAAAACACCGTGGGCAAACCTGCATATCGAAAAGTTTGAAGGAGCTTCTTAGGTGTGTACTGTGTAGATGTAGAGGAGGCTCGCGCCGGAGCACGATATAATTGTCTCATCACGATACCTGTGTCAATTGTCCTTCCGCCTGTTGCGGCCGTCAGCTGCGCGTAGAGGTGTTCTTCCAACTGTATCGGCTCTCAAAACGGCTGTCAAACGGTACTTACTGACTCTCCGAGTAGTGCAGTGCGAGGAACGCGGAGTCACGGGATCTGCTACTCGCCGAATTGGTATTCAGACGAGCGCTCACTACGGGACCTGGAATTTGTGCAACGAGAGCACGTACGGCGCGCGGCTCCTCGGACATCTGTCGCACCTACTATAGCTATTTGGAATCTTACACATCTATTGACATTTATCATGTTAAAATTAGGAGCTGAGGGAGGTTTTTGGCGTTTTTATTTTTTTACCGCAGCGATAACACGTTCCGAAGCGACGATAGGTTAAAATTGACGATTTTGAAACACTTGTAAGTAAAGTCATTCTGGAATCTAGATAAAGATTATTTTTGTCTGTGACTTTTGACTCTTAATTACATACGACTAGTTTTTTTACCGCGCGGTAAACTTGTGTGCCGTAAGGTATAGAGTGCTGGTTTCGATTCCGGGGAGTCGATATTTTCAATTAGAAAAATCTCAGTCGCAGTGAAAGCGGGAATTAGCTAGCGCTCTTTTACACATTTTCATATCTACTGTTGTTGATAGTGTAGTAAATATTATAAATTATGGCCTGTCTATATGTTAGATTTATTAACGCCTGTTCGGCACAGCTCGCTCCTTACTTAGTCAAGGTTCCAAAAGGTAATAATACACTGTATATACATATGTATACTGTACAACAATACTGTAGCGGCTGTATTCCGGTCTTAAAATATAACCAAGTCAAAATATCCAAGTGTTCTTTTTCAAAATTTTACATCATAAATCGCGGAGCTGTAAAGAATATCAATTTAGTAAGATGTGCAGCGCGCCAGCGCACCGCCTCGACCGAACCAAGTTCCCAAGTTGCAGATCGTCGAGCTCGGCCACACAGCCGCCGTCTGTTCACCATGTTGCGTCACTGCAACTCATTTTATTGCAAAGCAAAAATTATCATACATAGGCTAAAAGCGTTTGTCGATAGTTTGCATCATTGTCCTATATTGTAGGAAACGTAAAGTGTCTCGTGCGGCCGCTCGCCGCTCGCTGGTTTATTTAGGTGTCGCAAACGTTTGTTTACTCGGGGCGGCGCGCGTTACACAAGCCGCGAGCTCGGCCGGCTCGTCTGCAGGAGCGTGGTGGTGGTCGCGCGGGCTCCTTGCGATGCACCTTAAAACTTATAGCTTATAGCTCTCACCCATGGAAGTCGTGTATGAGCCTGGTTCTGCAGTGGTGAGACTGTGTGTATCTTGCGCTTTCCGCTTTGTGTAGCATAAAATGGTTCTTATCAACCAGTATGAATAAGTAAAAAAAACTTCAAGAACCTTACTATATTTGTCTGTCATTAGTATTATTGGTTGTAATTGAACCACATTCAGGGTCGTATCTGCGTACCGAAATTTAATCAAATCCGTGCAGTGGAAGGGCACTTTCGCACTTATATTATTACTTAGCATTAGAACTGAATTGTGAAATAGATATTTGTATAAATTAATGTTGTTTCGCTGCGGGTAAGAATGTTTGCATACAACCGGCGGTGAGTTGGTGTGTGCCGGTGCGATGAGCCACACCGCAGTACCCGTCCTGCTTACTCGTGCATAAGTTACATGTATTTATTTGTTTATTTATTGATATGAAATACTCGCCCACTATACCTTTACTTCACATTGGAAGGCCATTTAATTAAATTATCTGAAACAATGTTGTGATATTCTCCGTTGACGCGGTTCAAGCGGTCGCTAGCCTTACTGGATGGGGATGCGGTAGTGTAGTCCTGTACTCAGTAGTTATAGTTATGTTATGGCTTCTTATCTTCATGAAACGATAAATTTTACGTAGCCTTAGAGTGTGTGTGTCATCGCGTGTACACTACAAGGTCACGTTTATTTGGCAGTGGAGTGGTGCTCCGCCCGCGGGTGTCGCGGTGGATCGGGCGCTCCGTTCCCTTCGCCAGAGCATTGAAGGAGCGCGTCACCGATGCGATGCCGTCATGCAAATATTATGTTTGCTTAAAGCGTGAAACGTGTATGTTTAATTGCTTTAACCCCGAGTACATCTGCTCAAGGAAAACAATAACACACCGGTTGATGCGCGCATTAGTCATCTTCTCGCGATCCCAATTACTAGTATTACATGTTTACGTTGAAGTTGGTCATACGAGACTGTCGACGCCCACTCGGGCCGGCACCCGACTCCCGCGCGCCGATCATATACTCGTCGGCTCAGCACGTGGAGTCATTGTACAATGTGTACTTAACGTATTATCGATAGCAAAATACCACACGTTAAGCAATTTGTTAAAGGAAAGCGCCCCTCGCGACCACGCAGCCTCTGTGTCGGGTGCGCGTCAATCTCTCCATCACGACGCGCGCTCCGTGCGTCCCGCGATGGCGACCGTTTTTTGTTGCATTTCTTAGCAAAGTATAAGTGCGAGTTCGGTCGCTGACGTCATGAGCCTTCACAGATGGATGATTGTGCATTATTGAAGAGCCGAAGGCTGCAGGCGTTAACCTCTCGCCCGCCCGCGAGCCCCAGCGCCGGCCTTCGATTGATCAATACGTACTTTTGGCAACTGTGCCCCGCGCATACCACGCTAATTGTACTTGAGCTCACGCGAACAAACTGCCAATTGTAAATAGGAATGTGCTATTTAACGAATATTAGCGATTTAGTAATTAGCTAAGCGAGTCTCTTGCGACGTGCGTCATCGATTTGGGCAAACTCGTACAACTAAGTACGTACTACGTTGTACAGGGTCAATGTCTGGCTCCATTAAATAGGTCACGCCGAGCATCACCCACCCCCCTCCCCCCTCCGCCGGCCGCCCGCCGCCCGCCGCCCGCGCCGCGCTGCTGCATTAAACCCGTTTGCTTTTCAAATGTTATCTTAGTGTTGGATGCTGACATACATAGACATATGTATGTGTATATGCACTTATTTAAGTCGCTTGTGAAATAGGTTCGATCATCGTCCGGAAGCTGGTAGATGCACAATTTATAAATAACCACATGTCTAAGACTGATGGTTTCGTGATCCCTCAAGTCGAAGCAGCACTTACCTGGTGGGTGTCGCCGCGTGGTGCGTGGTGCGGGGTGACGCGGGTCCCGGCCGCGTCCTTGTGCCGCTGTTATCGCCGGACAGTGTGTTCGGCCACGCGCTATCGAATGAACTTTTGACATGACGTCTCACGTCGCCACTCAACGGACAACATCCACTCATTTATACGATACGATGAAGTGGAATCTTTGCTCGCAATTGAGACACGGGTTCTGATTGCTTAGTGTTTTATTCATCGTTCATTGTTATGGCAGAGGTTTAGCGTTAACATTTCGGGAAGGATCCTGATCTGCCCACGATGGCATGGAATCCTTGCACGCCGCTTTCTCCTGATTTCAAGGGCTACGAATAAGCGTTGGAAGACCTAAAGAAAACAATTAAAACTGCTAAATTATTAAAAATGCATTGCAAGAGTCTAAGCGTAATAATCGGATAGAGTGTTATGCGTATTGTCGTTAGTATGAGTTATCACCAAATGGTGATTTTACTTTTTGAAGCCTTTAAAGACGCACTAGACTAACGTCCCAAACCAAGGCTCTGACCCTTAAAACATCTTGATGTAAAGTAGGCTTCGTTACTCGTATCGAATCGTTATTAGTAATGAATCGTTATTTATACTGCGTATTGAGCTTAGTTATCATGGTCCTGCATCGACGACACTGGTCCCAGTCTTAATAGAAACTCAACGTTGAGTAATAACTTTGAGTATATCTAATAAAGAGTATATCGCTAGGATAAAGCAATCATCAAAATGGTAGTGGTTAACGATGTGCCCCTACGCAGTGGTACATAGCAACTGTGTTGAATAGATGATTGCGTCGCGCGCTTCCTCAGGAGTAGTGGCTGATTGTAGTGTTGTCTGTCGGCAGATGTACAGCGGCGCGCTGCTGGCGACGGCGGCGCGGCTTGCGTGGGACCCCAGCACGTACACGTGGTTCCGGTTCCTGTGCGCGGCGCAGTACCGCGTGTCGGCCGCGTACGTGCTGGCGGCCGGCGTGTGGCTCGCCGCGCTCGTGTACCTGGCCGCCGCCGCCGCGTACCGCGCCGCGCCGCGCTGTCTGCACCTCGTGAGTACCGCCTTTGTGTGTGTGTGCGTGTGTGTGTGCTCCCGCCCAGCGGCCACTCACTGTCGCGTGTGTCACAGTACGCGGCGGGCGTGGTGTGTCTGGCCGCCAGCGAGGTGGGCTACGGCGCCTGGATGGCCACGTCGCTGGTGGCGTGGTGGCGCAGCGCCCCGCAGGCCGAGCTGGCTCGCCGCGGCATCGACCTGTTGCACGACATCAAGCCGGCGCTGCTCGCCGTGGAGCGCTACCGAGACGTGGCGCGCCCGCTCTACGACATGATCGAGGTGACCGCCGCGCTCCCGTCGCACACGCACTAATCATCGCATAGCAACCCAGGGTGACGTTGTGATGTCTGTGCAGGAAGTGGAACGCGAGGCTCCCAACAATGCGTTCGTGATCATCGTGTTCGGAGTGCTGGGCGCCGTGCTGCAGGTTCGTGTCGGCGCGGGTCGCACGGTGTCGCACTGTGTCGCACTGTGTGTGGCGGCGACAGGTAGTGAGCGCGTGCGTGTGCAGGTGGCGGCGTTCGTGATGGCGCGGCGGCTGGCGCGGCGCGCGCGGGACGCGGCGCTGGTGCCGCCCGCCGAGAAGGACGCGGTGTCGGTGTGCGACGACGACAGCGACGGGGACGCGCGCCCGCCGCCCGGCTGGACCAAAAAGGCCAACCTGCGCATGTACACCATCCTCGACAAGATTTTCTAGCAGGTCCTACGCTCATATAATACCATTAAACGTCGCTCGAAGCTCCGCTCGTGGTTATGGCCCATGCATTACACATCCGCCCTGTGGATTGGGGGTGTAAGAATTCCGCCACGGTATCCCCTACCTGTCGTAAGAGGCGACTAACAGGGGTACTGGGGTAGCAGGGCGTACTGCGGGGGCGGTACCCTATGATAGCAACCCCGAGATTGGCGGCAGAGGACGTGACCTCTTAACAGTCGCGGACGTTCCCGAAAGGCGAACGTCCAAATAGATTAAGTGGAGGGCATACCAAGCCCTCCCAATTTGGAGGGGTCCATAATTGGACGGTGCGCTGGGCGGCAGCGGACCATTTAGGGCACTTCTGGCCCTGAGATGCCGCAAAACCGCCCTAAATACGTGTGATGGTCACCAAGAGGTTTTAGTCGGTATGCTGGCGTAGCCAGTGACCCCGACATACCCCTTACGGCCTCCCCCGAGGTACCGAACAGGGGAGCTTAAGGCGCTTTCTTCTCGTGATAAAAAAAAATGCATAACACATACACTACTTTCTGTAGCCACGGGCGGTCGGAGTTACTTCTAGTGAATGCTAAGCGACACCATTAAATGCACCAAATGAACACTACATTTGGATCCTTTGTCTTTTTTAAATTGCTATGACCATGTTTGTCATCAAAATGATAGCATGTTGTCAAACTGTCGCATAACTCATGTAGAAGCGTACCACGCAGCACACTTACTTTAGCTCAAACTCTTGCTTTGTGGTTGTGTGTTCAAAATGTAATAAAGTCCACTTAATGTGTTCCAGGACGAGGAGAGCGGGTCGGGCGCAGCGCCTGCCCCGACGCCGCGAGTGCGCGCGCCCGCCGCGCCCCGGGCCCGCTCGGCGCGGCGGCGGGCGCGCGGGGGGGGCGGCAGGCGGCGCGGCGCCGGGACGCCGGCTACGGCCGCGCTGGCGCCCGCGCCGCCGGTGGGGCCGGGCGCGGGGGGCGCGGGCGGGGCACGAGACGTGGCCTGGGACGCGGTGCACGCGCAGTTCCGAGCGACGCGCGCGCGCCTGCCGCCGCCCTCCGCGCCCGCCGCCGCGCTGCTCATCCTGCACGCCGACATATAGGCCGCCTCCGCCCGGGGACCTGAGCCCCGCGGCGGACGGCGCCGGCCCGCGGAGTGGACGCCGCGGAGACGCATCGCGATATGTCTGTCTCCATATCAACGATTGACTCAAATTCTAAATCGAAATCTCCCAAACTTTTTATACGTATATTTAGGCGTTTAGACATAAGTGACACTTAGAGAGAAACTGAATCATTCCAAGATGTTGAGACGGGTCCGCCGGGCCGCGTCGGTCACAAGACTGTAGTTATTGTTACCTAGCACTGTCGACCGCGACTGCCATTTTGTTAGTAGTTAATGTTCAAACGATTCCCATGTGATATTCGCCAGCAGGCGGTACAGCCGGCAGTACATCGGTTGTAAGTAGTTAAGAGAGAGATGAGATGCTCCTGAGAGAAGCTCGTGGTGCCAAATAGCAATAAGCATAGGGTGGGGCCGATTCCTCGCACCGGCCGCGCACTCGCGTCGAGTTCACAGACAATAAGCGGGGAGCGACTGCCCGCCATACTTACACTTAGCATAGCTCAACACTATTATAATTATATTATATTTTTCTAATACTGCGTTTCATTATTATTATTTTCCCTTACCTACCCACCTTTCTTTCTTCTAGCACCACTACTGGTTCTACTAGATGTGAATTGTGAACCCACTGTAAAGCTTGGCGGTTAAACAATAGTTAACACAAGTTAAAATAATAAGTAATAAATTTAAAAAAATGTTAATATTACACTGGTCAACACAAGTCTTGTTTCCTTTATTTTTTTTTCTGTTATTGGGTATTTCTATGGCCCTGAGTATGAAAAAAATACTGGAAGATTGCTAACAGCTTCAGTTTTTGAAATATAGAGTTTTATTATTTTGATAAAAAAGTACAGAAAATTAATAAATGATGTTAACAAAATTTCTATTGAACACTATCAAATGATCTTTTATACGATTTTCTTGAATGAACGACTTTAGGTAGATCACGTTGCAAACTCCAGCAGTAGTCTGCCATCATACCACTCTTCTATTGTTCGAAGATCCTGATGGAATCTTTCACCCTGCTCCTCACTAAAATCACCTAGATTTTGTGGAAATCGGTCTAAATGTGAGTGCAGGAAGTGGATTTTTATGCTCATGTTGCACCCTAACTCTTGCAAGTTCGATAGCATGTACTCAACAAGCTCGACGTGGTCGTCAGATTTCTTTTTGCCTAGGAAATTACTCATAACCAAAACGAATGACTTCCAAGCTTTGGATTCGACTTCATTCATTGATTTGACAAAATTAGGATCTTTCACTAGTTGCCTAATCTGTGGCCTATCAACACACCAGCTTTTAATTTTAAAGTATTGATGATACGCAGTTTTTACAAAGTCCGATATAGGTTTTTGATATTTTGCAAATACATATTCACCACAAATGTAGCAAAAAGAATCAGGATTAAGTACACAACACCTTTTTGACGAAGCTGTATCGAAAACAACAACAAAATATATTTCAATGTCTAATAAAAAACGCAACTATAAGTAAAAATAGTAATGGAGGGTAGTTAGCTGTAACTCAAAAACAAAAGCTGTGAGAGAAAAATGGTTACCATATTTAAAAAATACGCGTTAGTTTGAGACAGAAACAAAAAAAAAATTAAAGGAAACAAACGATTTTATTTTTTTTGTTGACCAGTGTTATCATTCTTATTTAAAAGAAAAAGTTCTTGTGTAACCACTTTTCATGGGAGAGGAGGCAAAGTCGAATCATTGCCGGCCTTCCTATAAGTTTATCAATACTGATAAAATATTATTTAATTAAAATAATTAAATAAAAAAGATACTGATAATGAATTTCTCGTGATGCCTTGAGAGGTCAATATTTGTCGAGGCCTCAGGCCACTAATGGCACAGAGCGTTAACGCGCCGCGCGGCTCGCCGAGTTAAGGTAATGTATCAGTCCCACGCATAGGGGGCGAACCCATTGCCGTTTTTCGGGCACATTTCCAGACACCGTGCTGCTACTGAGAATTTCCTAATGGAAAATCCAATAACACTGCCCGACCCGGAAATCGACCCTAGGACCTCTAGATTGCACAGCACATACTTGTACCGCGAGACCACGAGGCAGTAAAAAAATCTATACTAATATTATAAAGCTGAAGAGTTTGTTTGTTTGTTTGTTTGTTTGTTTGAACGCTAGGATCTCAGGAACTACTGGTCCGATTTGAAAAATTCTTTCACTGTTAGATAGCACATTTATCGCGGAAGGCTATAGGCTATATAACATCACGCTACGACGAATAGGAGCGGAGCAGCAATAAAGAATATTTCAAAATCGGGGACATTTTTTCCTTTTTGTGAGCTTCCGCTGCGTGCGCTGCGAAAACGCTTAAAGTTTCGCTAAAATAATGTTTGAGAGAAATGTTCCTCTTTAAAAGTTCTAAAAAAAAGTCCGCGACAGCATATGTCTATTTTTTAAGGTTGGCTCACTATAACGTTTTTTATCCTAACCAAATTTACTTTAAAATAAAGTTTTATTTGTGAAGGTGTTTTTATAAATATGATATTAATCCTTATCCAAATAAATACGTTATTCATTACAAGTATTTAATTTTAAATAAAATTGCCCTTTACATCATTTGATTTCACTGAGTATCTTAGAAGATATTGCAATTTTAAAATATTGATCAAGCGCGCAGTAATGATGCACAACGCGCCGATCGACGCGTTATGGTTTCACGTTTGAACAATTTGACCGAATTGTATGATTTTTGGTATGGACATAAACAGGACTCTGAGAAGTAAAATAGACTACAACTTATTTTCCTTCTGAACTCAACCCTGTAGTCTACGCGGACGGAGTCGCGAGCAAAAGCTAGTAAAATATAAAACTTGAAAGATTTAATTTAAATTGAGTATCGCACAGGGGTCAAAAAGTACTATAGTAACAGTAATTTCTCAATATTTCGACTAAAACTAAAACGTAATCAATATCACTGGTTAATCATGACAGCGAATAGGAATAGAAAACATTTTGTACCAAGTAGCGGTGACCGCACTTCACTTAAACCGGGATAATTTGACTCAATTATGATTAATCACAATTGCATTAATTGTGCGTATATTAACCTCGGGGTTTCCACATTTGTTGGTTTGCAGTAATCGTAAAGACAATTCTGCACATTTTTGAACTGTTTGCGCTATGTTTACGTCATAAAGTGTAAGGTCGAAAGAAAGTTTATGTAAAACACATGTAAGGAAAAGAACAATGTTTTGGAATTAAGTATGTCTTTATTTAAATACTAGCTTTTGCCCGCGACTCCGTCTGCGTAGACTTAAGGGTTGAGTGCAGATAGAAGTGAATCTTTAATGCGTGTCCAAAAAAAGTTTTACTTTGAAAGAGCTATTTTCGCATTCATAACATGTTTATTCTACGGAAATATTTAATTGTTACTTCACAGGGTCCTATTTATGTTCGTACCAAAAATAATATAACTTAGTCGAATGGTTTAAGCGTGAAAGCGTAACAGACATACAGAGTTACTCTTACAATTACAGCATGTAACCATACCCACAGGGATACATTTCCAGGTTAAAGTATCCCATTTATATTCGGTGTCTACCTATTTCTATACCAAAAATCATTCACATTGGTTCAGTAGATCTCGAGAATAGCTATTCCCACGGAAAAACAACTTTTTCTGGGACAAAAGTATCCTATATTACTTCGGTGGGTCCTACCTATCTACATACCAAAAACCATTCAAATCGGTTCAGTAGATACAGAAATACATATTCCCACAGGATAACTACATTTCCTGGGATAAAAGTATCCTATGTTACTTCGGTGGGTCCTACCTATCTACATACCAAAAATCATTCAAATCGGCTCAGTAGATCCAAAAATACCCATTCCCACAGGAATACTACATTTTCCGGGATAAAAAGTATTCTATGTTACTTCAGTGGGTCCTACCTATCTCCGTACCAAATATCATTCAAATCGGTTCGGTACATCAAGAAATACCCATCCCCACGGGAATACTACATTTTCCAGGATAATAAGTATTCTATGGTACTTCAGTAGGTTCTACCTATCTCCGTACCAAAAATCATTCAAATCGGTTCAGTAGATCCAGAAATACCCATTCCCACGGGAATACTACATTTTCCGGGATAAAAAGTATTCTATGTTACTTCAGTGGGTTTTACCTATCTTCGTACCAAAAATCATTCATATCGGTTCAGTAGATCCAAAAATACCTATTCCCACGGGAACCCTACATATTCCCGGGATAAAATGTTGTTCATGTTATTTCATAAGATTTCATTTATGATCATACCAAAAATCATAAAAATCAGTCGAATGGTTTAGACGTGAAAGCGTAAAATATAGCGTTTTATCCCCAATCCCACGGGAATTCTACATTTTCCGGGATAAAAAGTGCCCTGTGTTACTTCGGTAGGACCTACCTATATCTATTCCAAAAATCATTCAAATCGGTTCAGTAGATCCAAAAATACCTATTCCCACGGGAACCCTACATATTCCCGGGATAAAATGTTGTTCATGTTATTTCATAAGATTTCATTTATGATCATACCAAAAATCATAAAAATCAGTCGAATGGTTTTGACGTGAAAGCGTAAAATATAGCGTTTTATCCCCAATCCCACGGGAATACTACATTTTCCGGGATGAAAACGTATCCTATGTTACTTCGGTGAGTCCCATCTATCTCCATACCAAAAATCATCCAAATCGATTAAGTACTTTTTGAGTTTATTCGTAACAAACATACAAAAATCCAAAAATACAAATCTTTCTTCTTTATTATGTTAGTATAGACTAGCTGTCCCGGCAGATGTGGTCCTGCCTGGAAAAGCTTTTAGCGATATATCGATAACAGCGCAATCTAGCGGGTCCAATTGTGTTTTAAAAACATCTAGGGACCCATTGACAGATGCATAGAAATTTCCATCCCAATCGGTCCAGTCGTTTAAGTGGAGTTTGAATGATGGTTGTGCCATCTGTCGAAAATTGGTTGTCAACCCAGAAACCTTCTTTAGCTCATGCACAACAACTTTAATAAATACTAGCTGTTGCCCGCGACTTCGTCCGCGTAGGCTACAGGGTTGAGTTCAGAAAGAAAATAAGTTATAGTCTATTTTACTTCTCAGAGTCCTATTTATGTCCATACCAAAAATCATACAAATCGGTCAAATCACGTGAAAGCGTAATAGTCTAGTCAACATGTTCAAAAACGTGTTAAATAGAAATAAAGCTCCTAAAAATATGAGCGATGGCTCATTCGATTCGGAATGACGTCTAGAAAAATGTTTTTGAAGGGTATATTAGCACATAAAAAATTGCAATTGTTATTAACAAAATAAAAAAAATAAAAAAGGTATTTAGTTTTTTGTTAATAACTTTAATAATAATAATATTTAAGAAATTTTGTAAACAGATCCTGAAAGAGGAGGAAATTTCCAATAAAAACGAACTAACTCCCGGAAATCTATCTATATTATTTATAATATTTTTTTAATACTGAAAATAGAGCTCCGCGAGGGCGTTACGGCATAGGCGAGCCGCCTAAAAAGCCGGTATATCACCTAAAACAATTTATTTTTAATATTAAATGACAATTTAAAAATTTGAAAAAAATTTGGTGTAATGTTGACACTTGAACGAAAAAAACCTCGGTGAAAAATTTTTTTTGTCGATTTTTCAAAAAGTTACATCATTGTTAGAAGCAGTGATGGCCTCGAGGTTTGGGCGCGCGGTCTAGAATCTCGACGGTCGCGGGTTCGAACCCCAGGTACACACCTCTGACTTTTCGAAGTTATGTGTGTATTCACATTGAATCCATCACTTGCTTTAACGGTGAAGGAAAACATCGTGATGAAACCTGCACACCTTAGAGTTCTTAGGAATTTCTTAGGTGTGTAGTCCGCCAACCCGCACTAGGCCAGCGTGGTGGACTATGGCCTAAATCCTCTCAATGGTAGAGGAGACCCGTGCTCAGCAGTGGGCGAAAATGGGTTGATGAAGACATCATTGTTAATTAATTATTTTTTTTCCAATCTCTGTTTTTATAAATTACGGCATAAAATTTTTAATAATTGATCTAAAAATCTTTTCGCTTCGTGGAGCTCTTCTTGTTTAGGTACTTAATAAAGTTATGCAAAAAAAAAAAAATTTAAGTTAATTATTTTGTTTATTATAATTTTTTTAAATTCACTAAAAATGAAATTTGTAAAAAATGTTATTAAAAAAATTTTTTTTTGGTAATGTATAATTATTGCTGTTTTTGCATCTAATATAGGTATTAATTATCATTGGTTTTTTTTTTTTACGTCATTTGTTAAGAAATTGTTTATAAACAAATAGACTATTTTGGGATTTAAAAAAAATCTTTTTACCATTTTATAGCATAGGTGAAATAATGTTTAAAAAATAAAAAAAAAATTAAATATTTTTTTTATATTTTATAATCGTTTTTTTTATATTTAATTCTTAGAAGTGTGAAAATCAAGGATTGTTTGTATTTTTGTATTTTGTATCATAAAAAAATAGAAACTAAAAATTTTGTTTAAAAAATAAGAAAAAAAATCTTAGGGGTGGACTACCCCTTACATTTAGGGGGATGAAAAATAGATGTTGGCCGATTCTCAGACCTACTCAATACGCTCAAAAAATTTCATGAGAATCGGTCAAGCCGTTTCGGAGGAGTATGGGAACGAACACTGTGACACGAGAATTTTATATATAAGATTACATCATATACCTAAGTACACAAATTCTCCCTCTACTTACCAATTCCAGGACATGAGCTCTAATGACCACAAGAGATTTGAGATTTTCCTGACATCTGACTCAGAAATCCGTAGAGTACCCAGAAACTCATGATGAATTGTTTCGACGCAAACAGTAAGAAATGGAGCGTCTCAACAAGATCTCACATACGATCGCTACGTTTTATATTATGAAATCCCAAAAAAACGGTACCGATTTATATGTATGTTATAAAATTGAAAAAAAACCAATGCAATTTAAAAAACTTTTTTAAATAAATATATCTATTTTATAATGTTTTTTCCTATACGAAACTTCACGTGGAGGACCACGCGCCCCTGCTATATCAATGAATACATCTAGCAAAGTACTGAATCATCGTCATCTTCATCAGCCTATGTCCAGACATAGGCCTCCCTCGTGACCTCCACCGGGATCGGTCGGAACCCACCTGCAGCCAGCGACGTCCTGCGACCTATACGAGATCATCCGACCATCTTGTCGGAGTACTGAATACAGTCACCATATTCAGTCTATTTACCTACTGCAAACAAAACCTTATGAGGGAAGGCCTAAGCCGGAAAATCGAGGCGCGGTGCTCCTTCATGTAAGTATGGGGTGTCGCCGACTACGTCCCACTTGTGCATGCATTTTTTGTTATCAAGGTGAAAGCTTCGCGCAGATTCCTTACCAAACCCTAACCCACCCCAAAAGCCCTAATTGAGACCCATTTTACAAAAGGCAGGGGAGTCCATGTCGAATTCTAATACCCGTTGTCGCGGGATAAGGCGTCGGGTACAATTGTCTTCGTGGACCCGCCGCCTTATCCCGCGCCCCGCGCCGCGCTTTCCTTGTGAGTCATGACGTGCTCCCCTTGCGCAGTCCTTCACGACATTAGCATTAGCAGCGGGTGTGTGTGTGTGTGTGTGTGCGCGCGCGCGCGCGCGCTAGTTACGTGACGTCACACACTACATGATAGGGCCAACAGTGAGCGGCTGCGCTGTCGACCTTGTTGTCGCTGATAAGATTATTTTGGCAACAACTGCGTACCTAGCTATACTTACTCATCGATTACGATAAGTCTATTTGTTTTTATAGTTTGCATCATATGATTACATTAAGCTGGGTTAAATAAGTAAGGCGACGCTAACTTTTTGTGAGTACGTTGTAGTCATGCTACCGCGGCGACAGAGTTGTCCGCCGCACTGACCGAACTTGACCACCTGCATTTATTTCTAACATAGCGGAATCAATCGCAAACAATTTTTTTTCCATAAAGTATGTGAATGAGTCAGATTCTCTATAGATATAGATGGGCGGTGGGAAAAAAACCGAATCGGGAATTCCCTGGGAAATTTCCATTTGGGAAAATATTGGGAATTTATGTGGAAAAAAACCAATCGACGGGTATTTTCATCACTTAACGTAATTATCGCGATTTAAAAAAAAAACGTATTTTTTGCTTTATAGAACAAATGTAGCGAAAAATAGGTACTTTGCAATGCGCACATACTTTGCACCAGCGTAAATAAGGTACTATTTAAATTTTAAGAATCTTTGAAAAAAAAGAACGACAGATACTTACTATAATCATTTATTTCACATACAATAATCATTTATTACACTTACGATAATCATTTCTTCCGTTGAGCTATGTCGGTTACTTTAGTTCTACGGATCTCCTCATTTCTGATTGGATCACGTAAGGAAACCCCGAGAATAGCCCTCTCCATAGCTCGTTGAGTGACTCTGTGCCGTCCATTAACGCCTTTAGTGAGAGGCCACGTCTCAGTGCCGTAAATCATCACTGGTAATACACAACTATTAAAGACTTTCGTCTTCAGGCACTGAGGTATTTCGGACGAGAAGACGTCGCGCAACTTTCCGAACGCTGCCCAGCCGAGTTGGATTCGACGATTGACCTCTCTCTCGAAGTTGGACCTGCCTAACCGGACCACTTGTCCCAAATAGACATATTCGTCAACTACTTCGAGAGTCGAGCCTCCATTCTGCAATCGGGGTGGGCACAACATGGACATTCGACATGATTTTCGTCTTGTCCATGTTCATTTTAAGACCCACCTGTTGTGAGACTCGATTGAGGTCTTCGAGCATAGTGCCCAGGTCTTCCAGCGATTCTGCCATGACAACAATGTCGTCGGCAAACCGAAGGTGTGTGATATACTCGCCGTTGATGTTGATGCCGAATCCTTTCCACTCCAAGAGGTTGAAGGCGTTTTCCGGCGCGGCAGTGAACAGTTTCGGAGATATGACATCTCCCTGTCTCAAGCCTTTCTGTACTGGCATAGCCTTCGTGCTCTGATCGTATACTCGGACCGACCTGGTGGCGTTGCTGTATATATTTTTCAACACCTTGATGTACCGACAGTCAATGTGGCACCGCTGGAGAGACTCTAGCACCGCCCACGTCTCGATCGAAGCAAAGGCTTTTTCATTGTCCACAAACGCTAAACAAAGCGGCAAGTTATACTACTCGGTTTTCTGTATAACTTGCTGAAGCGTATGGATGTGGTCTATGGTGCTAAAGCCTTTTCGGAAACCGGCTTGTTCGGGAGGCTGGAAGTCATCAAACCTGCGTCCGAGACGGTTTGTGATGACCCTCGAAAACAACTAATAGACATATCTTATAACTTAGAAAATATCTCATATAGGGAATAAAGGGATCCGTAGGAGAACTAAAGTAACCGACATAGCCCAACGGATTAGCTCGTTGAAGTGGCAATAGGTCGGCCACGTAGCGCGGAGAACTGATGACCGATGGGGCTCTCCAGTGGAGGCCACGTACTGGAAAGCGCAGCGTGAGACGCCTTCCGACCAGATGGTCAGACGACCTCGTAAAGGTCGCAGGACGTCGGTGGCTGCAGGCGGCCTTCGACCGATCCCGGTGGAGGTCCTTGGGGGAGGCCTATGTCCAGCAGTGGACTGAGATTGGCTGATGATGATGATGATGATGATGATTAATCATTTCTTGACAAAAGTTACTAAAATGTTTTTTTACAATTGAAATTTTTTTGTCACTGTTGCAGTAGTCATGATCATTAACCCGGTGCAAATGACATGAAAAAAGTTACTAGTACGATGACCCCTGGTCATATTGACCCGAATTTGAATGATTTTTTTTTAAAAGAAATATAATGAGTTGCCTTAATTTTAATTAATGTTTATTATAATTATTCTTTGCGTAGATAGTAAAATAAAAATAATAAGAATTACATGTTAGAAAAATACTTTTATCATTTATTTAAGAACACATGAAAAAATCAACGATAAAAACGTAACATATTTATATTTCGAATTATTGGTGTAGTCTTATAATAGAAATCACTAATCTTGTATACTAACAAAGAGATCAAATCAACTTTATACTATAAAAATAAAAACCAATCAGTCTTCTACGTCATCATTGATGCCCACGGAGCTGCTGCAATTGTTGCAGTATGGAATCAATCATCGTCATTTATAGGGCTACTCAATGTACTTAACAATTGCCTGGGTGTTGATAACGGCTCGTAGTAAGAAGTAGGTATCGAAGTCCGTAAGAGTCGCAGTAGTCGTCAACCCAAAGTAAACCACGTATTTAATCTCACTAGGCAATCAAAGTCCACAAAACAAAATCCATGTCGTCAATTTAACCTACAAATTAACACGAGTTCGCAGTACGAAGTCAAAACAACGTCTGAGTTAAATAGATCACCAACGCATACGCCGCTGCAACTACTTGCTTCACCGCCCCCCACCCTCGTACGTAGTTTCGGGTGACTTGTCACTAAGAGCGGATGAACACACACAGACAAACAACAAGACAAGTTTTTAGCATATATAACGTGTAGCTGTTTCCCGCGACTTCGTCCGCGTAGACTACAGTCTACAGGGTTTAGTTCAGATATAAAATAAGTTACAATCTTTTTTACTTCTCAGAGTCCTTTTTATGCACATACCAGATATCATTTGAATGATATCTGGTATGTGCATAAAAAGGACTCTGAGAAGTAAAAAAGATTGTAACTTATTTCCTTACCAGAACTTTCCAGATATCATTCAAATCAGGTCAGGGGATGCCTTTTCCATTGATCTAGCCAGTCATGGAACAGGGCTACGAGTACGCGAGCTCGGCCCCCCGAGCTGTTACAGTCTCCTAATACTTCCTTATCCGGGACTGTAGCATCCTTACCATCAGGCCAAATATCCTTTCCCTCAATATCCTGTACCCAAACTCACGCTATCCCCACACCATTCCCTTTAAAACATAGAAATTCCCAAGGAGGGTTGGCGTCAGGCAGGCGGCCGGCCATAAAACATCTGCCAAAACCCCCAAACAACCCCAAACAAGAATTGGGATCAGGGCAGGAGAATGATGACCAGATATCATTCAAATCGGTTTGGTAGATCCAGAAATACCCATTCTCACAGGAATACATTTTCTGGGATAGAAAGTATTCTATGTTACTTCCTTGGTTCCTATTTATCTCCAAACCAAAAATCCTTTTGTCCCAGTAGATGCAGAAATACCCATTCTCACGAGAATACTTCATTTTCCGGGATAAATCTATCCCATGTTAATTTTGTGAGCTCTACCTCTCTCTATACCAAAATTCATTCAAATCGCTTGGGTAGATCCAGAAATACCCATTCCCACGGGAATACTACATTTTCCGGGATAAAAAGTATCATATGTTTCATTCTGATGTATAAACTATATTATTGTAAAGTTTCATTAAAATTCATTCAGTAGTTTTCACTTTTTACGTGAAAGCGTAACAGATAGACAGAGTTAAAACATACCTCACGCCTATATTCCCCGAAGGGGTAGGCAGAGATGCATTTCTGCACCCACATTTCGCCAGGTATGTATCAGTCCCACGTAATAGGGGGCGAGCCTATTGCCGTTGCTCGGTCACATTTCCAGATAGACAGAGTTACTTTCGTATTTATAATATTAGTAAGGATTTATTGAATTATGAATATAAACAAAGTTAGATTAGCTCTTACCAGTAGCAATAGGACGTACTATTTGATATATACATATCTCTACACATTACCTAAATGTTACATATGCTAAATATGAAATAACCCGAATATTTTTCCATTCCCGCATATTTTTCGGGTATTTTCCCACGTTTGGTTTCTGGGCAAAATCCCATCTATAGTCTCAGGGTCTCTGGCTTTCGAATGCGGCCCGCAGCTCAATAATCCGTTTAGCTGAGTTGGGTTTTAAATTAGTCTGAAATAAACAAATAATTGGGGAAAACCAAATGTACTAATGTAGGTGGTTGATTGTTCCCTGCATGGTCTGCTACTGGCTACAGGAAAACGTTCTGTGATATTATAATATAAGTGTTATCACCGACACCTTTTATGGAACGTTTAATATTATAATTTAACCCACAAATAACCGGTGAGGCAAGGATATATTCCAGTTAATTTAATAAATTTAATGGCACATTTAATTGTGCCTACGTTCATTTTAATATATAGAGCGAATCGGCCCTAGCGAGTTATTCGGAGCACATCCTCGCGCTCTTGCAATCGTGTTGTGATAGCCGGCGATAACGATAAGATAGCGATGGCAGGTCGGGCGCGCGCCGCTCGCTCCGTACAGGGCGCCGAGTCGACGGAGCGCCTGCACCCGTCGCCGCTCGCCCGGGGGTCGCTCGCCGCCGCCATGGCGTGCTGCTTGCGCGTGGCCTCGCTGCTGCTCACGCACGCCAACATACTGCTCGCCGTGAGTAGCCACCCGCGCGCCCGCTGGCCCGCTGCCGGCGCCGTCGCGCTACCACGCTCGCTCTCCTTGCAGATGTTCGCGGGCGCCGCGCTGGTGACGGCGGCGCGGCTCAAGTGGGACCCCAGCACGTACGTGCTGGTGCGGGAGCTGTTCCCCCTGGAGTACCGCGTGATGGCGGGCATGCTGGTGAGCGCGGGCTGCGTGCTGCTGCTGCTCGCGCACCTCGCCGTCGTCGCCGTGAACACCAAGTCGCCGCGCGCGCGCCGCGGACTGCTCGTGCTGGTGAGTGTCGGTGGCGGCCGGCGCGCGGGCTGAGCAGTGTGTACTCACAGTAGTGCGTGTATCCGCAGTACGCGCTGCTGATGGGCGCGCTGGTGCTGGGCGAAGTGGCGTGGGCGGCGTGGACGGCGCGCAGGATCGTCGCGTGGCTGCACACGCCCAGCGCCGACACCATGCTAGAGATGCTGCAACTGCGGAAAAACGTCGCACCCATACTCGATTTCATGGGACACTTTTTCGCACTGCCTCAGAAGATCAAGGATTTGATGGAGGTGCGTTATTTATAAATTTATACTGAACTGAAACCATACATGTAATTCCAATTGGTGCTGAATTTCATTTGGTAAATTACGGTGTCAGTTTCTTCGCATTTAAGTTTTAAAATAAAATACATAATATAAAGAAAAATGATTCGTCAACACAATACAGTAGATAGTGTTGGGTGAGATCATTCGCATGGCGTTGTAATCGTGTGACGCCTATAGATTTCGGCACGATATCGGTGTGCGTATCGCTTCCACGAGCGATGTCGATTACAACTAATGAACGAGCTACATTACGGAGGTACGAGCGGCGGAGTTTTTTGTACAGCTGTGCTGAAATGGTCACGAGACATTAGAGATTACGGAGGTAGTTCTTTATATTGAATGCCTTACAACTTGGGAAGTGATATCTCGGGATCTGTGTACCTGGTACATCGTAATATTCTTTCCGTGTTTCTGGATGAATTCAGTATATGCAAAACAGTACTTTCAAAGTGCCTATGGGTACAAATGAGCTGTGTATCGTTGTGTTTAATTGGCTAATTGGTTTTCAATTTTAAGTCCCAAGTCATATAAGTACATAGATGGAGTCAATGGGTGCTCACATTCGCAGGCGTCATACCAGCTAGTAGCTACCGATCAGGTCGTTCCGAGATCCCTCACAGTTTTGTATAACTGCAGGAGGCTGAGGCGGACATTCCGCGCAATGGTTATGCGGGCGCGGCGGGCGTGGCGCTGTTGGCGCTGCTGCAACCCTTGGCGCTGGGACTGGCCGCGGCGCTGGCGCTTAAGGCACCCGCGCGCGCGCCCTCCAACCGCCGCCTATCTGCCAGGTGAGCACCCCCCACCCCCTGCACCCCCGCGGTCTCAGCCGCGCGCCGTACTCATGTCGCTGTGTGTTCCACAGCTGGGCGACCACCAGCACCTCGCTGACCGGCGTCGCGAGTGAGAAGGCCCCACTCCGCACCGCCTACAAAAACGGCCGCATCGTCATACTGTAGCCCGCGCGGCGCCACTCGCGGACACTAGCTCGTGCGGAGCTCTAGCTTTAAGTGAAGTGAGTGTGATCGTGGCGATGTGCCCCGGATGCGACGTGTGCGGCGGAGCGCAGCCGGCGCCCGCGGAACGCCTTCGCCTCATCCTCAAGTCGACGGAGTCTTTGGTCTCGAATTTGCGTGCAGTGATATGTGACTATTGTGTATGTTGTACGTGTATTGTACCTTATTTTTTTTTATGAATTAATGAAATATCTACTTAAAGCGCCATGTCATCGGATATGTACCTAAAGCTTTTTATAAATCAAATATGTGAACGAAGTGAATTTCATTTTGAAACTGCGCCACACTTTCCATTTGGAGACGTGATTGTCACTTTAAACCACGGTCAGTCGCTAGCGGCTGCGAACACGATGGATGTGGACTCTCAGTAACACTAACTTTAATGGAAATAAATAACAATTTTGTTTATGTTTATTAGTTGTAATTATTAAGTCGAAATATTGTTGAACATTTCAAAGGTTCACATTGAGTATTGATGTAGGCATGATGGCCATGAGTGGGGGGTGTAGTGCCAAACAAACACGCGGTAATTAATACTCCAACATTTATTTATTACACATTTGAAATGGAAATAATGGAACGCCGCCACTCCTTTCGGCTCGGGGAGGTGGCCCGCGTTCCTCGCTAACATTGACGGCGCCCGCGGCGCTGCGCCCCCAGGGCTGCGCCCGCCGGGGCCGCGCCCGCCGGGGCCGCGCCCGCCGGGGCCGCGCCCGCCGGGGCCGCGCCCGCCGGGTGCTTGCGGCCGAGCTGCGGCGCAGGGGACGGCGACGCGGGCGCGCTCACAGACGGTGCAAAAATATATAACTGGTGAGGCGGCGCGGAGCCGCGCGCGCTACATCTCCTTTACAACAACTATGTAAACATACGATAGAATATTCACTATACAGTATCAACAAAATAGACAACTCATCTCTACTCATCACAACGTGATATGACATCGCGTCCACTCACACGCGCAGTGCACTCCCGCCTTCCACTCTTTACATCAACAACAGAAAGCAACAACCAGTAAAGTATCTTACATATTTCATAATTTAATTTGATTTATTCTTTATATCGATAAATTTAGCTCTCAATGCGATATAATAATGTTTCGTCGCCGCCGTAGTACGTAGTATTCGAAGAAGACAAAAGCAGCACAGTTACAAGGACAAAGGCGTTCCGCTTCAGCTGCTTATCTGTAGGCGGGCGCGGCCTGTTGCTCCGCCAGGAACGGGTTGGTGGGGCGCGGCGCAGGCGGCTGCCCCGGCACGCTCAGGCTCTCCGCGCCGCTGTAGCTCTGCAACATGCGGGACCGTCAGCGCCGCGAGGGACACGGGGGCAGGGGAGCGGGGGCGGGGTGGTGGTACGTACCTGCGTGGCGCCGTACGAGTCGTGGTGCGCCAGGTCGGCGAGGCGCGTGGACGAGAGCGCGCGCGGCAGCGGGTTGGAGGGCACGCCGTGCGGCGCCAGCACACCCGCCTCGGCCACGGCGCGCGCCTCCTCCTCGGTGCCGGGCCCGGCGCCCGCGTCTGCGCCGCCGCGGAAGTTGATGAATGCGAACGCGCCCAGCACCACTGAGCACAGCAGTCCGTAGCCGGCAAACGTGCGGGTCGTGCCCCACTTGGCGACCGCGATGCCGCCCAGCACGGCGCCGCAGCCGCGACCCAAGCCGTGGTGGAGACCTGCTCGCATTCACCGCAACGTTACGTTTCTGTCTGCATTTGTGCACAGAAAACATCTCTGTCTCTCTTGCGAAACATCTTGGAGTGTCTTGGTCACCTTGGAGCACTCCTTGAGCAGAAGAGCGCAGTCCGGGGGGTGCACCGTGTGCGATGTACGAACAGCAAGCGGCCCACACGGCGGCATGCGTCACGCCCTGGACAAACTCGAAAGGCAGCACCCACCATGGGTCCCACAGCCACGCGATGTACAGGAACCGTAACACGTTCCCGGCCAGCCCTAAACACAGCACCTGTGGACGTCGTCACGGAGGTTGATGAGTTAGCACTAGTAACATTGGGACTTGTGGAGAACGAGTCTTCTAAGGGCCACTCTAGAATACGCATGCTTGCATTAGGATTTACCTTCACGTGGCCCATTTGAGTGATAAGCTTGAAGCTGAAGAAGTATGCGAAAATCTCTGAGATGTGGTTGATAACGGAAGCGACGCCGAACAGAGTCGGAGAACCGCCAATGTCCTGGTGGTTTAGAAAATTATATGTTACTTCGTAATTATGACGCATTCTCTATAAAAAAGACATTGCAGACTTACTTGTAGATGCCAAAAGAGGAAAGTAAAAATGAGGCCGATGCCGAAACCCATGAACCAGGCCACGAACAGGAACGAAGCCGCCTTCACGTTCTGGAACTGGCGCAGAACCGTCACCCACTCGGGCATCTCTCGTGTGGTTTGCGCGAAAACCTGTCGACCGAGGAGGCTGTGAGTACCGGCTGAGGTGGCAGTGATGATCACTCGTACCATGCAGCCACCTTGGCGTGCTCGAGGTCGGGTTGTCGCGGGGCGGGCGCGCTCGTGTCGAGCCCGGGCAACTGCAGCTGCTGGGCGAGCTGCTGCTGCAGTTTCTCTTCGTGTGTGGGCTCGGCGGGCGGGGGCGGCGCCACCGGCTCCTCGCTCACGAACTCGTACTTGAATCTTATCTGATTGACAACCATGGCTCTTGAAATCGTATGTGTGTTAAAGGTTTTATGGCATTCATCGTTGTTTTAAGCAAACCTGCGTGGCGGTGATGAGTGCGGCGCCCATTAACACCGAAAACGTGGCAAAGCAGATGGTGTAGTTCTTTTCGAAGCGTTGTGGGCCACCACACGGATGCGAACTGAATGCGGTGCTATGATCCAGCGCGATACCCACGAAGAACATTGCCAGGCCCCAGCCCAGCGAGCCGAACATGCGTTGATGTCCGTACCTGCAAACCGACAAATTGCGTCATGGTCGTCGGCCGGGCCACTCGCGAGGCGCGGCGGACGCCACTCGCCATACTTTACCTGTCCGCATCTTCACCCAGCAACGTGATGACAGCGGAATCAGCGAGCGTGATCGCCGGCGCACTGAAGAATTCTCCGATGACTACAAGGAGAAGCAGCAGGAAGAACGTCTTTTGAATGTCTGGCGTGCGATACACGATGTAAGAGTGCAGTGGAGTGACCCAGTCGCTGTTGGCCTTGGCGTTGTAGTTGAGCGCGTCGCTGACAGGTAGCGGCGAGCCCTCCCGCGGCGTGCTGAGGCCGTGGAAGGAGCGCGGGGGCGTGGTCCAGTCCTCGTCGTATTTGGGCACGGTGAGGTTGTAGGCGGTGTCGTTGAGCGGGTGCACGCACGACACCGGCTTGGGCTGCACCCAGCTCAGCGGCAGCGTGAACACGATCCACGCGCCCAGCGAAGCCAGCAGCAGCGTGCGCCCCTTGCGCCAACGGTCGGCGAGCCCGCCCCAGAAAGGCGCCGATAGGAATTCGACGAAAGGCCGTGTGCCGATGAGCAAGCCGCACTGGCCCGCGTTCATGCCCATCTGCTTGAAGTACACGCCCATCAGCGGGAACAGTGAGCCGAAAGCCGAGTAGAAGAAGAAATAAAACGTCTTGACGGTGAGCAGCTCCGGGTCGACGGCGTCGGCGCCGCACATGAGCTCCAGCAGGTCGCTGCGGCCGCGCACCTTGTGCGTGGCGTCCTTGGGCGCCGGGTACCTGCAACATCGGCCTGTCGCTGTCGTCGCCAACCAACGCGATCGAACCGTACGTCGCGGAGGTTCGCGGTGCTTATCTCATGTCGTACTAGGAAACCCTACCACAAGCACACTTCTATGATACTATGCTAGGTTAGTAGGTAGCGTAATCCGATCGCATTGTATGTTTAGAATTTTATAATTATTAGCTATAAAACGCAGAGGTAGAATGCGTTTCACTTTTTCATTCGGTCTTGAGTACATTAGAAAATATATCATTTCATTTCATTTTCTTTTACAAGAAATACAACAGTCAATGCGCTCACACTATCCAAATGAACCGTACCTCCTGTGTTACGGTAACAATCTTAGGGGCAGTTGTATTCATATTATATTTTGTCGAAGTAATGTATATAAAGTTTCGAGAAAGTCTCATATTGTATTATTATCACACTCACACAGTGACATGTCGAACCTGGGGTCGAAACTAGGTTCGTCCCGGACAGAACACATGTTGCCGTCAAAAGCGATAATGGTCGCCACAAAATGTAGAAATTATAAAAAAATTATTATCAGCTGGTGTATGTGAGTATAGTATGTGCATATGCGTGTGTGTGTGTGTCGGGAGGTAGTGTGAGTGTTGATGTTATGCAAGCGGTGCTGTGGGTGCGAGTCGGCCGAGAGCGGGGCGCCACCGCCAGCGCTCGGTGGTGGCGCGGGTGGAGGGTCGCACCTGGTGGTGTCCACTTCGCCATATTCGTCTGGGTTGACGAGCGGGCGTGCGGGCGGCGCGGGTGCCGCGAGCGGCGCGTCGGCGCGCGGCTCGGCGCCCTGCGGCTCCATGGCGCGGCTGCGGGCGGACTGGCCCAGCGCCGGCCCCGCTGACCCGCCGGCCGCTCGATACGCTGCCGGTGCGGGGCGCATGCGCGGGACCCTGCGCGCGCACTCCCGCACCCCCCGCCCCGCGCCGCCTGGCCGCGAGTGCGCCGCCGCGCCGGCTCCAGCGCGCCCGGTGCAGCGGGCGGCGCCGCGATCGTTGCCGACCCAACGCTCGACGCCTCAATTATTCAACAAGCGATTTATAGAGGTTGCCGAGCTGCACAACACCGATGACACCGCTTTTTTAGTAGGGAATTTGATGAAATGTCTCGTCGAATTTTGAGTAAGGTTGGCGGCGCGCAGGTTCTCAATGCGGGACGGGACGTGCGAGTTTGTAGTTCCCGCTACTTTCCGTCCACACAGCGCATACACAGCCGGCCCATAGTAAACTACTTCACCACTTGCATGGCCTTGAATGTATTGCGTCACGCGCCTCCGCCCTTATAATTGGTCAGGGAGTGATGGGTCCGCACTCGATCCCTCCGAGTCAACCGCCCTCAAACCGTCTTACCATATCTTATTTTAAAAGAGGAAAGCACTTTATGCTCCTCTTATACTCCGTTGGAGGCCTAAAGGGCTATGTCCGCTTAGTTGAGTAGGGTCCCTAACCAAAATCCTACCCCAGAATATCGACTCAAACCTTGCAGTGGCCATCATGCGCATTCGGGGCGGTTTAACGGCATATTAGCGCGCTACAGCTGACAAATACATCGGTAATAAATAGACTTTGATTATCAAACTCTAAATAGATCCCACTAGTGGACGCGCCCTGCTATGCAAGTGGGTTGGGCCTCTGCACTGGCGTGCCTGACTTGTCGGTGAATGTCAAGTATTATCGGAATACCGTATCAACTTTCAGAAATATAATTATAACAAATGTATCATTTTAACTAATATACATTATATAAAGGCAAACGGTACATAGCATTAAAATACGCGCAAGACTTCATGTACATAGTGATTGAAGTATGTTACGTTAGAAGGCACTGGCCGTGCGCCCGCTTGTCTCGCGCGCCGCACCTGCAGCGGGGAGGAAACCGGCCCAGGTGCCCGCTACCTGCACTGCACACTGGAGAGGCTCACTCGAGACTATACTTTCCGTACATACCACAAAAGTGAATAAAGATAGGGTCGAGTGCGTTAAGTTTTCATTTTACAAATGGAAATAACCAAGTGCATATTTTCCATGAAGATAATAATTATATTAAACTAACCACCTAAGAGTACTATGAATGTAGCGTAAACAAATTTAATATTATTTTAGAATTATAATTAATTTTTATAATTATTGAAGAATTTGAATGATAATTAATTGACACAAGATTGATAGTGTGAAACGTTTGCCGTAGTTTAGTTCTCTTTCCGAGTGTTTGCGTTGCGTGACTGGTTGTGTAACATCAGTGGTGGCGTGTCGTCGCCGTGACGTCGCCGTGACGTCACCGTGACGTCACCGCGCGCACCCCGCCTCGTGCACCGCGGGGCTGTGCTCGTTCGCCGGCGCAGTCCCCGGCGAGAGTGTATGCACTCACACTGAGTAGATGTTACGGACGCCTTGTTACACAGGCACGCTGCAGAGACGACGCCGCGACAGACGTAACGACGGGCGACTCGCACCTCTCGCCACTCGACACCCTCGGCCCGACCTACAAACCTCATCATAATCATCAACCATTATACGTCCCACTGCTGGGCTCGGGTCTCCTCTACCATTGAGAGGGTTTAGGCCATAGTCCACCACGCACACCTAAGAAACTCCTAAGAGCTTTTAGGTTTGCAGGCTTCCTTCCTCGCGATGTTTTCCTTCACCGTTCAAGCAAGTGATAATTCAATGTGAAACTTCGAAAAGATAGAGATGTATGCGTTGAGTTCGAACCCGCGACCGTCGAGATTCTCGACCGCGCGCCTAAACCCCGAGGCCATTGAATAACCCATTGATTTGGTTATAAAATAATCAAGTATTTATAAAAACACTTTCACATACAATGCTTTATTTTAGAACAAATTTGGTTAGCAAAAAAGAGGTTATAGTGAACCCATCCTAAAACATATACTTATGCTGTCGCGGACTTTTTTTAGAACTAATAAAGGAGAACAATTCCGTCATACATTATTTTAGCAAAACTTTAACCGTTTCCGCAGCGCACGCAGCGTAAGCTTTCCTATTGTTAGTACTTAGTAGCGTGGTGTTATATAGCCTTTAGCCTTCATCTACAAATGAGCCATCTAACTCTGAAAGATTTTTCAAATCGGACCAGCAGTTCCCGAGATTAAGGCGTTCAAACAAACAAAGAAAATCTGCAGCTTTATAAGATTAGTTCACTTAATTATTTTACTGCAAATGTAACGTTGTAATCCGATTTATTTATATGGGATTACAAAGTTCTTTAAGCAGTTCGTGTATTTAGGAAAATAGACCGAAATTGCAAAATATTTCAATGTTTCTTTAGGTTTTACACTGAACACTAATTGTGTTCCAAATTTGAAGCTATCTGTTCTATGTCTGGTAGAAGTGCCTTTGAGTTTTGATGATCTGTCAGTGAGTGATACAATCGCGAAGTTTGACTATATCTCATTCACGATAACTTGACTCTTTAGGCATATCGACTAATGATGGGAAACAGAAAATATCTAGTAGTTCAAAAATATTGCGTTTTAAAATACTGCATTATGTGTGAAATTCTTTATTACTTTCGACATGTAAAACATTATGTAGATAAGCGATGGTGGGTCAAAGTTCATAATAAGTACCTATTTAGTATAACAGAGATATTTTTAGACCTCCCGCCAAATTTAAATAGGTGTTTTAGACCACAAAAGTAAACAACTTCCCCAAAGAAGGACGGGTCGAAAAGTGAAGAAAAAATTCAGACCTTCTACACGAAATCGACCACGTGAGCAGTTTTCTATGGGAAGGTCGAATTATTTATCATGTTTCGACCCATGTTTCTTTGGAAAAGTTGTTTAGTTTCATGGTCTGAACCACTTATTTAAATTATGCGGGAGGTCCAAAAATAGCCCTGTATGTAAAAATTAAGATTGAAAAATAAAATAGTTTTATATTTAAAACAATTTTTATTAAGAAAAAGGAGCACAGCCATGATCATCATAGTGTTCAGTAAAATTATCGACGTGGACATCGATATGAACGATGTTACGTCCCTTTCCGTCCGACCGATGTAACATTGTACAAGCGTCTATTATTTTCAGTGTTCCTATTTTAATTTTTCTTTGAAGCAATAAAGTCTCAAAATTTTCGGATAACGCTTATATCTTTAGGGACTTTTGTGTTGTATGTATTTTTTTATATTTATCAAATCAGTAAAATAATACGTTTTTTATTTCAAAGTCATGTCTCAGAAAAATTGACATCTGCCAAAAGAATCAAGTTATCGTGAATGAGGTATAGTTATAATTCTTATACTACTGATTGAAACTAAATGAAATTTGAAATATACCGAGTTTAGATAACTCCTAATTGGTAACCGAACATTTAGGTTTCTAGGTTTATCCACAAAGAAGTTATAGGGTCTCGAAAACGGCCTTAGTTGCTTCGAGAAGAGATAGTACGGCCGTGCCCCTTTTGCTTGTCTTGGCGGGCACTGGCGTGCTCCCATATTTGGAACAAAAAAGACATTTATCATGTTTATTTATTTAATTATGATTTTTAGTTTGTACACAATACACTTATAAAGGCGGACTTAATGCCTGAGCTATTCTATTACAGTTAACCTTCGGGTGATACAGGGATTAAAGGTAGGCGCATAAATAGTGAAAAGAAAAAACTCTAAACAAAAATAATAATAAAGCAACAACTAAAATACAACGTTTTCCATACAAAAATAATTTTAAACTCTTCAGCTTTATTATATTAGTATAGATTAGTTAGTCATATTAATATCGTGGGTAGTTCATTAAGTAAAAAAGAATGCAACTGCCGTGTGCACCCAGCAGATGTGTTTAATATTTATAAACTTAGTGGACACTCAGCAGTACTTGAATTACGTCAAAATTTTAATTAATTAATATACACTATGAAGTTTATAGTATGTAAATCTGCGGTTTTTTTTATTAAACTAAAGCCGATTTAAGTGTGCGCGGCGGACGGGGGTGTGGCGCGAGTGTCAGCGGCGCGGCGGCGAGTGCGAGGTGGCGTGTCGCGCGAGGCGGGCGCTGGCGGCGTGCATGGACGAGCGGCGGCGGGCCGAGCGCGCGCCCGCCGAGCCCGAGCGCGGCCGGAGCCACCGCTCCTCCGACGGCTCCTCCGACCCGCCCGCGCCGCCCTCACCGCCCTCCCCGCCCACACCCGCAACACCGCCCGGACTCTCTTCGCCCTCGGCTGTGGTGCGCGGCGAGTCACTCGGCGACTTGATGAGCGAACCCTGTCGGACCAACACAATATCTATCACCATTTCTGTCATCATGTGCGCAATTACAAAGCAAATAGTAAATTTATTCTTGTTATGTAGCTTACTGAACGTAACAACCCGGGAGTCGACCCAGGCCTCTTAGACTTCAGGGTGGGCGAGAGACAGTGAACGATGTTATCACATTCACGTATAAATATATATTTTCAGCTTCCTATAAAGACGCGTCTTCAATATCGGAATGAATGAGGCAATATTACACACACAATACTACAATATACAAAGTAGATTCCGATAAAATAAAACAAAACTCTGTAAGCTTTCACAAATTTGTATGAGCTCAAAAATAATATTAATACTCAAGCTATATTGGCATAAGCGGCATGAGCTTGAACGGCGATAAGAACATGCCGGCCACCGCGGCGGTGCTTCTGTCGCACAGACCTTCCAAGTCATATAATACTACATATTGTGTTTTCAAAATGGCAACATAACAATGCAGTAGGCACTGGCGTGCCATACTGAAAGTTTCCAAATGTTGGTGAGTGAGAGGGCGGTCCGGCGCGGGGCGACGCTCACCCGAACGGGTTTGACGGAGAGGTGGAAGCGGAAGACGAAGCGCAGCTCGTCCCAGAAGCGCGCCGCGAAGGAGTGTCCGGGGCGCTGGCGGCGGCGGCGCGCGGCCCACGCCAGGTCGCAGCACGACACCACCACGCCCAGCGCGCACCCCACCACCAGCACCAGGAACAGCCCCACGAAGTTCGACATGCGCAGCTCCTCGTTCTCGCGCTCGCCCGCGTCCTGCCACACAACACGCCGCCTGCTTTCTCGACCCGACACACTCAAACACGCTAATTAACCGCAATAATTGCTGCTCCGAGCTTCACATTACGGTGGAATGTACCTATAGCGAAAATCATCAGGCTAAATATAAATTATAAATATACACCCCAAAAATCAAGCTGATCGCATCATTTCGTCTCCATTCCATCCGTCATAATAATAAAACATGACATAACATTATACATATATTAGATTTTTGGCCTTGACCCTGTTCTCCAATGTACAGTGAGGTTTTAATTTGTCTTTGTGATCGGTCTACCGACTAATTCCCCAAACAGGTTTATCGTGCTGGAGGATAAATCAGCGCGCCGATCAATATTTGTTCATATCACTATTCTTAACGATAGTAGTCTCTTTGAGCCTAGAGAAGATTAAAAGTGAGGGAAATTGGCCGTGCAATATAATGTTTCTTCGTATTGCATGGTCGATACTTCGCGAATATGAATTAGTACTGATTGTTCTCAGAAACATGAGATGCGATAATAAATGTGGTTCTGCAGTTGGACACCTTGCAAGCGCCGCCTCCATTTCTCTCATTCCACCAGGTGTATGTCATCTCACGCAGCGTCCCCGCCTCTTGCAGACTGAGTAGCGCCAGATTCAACTCCTGTCGGTAACGGGAGTCTGCGGAACAAACAGAATACGTAACGAACTAGCGCGAGCGCCTTCGCGGCCACAACTCTCTTTGACACCGGCTGAGCATCTCAAAACTCAGTGATCGGGGCTCAGCGAGTGGAGAATACTTACCCTTCTTCATTGCGATGCCGTAGCCCTTACTGTCGAGCAGCCCGCCCACCTAAGAATCATGCACTCATCAGTAAGTCATCACCACATATTGCCGATATATGTAAAAACTGCACTGGCACTTGATAGACACCACATTGTGGAGCAGTGTAGAGCAGTCATATTTCATGGAGCAAACCGTTACAGAGAACGGGGTGTGCCTACATACCTTCGTGACGTTGCAGTTTCGCTCCGTCACGTAGTCGATAGACGTGGACTCCATTAGAAACGCGTAGTTCTCATTTTCGACCCTGCGGACACATGTATGTTATGTCTGTATGCGACAATTGCAATATGGAATAACCAAGAAAGACTCATACTTTTTGATTCCTTCATCATTGTCTGAAGGCATTTCATCCTTGCTCATCTCCTCGTACATGCGGTGGAACAGCTCGTTCTGGGAGTTCTGTAGCACGCATACATGTGATTAGATAAGTGTGTGTGTAGTGATGGCGGCGCGCGGTGCGCGACTCAGAGAATAGAGCACCTTGAAGAAGAGGAAGGTGGAGCCGTCGTCCTTGGCTCCGTACCGGATGCCGATCTTGTTGTTGGCGAGCTCGTTGACGTCGTGAATGAGCTCGGTGGTGGACTTGGTGGCGAGCAGCGTCGCCAGGTTGGCGGTGTACGAGCTCGTGATCACCAGCGCGAACAGCCACCACACGCTGGCCACGGCGCGCGTGCCGTACGCACTGCACACACGCACACACACATACACATATGCTACAGCGACATCCCAGAGCTACTAGATGTCCCGTATTGTTTGACGCACGAAATGCGGACCATTGAATAGTGTTAGTGAATACTATACACATGTATGCCTTGCAGGTAGATCAGGCCACCCTGTGCGCTGCAGAAATTACTTGCATCGGCCAGCACCGAGCTCGTTACTCTTACTTCTGGCCATCTGCATGTGTGGAATACCTACTCTGGTAACTTGGATCAATAACCATATTAAAGAATCGGTAATTATGCCATTTCCACAAGTAACATTTGTCTCAAAGTGATGATTTCACAGATGCTGTCTTATTCATGGAGTATTTTGTGCATATTTGATGATTATAATTAGTGTTGTAATTTCTTTTGTTGGTAAATAATATGATGGCCCTGCTTGGTGGAATGTACAAGAGACTGTATTTTTTTATACAATTTTGTCGAGGCGAAACAAGTTCCACCTTACAAAACGCATTTACGAAACACTCAGACAGATATGGCAAGCGTTTTTAACTTAAAATTATTAAGAGGAAAGATTTGACTTTTGGTACTGTGTGTTTCCATGGTGTGAGCACAGCTAGTAACGATATAATAATATAAGGTTGTTGTGACGCACACTGGCGCGATCTCGGAGCCCTGCAGCAGCACGGCGCCGAGGTTGAACCAGAGCGCATTGGCGAGCGTGAACTGGTTCTCGAGCGCGGGTGGGTCCTCGATGCACGGGTACGGATTCTGCCACTCCTCGTGGCACAGCCGCCCCACCACGTACAGCAGCAGCGACGTGCCCAGGTACGCGAACCCCAGGCAGATCCACACCTGCACACGCACCGTTATGTAGCGCCGCAGCCCGGGCGCCGCGGGTCGCGCACCTCGCCTGCACTCACCCCGTTCGAGAAGGGCAGCATGAAGGCAAACAACTTCGGCTCCGGCGGCTTCGGCTTGCGGAACAGGATGGAGATGCCGAGGTTCATGAAGGGCGTGGTGAAGTCCACCGCCTTCTCGCGCTCCGACGTGATGGTGAGGTCCGTCACGGCGAAGTCGATGTTCTGCACAGAGCATCCCCTATCAGCCCACAGTGGTTCTCGCAGCGCGGCGCTCGGGGAGCGGGGGCAGCCTCACCGGGTCGTACATGAGGCGGCCGATCATTCCGGTCCATTTGTTGGTGACGTTGTCGTACTTGCCGTACGCGCCGTCCGCCTGCTCCACGAACGTGTAGTTGAAGTGCAGTGCGTTCGACAGCTTCTCGATCAACTCGATGCAGAACCCTACCGTTGACACACTCATTCAGCAATTACCGAGAAAGGGCGATGGGGTGGCGGGTGAGGAAGGGGGAGGGACGCTCACCTTCGTACTGGTCATTGCCATCGAGTCGCAGAGTAGATTCCTGGCGCATGACGTACGGCTTGTTCTGCAACCATAACAATACACTATCAGTGACAAACAGTTCGATTGCACCATTGCACGATTATACTGAGACAGTATAGTGATACTATTTTTTTTCTCACTAGAGGAAAGCGTCTTAGCTCCCCTGTTCAATACCTCGGGGAAGGCCGTGAGGGGTATGTCGGGCTCACTGGCCTACCAATTCGGTCCGCAGAACATTCGTCCGCTTACCTGAGTTGGGTCTCTAACTAAAATCCTACGCCAGCATACCGACTAACCGTTTTGCGGCATCTTAGGGCCAGAAGTGTCCTAAATGGTCGCTGCCGCCCAGCGCATTATCCAATTATGGGCTCATCCGAATTGGGAGGGCTTGAGGCACCCTCTACTTACGCTATTTGGACGTTCAGTTGTGAACGTCCGCGACAGTTTAGAGGTTCCTACTACAGTATACAAATAAGACCGAAGATATTTTTTTATGAACCACACGCGTAGGCGAGCGATAGAGAAGTAAACCCTGCTCTCGGCATGCTCGCTCTGGAGTACAGCGTTAAAAAATAAATTTATCGTACTTTTGTGTGAGCTCGTTTCTATGAGCCATTATGTGTAATAGTTACATTAATGAGTTTGTAAGTTTGATTGATTGTATTGAATATATGATATGATGATGAGATGGACTCGCCAGCGCTATGAGCACGGTGAAGGTGCGGTTGGTCATGGAGTCGAGCGGGCGCGTGTCGGCGGGCGCGTCGCTGCGCTGCCACGTGACGCCGGCGCGCGGTGCCCACACACCCGCGTGCTGCAGCACCCCGCCGCGCACCAGCTCCGCCACCTGCAGCTGCACCTCGCGCCGCCCGCCCTCCACCTCCCAGGACACCTCGCCGCCTGCGCCCGCGCCGCCTCCCCACTCCTCCGAGCGCAGGTAGTTAAGCAGCGTGTCCGCGTGGAAGGCGCCGAGCCCGCGCTCGCAGGCGGCGGCGGGCGCGCTGGGCAGGCGCAGGCGGCGCAGCGCCTCGGCGGCCAGCGCGGTGGCCTGGTGCGCCAGCGGCAGCGCGGCGGGCGGCGCGTCGGCCAGCCGGGCCGCCTCCTGCGCGCCCAGCGCCGCTGCCTCCTCGCTGAACTGGCTGAGGTAGCGCGCCTGCCACGCCGACATCATGCCCCGGACGTGCTTCGACTGCGGGTCGAACAGCCGCAGCGCTGCCGAGCCCGACACATGTCATATCATTATACACTCCAGTCTCGACACGATTGTACTAAAACAATTTACATTAGCCGCTGGAACAACTGTTCGAAATAAGTTATGAGTTTGTTATTTCTGTCACCGACGTGACAATGCTCGCTGCAATTATTTCAACAGCTATTCCTACAGCTACAGAACAATAATGCAATACATAGGTACATGAACATCATGTATATCACATTATAAACGAAACATAATTACCAGGTCCAAACTCTTGTGAATGTATTCTCCGACTTCAATGCACATTCGCGAAGTCATGTTCGTCATCGCACTTGTGTTCACTATGTTGCTAACTAATAGGTTTCGATTATTCCCTACATGGTATATTGGGACAACCTCGTGTTTTCCTTCAGATGCGGAGTTGCCATTTTGTCGTGGCCGTGTAAAAAATGTCATCTGATTAGTTTCTATGATTTTGTCAGTGTTAAAAGGTGAAAATAGTATGTTTTCCAATAAGTTATATTTGTATGTAGTTGTGATGAGGTGTGTGGAGTACCGGTGATGTTGGCGCCGCCGTGGCTGTAGGGCTGCAGGTCGCGCGTGTGCAGGTCCAGCGACAGCACGATGTAGGAGTGTCGCGCCGACAGCAGCCCCACGCGCTGTGCCGCCCCCAGCACGCGCTCGCTGCACTCGGCCGAGCACCACACGATGAAGTTGCTCACGCCCTGCTTCTTGAGCACGAGCAGCAGGCTCCGCAGCAGCGCGCCCTCCTCCGGCGGCGGCAGCTGGCGCGCCAGCAGCGCCAGCGGCTCGCCCTCGGGCGCCACCAGCGCCGCGCCGCCCGCGCCGCCCTCGTGCAGCACCACGCCGCGCGCCCACCCCTTCTCGCGGCACAGGTCGGCGCACGCCTGCGCACCACCACTGCTCTAGCGCTACCAACTCGACATCAAACATCTGGCCCGCATACCCGCCTTTTGGAATGCCCGAGTACCATTTCTTTTACCAACTTGATATGAGTCCATTCACTATAACATTCTAATAACTGCGCCGGAATAAACTGACTATATGTGAAAATTTATTTGATTTATTTTTGAACAAGATTTTCCATAAAACCTCTAATAATTAATTACCTTGTGTATGTAATATTACGGTAAGTCCATCACTACTGAGTATGTAGTATTTAATATGTATACGGAAGCTTTGTGTACATTTGTGTACCTGTGCGAGGACCGCGGCGTGCGGGTGCATGGGCAGCGCCTCCCACGAGCTGTCCGTGGGTGCCTCGTCCACCAGCAGCAGGGGCACGCCGGCGCGCGCCGCCGCCGCCGCCAGCAGCCGCGCCGCGCGCTCGCCGCCCGCGTTCACCACCACCGACACGCCCTCGCTCGCCTGCAGCCGCACCGCAACACTAAGCACACACCCACTACCAACGCACCGCTGTCGCCGTGGTGGGGGGGATTCCGAGGCGCACCTGGGCGCACAGCTGCACCGCCAGCGACAGCGGCTCGTCGGGCTCCACGTCGGCGACGTGCACGGTGGCGTTGTCGCCGGGCGGCAGCGAGCGCAGCGCCGCCTCCGCCGCCGCCGCCAGCTGCCGCGCCAGCACCGGCTGCAGCTCCACCACGCCTGCGACACACGCGGCGGTGAGCGGGCGCCGGCACGCCGCTCGTGCGCACACTCTACGCACCGATGCGCGTGTCCAGCGCCGCGCCCACCGCCGCCATCACCAGCACGAGGCCCGCGCCTCGCATCTCTATTCTATATCTCCGGAACACACTCCGCGTTCGCACTGACGCTGCGCGAGTGTCGCCGTCTCGCCGCCACCAGTGACACAATTAGGGAACTATTTCCGTCTGCGCACGCGCACACACACGCGACGCGGCGCGCCGGCGGTGAGTTGTTATGACTGGCCTCCACTGTGCTGTTTTGTATTAATATACCGCGAAATGCATATTCGAGTCTGTTATGTGGCACCTCTGTGAGTGTTTCATAATATCAAACAAGTCTTGGTAAAGTAAACAGCGCTCTCACTGAAGTTGAGAATTGATTTAAGATAAAATGTAAATAACTGAATTCCCAAAAATTTTAACATCTAATTTCACAATGAAAATGCTAATCTGTACTTCCTTACTTACGCGGTATAAACTTGTATTTGCACCTACAGTATATTCAGACCGTGATCGGAAACTTGGGCAGATAAGATGATTATAAATCCCCTAGCATTAAGGAAAATCCCGACAAAAAAAAATACGTCTTACATACAAACTACATATCGACGTAAGAAAGCATATTTGCTGTAAGTAGGCATATTGCAATTGTTCACCAGAGCCAAAAAACTTAATTAATTTCGGAAAAAAATTAATAGCGTCTGACCTATTCATGATATTGCAACCATTTTTGGAACATAGGTTTATTTAACTGCCAGTTACCATTTACATTGTAAACTTTTTATCCAAAGTTACTATAAGTACGTGTTTGGCTAGTTACAGCAAACAGTTTTTTAAATCACATATTTAAAACGCTGTAATTAAGGAAGAAAAATTCGCGTAGATGGAAATGTTATCAATTTACATGCGGTAAATATGCTGTATACAGTAACTTTATTTATTTGGGTACTGCAATTCAAGATGTAAGATTAAATTTAAATTTATGATAAAATCTAGATCTAGCCCACTATACAATAGCAGAATATCTGGAAGATAACGAAACTTTCGTATAATATTTATTGTAATCCCAGGTTTGATTAGGTCTTCCTTAAATGGACATAGCTGTACATATTTAATTATTATTTTAGTATTTGTAAGTAATTAAGTACGTCATGCTCGCTTATAGATGGGCGGTGGGAAAAAACCGAATCGGAAATTCCCTGGGAAATTTCCATTTGGGAAAAAATTGGGTATTTATGCGGGAAAAAACCAATCGACGGGTTTTTTCATCACTTAACGTGATTATCGCGATTTTTTAAAAAAATAACGTTTTTTTTGCTTTATAGAACAAATGCAGCGAAAAATAGGTACTTTGCAATGCGCACATACTTTGCACCAGCGTATATAAGGTACTAGCTGTTGCCTGCTGTTCGAAACGTCCAAATGTGTAGCCTGATCCAGGAACTAAAAGAAAAAGACGTCTTCTTGTTTTATAATAAGATTTTTTCTGTGCATTGTGATGGAATGTTGCTGAATTGCAGAAGGAACTACTATTTAAATTTTAAAAATCTTTGAAAAAAAAAGGACGAGAGAGTAGTAGTAATCATTTATTACACATACAATAATCATCTATTACACTTACGATAATCATTATTACACGTACGATAATCATTTAGGTATAACACTTACGATAATCATTTCTTCCGTTGGGCTATGTCGGTTACTTTAGTTCTTCTACGGATCTCTTCATTTCTGATTCGATCACGTAGGGAAACCCCGAGCATAGCCCTCTCCATAGCACGTTGAGTGTGAGTGACTCTGAGCCGTCCCATGACGCCTTTAGTGAGAGGCCACGTCTCAGTGCCGTATGTCATCACTGGTAACACACAACTATTGAAGACTTTCGTCTTCAGGCACTGAGGTATTTCGGACGAGAAGACGTCTCCTAACTTTCCGAACGCTGCCCAACCGAGTTGGATTTGACGATTGACCTATCTCTCGAAGTTGAACCTGCCTAACCGGACCACTTATTCCAAATAGACATATTCGTCTACAACTTCGAGAGTCGAGCCGCCAACTGCGTTTGGGGTGGGCACAACATGGACATTCGACATAATATTCGTCTTGTCCATGTTCATTTTAAGACCCACCTGTTGGGAGACTCGATTGAGGTCTTCGAGCATAGTGCTAAGGTCCTCCAGCGATTCTGCCATGACAACAATATCGTCGGCAAACCGAAGGTGTGTGATATACTCGCCGTTGATGTTGATGCCGAATCCTTTCCACTCCAAGAGCTTGAAGGCGTTTTCCAGCGCGGCAGTGAACAGTTTCGGAGATATAACATCTCCCTGTCTCACGCCTCTCTGTAGTGGAATAGCCTTCGTGCTCTGATCTTGTACTCGGACCGACATGGTGGCGTTGCTGTATATACTTTTCAACACCTCGATGTACCGACACTCAATGTGACACCGCTGGAGAGACTCTAGCACCGCCCACGTCTCGATCGAATCAAAGGCTTTCTCATAGTTCACAAACGCTAAACAAATTGGCAAGTTGTATTCCTCGGTTTTCTGTATAACTTGCCGAAGCGTATGGATGTGGTCTATGGCGCTAAAGCCTTTTCGGAAGCCAGCTTGTTCGGGAGGCTGTAAGTCATCAAACCTGCGTTCGAGACGGTTTGTGATGACCCTTGAAAACAACTTATAGACATATCTTATAACTTAGAAAATATCTCATATAGGGAATGAGGAGATCCGTAGGAGAACTAAAGTAACCGATATAGCCCAACGGATTAGCTCGTTGAAGTGGCAATAGGTCGGCCACATAGCGCGGAGAACTGATGACCGATGGGGCTAGAAAGTTCTCCAGTGGAGGCCACGTACTGAAATACGCAGCCTGAGACGCCCTCCAACCAGATGGTCAGACGACCTCGTAAAGGTCGCAGGACGTCGCTGGCTGCAGGCGGCCTTCGACCGATCCGGGTGGAGGTCATTGGGGGAGGCTTATGTCCAGCAGTGGACTGAGATTGGCTGATAATGATGATGATAAATCATTTCTTGACAAAAGTTATTCAAATGTTTTTTTACAATTGAAATTTTTTTGTCACTGTCGCAGTAGTCATGATGATTAATCCGGTGCAAATGACGTGAAAAAGTTAATAGGACGATGACCCCTGGTCATATTGACCCGAATTTGAATGTTTTTTTTTTAAATAAATATAATGAGTTACCCCAATTTTAAATAGTGTTTATTATAATTATTCTTTGCTTAGATAGTAAAATAAAATATTAAGAATTACATGTTAGAAATATACTTTCATAATTATTTTTAATAACACATGAAAAAGTCAACGATAAAAACGTAACATATTAATATTTTGAGTTTTGATCTTATAATAGGAATCACTAATCTTATATACTAACAAAGAGATCAAATCAACTTTATACTATAAAAATAAAAACCAATCAGTCTTCTACGTCATCATTGATGCCCACGGAGCTGCTGCAATTGTTGCAGTATGGAATCAATCATAGTCACTTATAGGGCTACCCAATGGACTTAACAATTGCCTGGGTGTTGATAACGGCTCGTAATAAGAAGAAGGTATCGAAGTCCGTAAGAGTCGCAATAGTCGTCAACCCAAAGTAAACCACGTATTTAATCTCACTAGGCAATCAAAGTCCACAAAACAAAATCCATGTCGTCAATTTAACCTACAAATTAACACGAGTTCGCAGTACGAAGTCAAAACAACGTCTGAGTTAAATAGATCACCAACGCGTACGCCGCTGCAACTACTTGCTTCACCGCCCCCCACCCTCGTACGTAGTTTCGGGTTACTTGTCACTAAGAGCGGATGAACACACACAGACAAACAACAAGACAAGTTTTTAGCATATATAACGTATAGCTGTAGACTACAGGGTTGAGTTCAGATATAAAATAAGTTATAATCTTTTTTACTTTTCAGAGTCATGTTTATGCACATACCAGAAATCATTCAAATCGGTTTGGTAGATCCAGAAATACTCATTCTCACGGGAATACATTTTCTGGGATAGAAAGTATTCTATGTTACTTCCTTGGTTCCTATTTATCTCCAAACCATAAATCCTTTTGTCCCAGTAGATGCAGAAATACCCATTCTCACGAGAATACTTCATTTTCCGGGATAAAAACTATCCCATGTTAATTTTGTGAGCTCTACCTCTCTTTATACCAAATTTCATTCAAATCGCTTGGGTAGATCCAGAAATAACCATTCCCACGGGAATACTACATTTTCCGGGATAAAAAGTATCATTTGTTTCATTCTGATGTATAAACTATATTATTGTAAAGTTTCATTAAAATTCATTCAGTAGTTTATACGTCAAAGCGTAACAGATAGACAGATAGACAGAGTTATAACATACCTCACGCCTATATTCCCCGAAGGGGTAGGCAGAGATGCATTTCTGCACCCAAATTTCGCCAAGTATGTATCAGTCCCACGTAATAGGGGGCGAGCCTATTTCCAGATAGACAGAGTTACTTTCGCATTTATAATATTAGTATGGATTTATTGAATTATGAATATAAACAATGTTAGATTAGCTCTAACTAGTAGTAATAGGACGTACTATTTGATATATACATATCTCTACACATTACTTAAATGTTACATATGCTAAATATGAAAAAACCCGAATATTTTTCCATTCCCGCATATTTTTCGGGTATTTTCCCATTTTTTCCCACGTCGGGGTTTTTTCCGGGCAAATGCCCATCTATATGCTCGCTGAAATGTTTGTGCTTACGGCGGCGTCGTGTGCCGGGTCGGTCACTTCCCTATGAAATGGTTGAGGAGGCCGAGGGCTGGCACATGCGTCATACTCACGAACGGGTGCTGCCTGATTTGCTTATTTCTATTTATGAATTTTTACTTGGTTAGATGTCAGTTTCTCCATTTAAGAAGACTATGTTGTTCTCATATGCAATACAACATTTTTATATTGTTTTAATGAGCTGAGACGTTAAGTCTTTATATCGATATTTTAAACTATCTCTTGTTTGGAAAAGAGCTACACTAGAATTACTGGCCCATTCTTCTCTGTTGATGACTGCCTTCCGAACAAGGTGGTAAATTTTGGAAAGACTGAATCTAAGTGATGTATTTGACATCTTATGGATTCAATAAATATTATTTCATTTAATTTCATTAAGAGCGTTCATATGCCGCGCGGCTCGCCGAATCTCAACTCACACCAACGCAATCGCCGTGTCTGTAGTAACAGTAGTCAGTGACCCTGAGATCTTATTCGGTTGAATTCGAATCTATAGCTTTTGACATTCACAAAGAACGTAACATTCTTATGGTAAAAGAATTTTCAAAATCGGTTCAGTAGATACGGAGATTACTTTCTACGTCACAAACATACAAACTAACAAACGTTAACTTTTTATAATATTAGTATAGATTACATTGTGGTTGCTCTAATCTATAACATACATTATGCATACATACATAACCTAACGCCTATACTCCCCGAAGGGGTAGGCAGAGATGCATTTCTGCACCCACATTTCGCCAGGTACTTATCAGTCCCACGTAATAACGGGCAAGCCTTTTGTCGTTTTTCGGGCACATTTTCAGACTTCCGTTTTGCTACTGAGAATTTCCGAATCTCTAAATCGCTCGGCACATACTTGTACTGCGAGACCACGAGGCAGTCGTACATACGTTCCTCTACCATCGACAGGGGTCAGGCCTTAGTCCTTTGATTTTTACAAGCTTTTATTTAATTTCACTTTTGTATGTATGTATGTTTACAAATATTGGCAGGAAGATTTGAATCACTTCCAATAGACCGATTGAGCTGAAACTTGGTATACTACGTAACTTGGATGACAATACAATTATATGGTACCATGGAGCTGTTCTGATGATGGGGTTGGAAGGTGACCATAGAAACTTCGGTTTTTTTTTAACGATTGAGCTGAAATTTGGTATGTCTTCGTAACTTCGGTAACAATACATAACTAAGGTATCATGGAGCTGATCTTATGAAAATTTGAAGGATGCCCATCGAAGCACTAGTTCTCATGGACCGATTGAGTTGAATTTCGGTATGACTACATAAGTTTGGTGAAAATACAGCAACAAAGTATTATTAGCCTGGTGTCATGAGGAGTTGCAGGGAAGCCACAGGAACATCAGATCCAATCGGTCGGTTGGGTTAAAATTTGGTGTATTAACGTAACTTTGTTGACAATACGAATATGTCGTACGATGGGGCTGGTCTGATGAAGAATAAAATTGCACACAATTTACTGGAAAGAGACCTTGTAACAATGAAGCGTTGATGGAAATGGATAGACAGGAATATGTCCAACTAAAAAGTTAAAAGTAAATAAAAGTTTTTTTTATTTTTAACTAAAAATAACAAGCTTTTATTGTGCACAAACAATTAAACAAAACTAAGACATTTATTCTTTTTTTGTTTTTTAACTTTACAAGTAACAACCTACGAACGTGTTCAGTTTAAATGATCGATACAATTAGTGCTATCAGTAAAAGTATGATACATAAACATATATTATCTGTAACCAGTACACTAATATTCTTAAGTGATTTAAAAACTAGTCGCGCAATTTCGTCGACGTTCATAAAAAAACCTTCTCTTGACAATGGAAAACAAATGAAATAACCGATCACTTTTTTTTTTTAATCAATCAATTAGAATTCTACCGAAAAAAGGGTCAACACAAGTCAAGCGTGCTTAAAAAAAAAGATTTCGTGAAAATCTGGTTGGGTTAGGTTAGGTTAGGTGTTTTTTTTCTTATTTTTTTCTTTAAATGCTTCTGACAATAGCAGACAACATAGGAGGACCGTGAGAAAACAAAAAGTTGGTTCAGTTAGGTTTTGGGTTGGGTTAGGTTAGGTTAGTTTAGGTCTTTTTTTTTTTTTTTTCTTTAAATGCTTCTGACAATAGCAGGCAACAAAGGAGGACCGTAAGAAAACAAAAAGTTGGTTCAGTTAGGTTTTGGGTTGGGTTAGGTTAGTTTAGGTCTTTTTTTTTCTTATTTTTTCTTTAGATGATTCTGACAATAGCAGACAACAAAGGAGGACCGTGAGAAAACAAAAAGTTGGTTCAGTTAGGTTTTGGGTTGGGTTAGGTTAGGTTAGTTTAGGTCTTTTTTTTTTTCTTTAAATGCTTCTGCCAATAGCAGACAACAAAGGAGGACCGTGAGAAAACTAAAAGTTGGTTCAGTTAGGTTTTGGGTTGGGTTAGGTTAGTTAAGGTCTTTTTTTTTCTTATTTTTTCTTTAGATGATTCTGACAATAGCAGACAACAAAGGAGGACCGTAAGAAAACAAAAAGT